>JAVQMG010000104.1:13330000-13897500 GCA_032878915.1 Castanopsis chinensis
GTAAGCACAACCAAAAACCCGAAGAGATGAGTAGTCAGGGATTTGACCATAGAGAAGTTCGAATGGTGATTTGTTATGTGTAGTGGGTGAAGGAATATGATTAATGGTGTACACAGCAGTGAGTGCTGCCTCACCCCAAAAGCGCTCAGGAAGAGAGGCAGAAATGAGAAGGGTGTGGACAACATCAAGAATATGACGATGTTTTCGTTCTGCACGACCATTTTGTTGAGAGGTGTAAGGACAAGACCGCTGAAGAAGGGTACCATGACTGTTTAAAAAGGATAGGAAAGATTTATCATTATATTCTTGGGCATTATCTGATCGAAAGACTTTGACAATGCGATTAAACTGTGTTTCAACCATTTTATGAAATGTTTGGTAAATAGACACAAGTTCAGACCTATGGTGAAGCAGATAAATCCAAGTATATCGAGAGAAATCATCTACAAATATGACAAAATATCTAGATCCCCCCTCAGTAGGAACCGGTGCAGGACCCCAAATATCAGAATGTATAAAATCAAAAGGTGCAGAAGAAAAAGAGTCACTATTATTAAAGGGCAATTTAGCTTGTGTGCCAAAATGACAGGAAGTACAATCAAATTTTTGAAACTGAACTGAACCTAAATGACCTTGAGAAGCTAATAATTGAAGACGAGATAAGGATGGATGACCAAGACGACCATGCTAAAGATCAGGTGAGGGGGTGGTAATGGTAGCAGCTGCAGAAACAACTTGTGAAGGAATCTTCAAGTCATGAACCTCAAACATGCGACCAACTTTACGCCCTGTCCCAAGTACTTGACCCGTCCGGGGATCCTACACATCCACACCATGATTAGTAAAGAGAAGATCAACACCTAATTCACAAAGTTGACCAACAGAAAGCAAATTGAGGGATAGCTTTGGGATATGAAAGGTGTCACTAAGGGATAAACTAGGAGAAGAGATTGTTCCTTTATGACTAACAGGCATAGGAGTTTCATCAACAGTGTAAATAGTGATAGGGTGTGCTAAGGGTGCCTTATCAGAAAATTGGGATTCATCAGCAGTCATATGGTTACAACATGCAGTATCAAAAAACCAAGGTTGTTTACCTGAGGTGACAGAAAGGGCAGTAGAAGTTCGGGATAAAACCTGTTGAACAACTGCCTTAATATCAGCTGTAGTAAGTGAGGAAGCTGAAGATGGACCTGTAGGAACTGATGGATCTGGAGGACATACAACAGCTGCCTGAGGAAGAGAAGCTTTATTCTGCTCTTACATAAATTTCTACAGTTTGCGACAAATTGAGATATCATGGCCTTTAGCACGGCAAAACTCACAGCGAGTACCTTTGGAAGACTGAGAGGTAGGACGCCCAGAGTTTATTCGTGGAGGAGCAGTGAATGCAGCAATGGGAGGCTGTGGAGATGGTGTAGCCAATGCATGATCAGATGATGACATGTGATGAGTAGGTCAACGGTTCTTCTCAGAAATGAGCTCCTTGACTACAGTATCAAGGGAAGGAGTAGGAGACCGGCTAAGCAGAGAAGCCCTAGTAGGCTCAAAGTCCTCACGTAAACCCATCATGAAGTGCATGAATTGATGGCGATCTCGATATTTGGCAAAGAGCTCAATGTCCTTGGAACACACTAGTGGAGGATCTGCAGCAGAAAGTTGTTCCCACATAGTAGAAGTCTAAGAGTAATAATCAGAAATAGACTGACCTGTCTCTTGGCGCATCTGATAAAGTTTTGATTCAATGTGGAACTCCAAGCTTGAATCATTAGTACAATTATAACGATCAGCCATAAATTTCCAAGCAGCCTTAGCAGTCTCAAGACGAGGAAGAAGATTATGAATGGAGGGAACAGAGGTATTGATAAACCAAGACAGGATCTTACTCTGAATACTCTCCCATTCCTCTAGGCGTTCTTCATAATCATCTTCAGTAGCTGTGGCTTTGGACTTTGGGTTTGGTACTGGCTTAGGAATTGAACCAGTCACATATCTCCACAGTTTACGACCCTTCAGGAAGACAGTCATATTCTGAGACCATGCATGATAGCTAGTGGGACCATCCAACATAATAGTGATAGGACGTATGATATCTCGATCATTTTGTTGAGCCATAATGAGAAAAAATGCCCCAAAAATGATATTTAGAAACCTCAAATGCAAAAACGGAGCCCAAAATCGGAATCTACGCGAAAAACTGAGCAAGACAGGTCCGGTTGAAAATTTTTCACTTCGGTCAAAGTCAACGGTTAACGGTCAAAGTCAACGGTTAGAGGTCAACGGTCACGGATCAGCGCTGATGTGGCAGATGACGTGTTAGGCTGACGTGGCAGATGACGTGGCAGGCTAACGTGGTAGATGACGTGGCAGATGACGTCACTTGGGCTGACGTGGCAGTGACATCACTAGGGCTGACGTGGTAGGACGGCGAAAGTCCCTAGCGCGTGGAGCGCGTGGCGCGAGTGGGCGCGTGGTACCGGCGCGTGGGGCGTGTGCAAGGACAATGGTGGCCCGTGAAGGCGCATGCAGCGCGTGTTCGACACTCAGAAACTTTGGTCGGCGCGTGCGGGCTCGAGCAAGCTTGTTTCTGGCTGTTCTTGGTCAGGTTTTGCTCGGGTTTGGCTGTTCTGTCACTTTATGTCTTTGCTTTGACAGTAGAATGAACAGAACAGTGAGTTCCGAGAGGTAGAGGAACTGTGGGCATGGCGGCGGTGACTCACTTCTGACAGTGGCTACTGGATGAAGGCGAGGACAGCGGAAGAACATCGGAGATGTCCACAGGAACCAGAAAATCAGAGGAATGGCTCTGATACCAAGTTAAAGAGATAAAGTGAGAGAGAAAAGATTGAATAGTCTATGTATATGATGTATATAATAATGTACAATAGAGAACCTTATATAGGTTAGGCCCAATGGGCTAATCTAGTCTAAGCTATACACTAACAATATATAACAAATGCATGAAAATTTAAGTTTATTAGTTGATGTGTTTTTAAAGTCATTTTATGTACAATATTTTAAAGCTTAATTTTATTTATTTTTAAATACACCCAACTTATTTTTCCAACTAGATAAAACTAATAAATTTAAATAATTTTTTAAGCAAAGTAAGAATCTTATATCTCAATTGATTGACATCTCTTGATATTTTTAAGAAAGACATTCAGTTCACATGTCCTATCAAATTATCAACAACAAAAATATCCTCTAAGCAAATGAGTTTTAGGATTTATCAATATATATATATATATATGTGTGTGTGTGTGTGTGTGTGTGTGTGTGTGTGTGTGTTATTTAATCTTGTTACCCTTCTTTAGAAATAATTTTAGGCCAAGAGCCTTGAATTCATTGGGCACCTTTTGGTGTTAGTTTGAGTATAAACTAGTTTTTATATTATTTGAAATGATATGAAATTCTCAAATGCACTTATTTGACCTAAAGGATAAGGTTCAAGATTCTGTAACACCTACCTTAATAGAACGTTTTGAGAAATGCATAAATTAACAATGTGAACAAGGAAACAACCTAAATTAACATGCCAATCTCAAAGTGAAAATGAAAAGGACAGTAAACATCCTACAGGCTACAATTAAGAACTAAAGTACAAACTTAAACTATAAAGCCTATTTGAAGCCAACAAATTAACAACAGGCTATTTGATACAAAGAGAAATGATATTCTGGATTTTTGTGTTTGATCGTGTGCCCTTCCTGTTGAATGATCATTTCTATTTACACATGAGGCTTTTGACAATTAATCCTGTCCCTTCTATCACGCATCATGTTTTAATTGCATTTGTTTCCATAAACTTTGGTTGAGAATCCTCTTGTAATTGCCTCGTGGTAATCGTTGCCTTTCTTAAGCTTCTAACGTGTTCCCACTTAAGAAAAGCTGTTCGAAGTAACAACTTATCTTTGGTCTCCAATAGGTTAATGTCATTTGTCTATCTTTTGGGCTAGGTGCCTAGGTTACGCCAATCCCGGACGTGGCGCCAAGGTTAAAACCTATGGGCTAGCAGCAAAATTTGAACCTAAGTGGGTTAAATGAAGTGTCCCAGCTTTACTAGTTGAGTTAAACCCTTGTTAAATACTTTGCTATGTTTTAAACTTATAAATTAATTATTTAACCCAACATGTTTATAATAGAGTTCAAATTTTCCTTCACCAACTATTGAATTATATTATATAAAAAAATAAAAACATTATTTTGGAATATTGACCTGATAAATCACATAGATCAATTAAAAAAAAAAAAGAATGAATGTCAAACTTTTTCCAATTTGTCTTCGTCTTGTTTATAAGACAAAATTTAAATTTGCATCTACCCGTGGTAATTATTATTTGTCGCCAAAATGCTTATGACTTGAAAATTAATTAATCCCACAATTCTCTTTTTACAATAATCATTTTCTACATTTTACATATGATCCATAGCCTACAGTGAGTATCACACAAATCATCTACAGCAAGTCATGGCATTCACTCTAGAGGCTCGTGGACCCCAAAGTTCATTACAACGTGTGGCCACAAATCATTCCCACAAAATTACGTGGACAAGGCAAAAAATATTAAAAACATAATCACACAAAATATACCAACATGGTTAAATTATCCTACACAAAATACAAACCGTGATATTGGATGTGGTTCCTTGTCCCCATTAGATTACATTTACACTGCACCCACCATTGACAACTCTGTCCCCTTCCCTAAACTCTTCCATCTCTACCCACCAAAACCCCATAACCAAGAAAAGCTCACAAACTATGGATTCTCTACCATTGAACCAATCTCTCTCTCACCTCAAACTCTCTCCCAAACTCTATACTTTCCCTTCTTCTTTTCCTTCCCAACAATCTCTCACCCTCAAACCAAACCACACTAACCCCACTAGTTTCAGTTTCACTCTCTTTGCTACCCAAAACCAAGAAGAAACACAAAAAAAACTTCCAAAAAACACCAACAACAACATCAAAAACTTCGACAATTTTAATGAAGACGAGTCCTACGGAGAAGAGAGCAAAATCATAGGAAGTGGAGCGGTTTCACAAGGTGGATCCTACGGGATGGAGTACTTAATAGAGTGGAAAGACGGTCATGCCCCTTCGTGGGTCCCATGTGATTACGTGGCGAAAGATGTAATAGCCGAGTACAAAACGCCATGGTGGAACGCAGCCAAGAAAGCCGACGACTCGACTCTGGCTCGGCTTATAGCCGCGGAAGAAGATTTTTGCGGCGTGGACGCTGTGGACTCAGTGGGACGCACGACTCTTCTCTTCGTGTCTAGGCTCGGCTCTGCCCCATGTGTGAAGCTCTTAGCCAAAACCGGCTCGAACCTTGACCCCTAAGACTGCAGCGGTGGCTTAACGGCTCTTCACTTAGTGGCTGGTTATGTTAAAAAACACTAAGGCTGTTTAGTAACATATTTTGAACAACGGTTTTTAATTTTTAAACAATATTATATATATTCACGCACTTTTTTACTAACATATATTTTCAGAAAATACAAACAACATTGTTAGAACAACATTACTATATGGGCTCTTAGTGTTTAAAAAATATTATATTTATATTTGGGGGGGGGGGGTGGTTAATTGCACTCTTTTTTTCGTTAATTTCACTTTACCATTAAAGTGCAATTAGATTATATAATTGAGCAATATTCCTCTAATTGATTGATATGCATATACGTCCCTTACACTCACAAAATTTTGTCCACTTTTATCTTATATTTATTTTACGAAAGTATCATTTTTTTTTTTTTTTCAAAATCTGGGTATATACCTCCCTCAAAAGTCAAAACCTTCCTTTTCTAAAAAAAAAAAAAAAAAAAAAAAATGTCAAAACATTTTTCACATAGTGGAATGAATAGAAAGGCCCAAAATTCCCAGTCTGTAGACTGTCATGGGCCAAAGTAGCTCAGGTTACTCAACCCTTAAAGGGCCCATACACTGTCCAATAGTGCCAATTTTTAAAATTGTAATACCTGCCGACATTGTACTCACTAAACCACTATCCTAGTGCCATTTGGCCCAAAGTCTGTGTAAAACAAGCTTTTGCACTGAGCAATGAACTTTGGGCCATGACAATTTTTTTAAAAAAAATTTTTATTATAGCATATTACATTTTATATAATAAAAGTTAAGCATAGAAGTCGTGATTGTATTAAGTGATTTCACTAAATTACAAAAAAAAAAAAAATTGATATATATATATATATATGTATATATAATTTTTTTTCTCTAATCTTCTTCTCCTATAATTTCTAAGATGATAAAATCTTGATTTAATTAAGAATCCAAAAAAAAAAAAAAAGCAACATGAAAAACTGCAACATAGTATATGATTTTGTTGTAAAGATCTATTTTAAAATTCTATTTAGTGAATTAATAAAAACACTAAATTCCCTTCATTTTTTTTTTTTTTTTTGATAAACACAAAAGCTTAGTTAACATAAACTTTTTTTTTTCTACACAGTTTTACTTTTTCTTTTTAATATTTTGTGATATAAATTTTTTTTTTTATTCTATCGTATACATTACACAATTTCTTCTTGTTTTTTTCATCTTTTTTATATGTTTAGTTTCACAATTAAAAAAAAATAAAAAAATCATTAGACAATTGATACAACTTTTATTTATAGGAATAATTTTTTATGAGATTTGGACATGCTGCAGTCCATCTCTCTCTTCAATTTTTTCCTTATTTATAAAAATTAAGTTGAAGTAAAACTCTACTACAACTTTACTCTGCTATTTGAGAATGCTAAAATCAATCAATAAAAAAAATTGAAGAATTACAAAAGGAAGGATTTGGCTTTTTCAATGAGAAGAATCACCTTTATGTGAGAAGAGCTATCTTCTTTTTATTTTTATTTGATGCATTTCTATTTTTCTATTGATGTAGAACAATTATTGCTTAAATTCTATGATTTTTTTAAAAATATTTTAGATAACGCAGTACATCTTAATAATTGGTATATATTTTTGATTTGGCATTTTTAATTGATTATGCTGATTATTTCTACACTAATAGCAATATCAAAATGGCTAGACACAAATATCAATATCAAAATAGTTAGAAATGGGTAATTCATATTTAAACATTTACAATTACATTGCAATACAATATTCATTCATTTTTTATGTACCGTTATTTATCTATTTCTAAAATTATTTTTAGTGTGGTACCCTAAAAGGTCTAGATACTAATGTAGTTCAATTAGTGCTTAGATGTTATGATTTTTTTTTATAAAAAACTTAGATAATGCAATTCATCTTAATTATTGACATTATTTTTTAATTTGGTGTTCTTGATAGATTATGCTGATTATTTCCTCACTTATGGTAACATTAAAATCACTATGATTTGTAATTTATAAGTAAAATTTTACATTTACATTGCAGTCTAAATACTTATACTTTTGTAATTTATGGAATTTTTTTGGGTTATATATGCAAGAAATTTATATATGGTTAGCACTTCTACTACTCTACATGTTAGCAAGTATAATGAAAATATTTTTAAGTGCCACATATATATATATATATATATATATATATATTACTACTAAGAGCTTTTAGAAATTTAAAACTTGTCATAATTTTTAAATTATTAATAATATTTTATTTGTAATTAAATTTAATTACATTATCAAAAAATTTATATATAATTTTTTTTATTAAGTCATGTATAGCATGGGCATAATAATAGTAAAATAAATTTTTTTTTAAAATTGAGTTTCAATAATATTGTGGTAAAACATAAATATTATACAACAAAATGAGTATTATAAATAGGTTATAAAAAACATAAAAATTATTTCAAATGAATTTGCAAAGCATCCACACATCACACAGAAAATTATCTAGTATTCCTAATAGCATAACAAACATTCATTATTTCCACGTTATGCAAGGATCGTGAACTAATTTGTAAAGGAAGTTATGGGTAATTATAATTGTTGTAGCTGAGTTTGAGTTTGCCTTCAGAATAGAGAAAGAATGAGAATTAGAATAGGAAGTAGATTGAATTGGTGACAATTTGCTTGCTTGTTATTCGTGATCTTCATAGCTGTTTATACAAGAGTGAATGCCTTGTTATACTACATAACTGCCTCTACTCTGTACTCCTAACCAACTAACCACCTCAGCCTAACTAACTACCTATTAACCATAGTTAAGCCTAGTTAACAAGTATGACTACTAATATGCCCAAATACAGCAACAGTAGTTACAGTAGCATTATAAAAGTCAGTTTCCCAAGTTTCTTATGGTGCACTGAGGACTATTTATATGGTTGCAACCTTAGATACACCCAATCCCTTACTACAAAGGACCTTTCCACCCTCTTTTTGTCTGCAAACCATCTCATCCTTTCCTGAGCAGCAAGCAGATTCTACTTAAGTAAGGAAAAAAGTTGTTTTTTGCCCTTAAGTAACAAGTCCATTGCCCCTACCCTTGTAGTATCAACTACATAATCAAGAACCTGAGGAGCAGGGTAACCATACAAAGCCTCAAAGAGTGTCATCTTAGTAGCAACATGGAAATTGGTATTAAACCAAAACTCTGTCAAGGGCAACCGCTCAACACAAGTGGTAGGCTTGTCAGCTGCAAAAGCTCATAGGTGGTGTTCTAAGCTCTTGTTTACCACCTTAGTTTGGCCATCAATCTAAGGGTGGTAAACAAAAGACATATTCAAGGTTACTCCCTGCAATCTCATCAATTCCCTCCAAAAATGAGAAAAGTGAAAATAGGATCTCTATCACTAACAATGGTGGAAGGCATACCATGCAATTTAAACACAGATTGTAGGTAGACATTAGCCACCATAGCAGCAGTGTAAGGATGGGAGAAAGCCATAAAATGTGTATACTTGGTAAGCTTATCCACTACCACCAACACCACAGACTGCAAATGAGACTTGGGCAGCCCTTCCACAAAATCCATGCTCACATCTAACCATGGTTTTTATGGAATAGGCAAGGGTTGTAGCAGCCCAACTAGAAAGCAAGTCACATGTTTAAGCTTCTAGAAGACTATAAATTCTTTCACATACTACTTCAAGTCTTGCCTCAGTCCAGACTAGTAAAAATCCCTTTAGAGCCTCTACAAGGTCTTAAGGTAACCAAAATGGCCCCCCAAGGGGCTGTCATGCACCTGCTGCAAAACCACAGACTTCAAATCACCATTAGACTCACCCAAATACAGTCTGCCCTTATAAAATAGCAACCCATTATAGAAGGTAAACCCAGCATGAGCATCAGAACCTAACTGAATGGCCTACATAATAGTCTGAATCTTAGGATCAGAAGCATAGCTCAACTTAAGATCAGACAGCCATGATGGAGTAGGAAATGATATAATGCACAAGGTTCCTTCTGAAGCAGGAAAAACATCAGAAGATATAATGCACAAGGCTCCTTCTGAAGCAGGAAAAACATCAAAAATAGCTGACAAACTTAGAACAGAAGCAAGCAAATCAGATTGGACAAAAACAGCATGTTCATCACCTGACCTTCTAGAGAGTGCATCAGCCACCACATTCTCCTTACCTTGCTCATACTCCACAATGAAAGCATAACCAAGGAGCTTGGTAATCTACATCTGCTGTGCTGGTGTGCCCACCCTGTGCTCTAACAGGTATTTTAAACTTTGGTGGTCTGTTTTGATAACAAATGGTCTCCCTAACATATAGGATCCCTACTTCATAACTGCCACCACTAGAGCTAGTAATTCCTTCTCATAGGTAAAAAGTGAGAGCTTATTACCTTTCAAGCCTTAAGTATGAAAGGCAATAGGCATTTGATCTTGCATTAGGACAGCCCCTAAGCCCACACGTGAAGCATCACACTCCATAGTAAAAGGCTTTGTAAAATTAGGCAAAGCCAATACAAGAGGACTTAAGACAGCCTCCTGAAGCATCTAAAATGCATTGACAACTTTTGGAGTCCAAATAAAGGAATCCTTCTTCAATAGAGCAGTCAAGGGTGCAGCAATTTGACCATAGTCCTTCACAAACTTCCTATAGTACCTAGTGAGACCCAATAAACCCATCAAGGCTTTAACATCTCTAGGTACAGGCCATTGTTGCATAGCAGTAGTCTTTTTTGGGTCAGTTCTCACTCCCTTACCAGAAATAAGGTGACCTAAGTACTCTACCTCCCCACAAGAAAACATACATTTGGACTTCTTAACAAATAGCTAATGTTTGGCCAAGGTCTCGAAGACCAATCTGAGATGACCAAGATGATCAGAAAAGGATTTACTATACACCAATATGTCATCAAAAAACACAAGGACAAACTGCCTTAAGAAAGGCCCGAAGATGTCATTCATCAATGATTGAAAAGTAGAGGGAGCATTGGTTAAGCACAAGGCATAACCAAGAACTCATAGTGGCCCTCATGTGTTCTAAAAACAGTTTTAGGAAAGCCTTCTTCTTCTTTCATTTTGATATGGTGGTAACCAGATCTCAAATCCAATTTAGAAAATACACAAGCCCCACACAACTCATCCAACAATTCATCAATGACAGGGATAGGATACTTGTCCATAATAGTATCCTGATTCAATGCCCTATAGTCAATGCACATCCTCCAAGACCCATCAGTCTTCCTCATCAAGAGAACAGGTGAAGCAAATGGACTACAACTATGCCCAATTGAACCAGCGATAACAACTGTTGAACTATTTTTTCAAATTCATTTTTCTGATAAAAAGGGTACATGTAAGGCCTTTGGCAGATTGCTTGAGCTCCCTCCTTAAGCTGAATTAGTTGTTCATGCCTCCTAATGGGAGGAAAACCTACAGGAGTAGAAAAAATTGACTCAAACTCCAACAGTAGATCAGCAACCTGGGCAGGAACTTGGACAACCTGATCTGTAGAATGAGTAGTAGTAGGACATGTAATCTGCAAGACCAGCCCTCTATTCACAGGGGCCTTCAAGAACTAGTTGCCTTCTTGAATGTGAGAGCTTGCTTCCTTCAACACATGCAAGAGCACATAATTTTGTCTATAAGAAAAACACATAGTCAGTAGCTTGAAGTCCCATTGAATAACCCCAAGAGTACTCAACCATTGGGTCCTTAACATCATATCACACCCCCTGCCCTCCCCCCCCCCCCCCCCCCCCCCATAGGCAATACATGTAATTGAACCAAAAATTGATGCCCTTTCACACAAAGGGAAACTGCCTCACACAACCCTTGAGTCCTAAGCACATCACCATTAGCTATCTTCACTTCCAAAACCTAAGAAGTCTCCATAGGAATTTGTAATTAAGAGAACAATGAAGTATCAACAAAATTATGTATGCTACCTGAGTCTATCGAAATTACCAAAGATTTGTGCTTATTCCTTCCCATCACCCTCATGGTACCAGAAGTAGGAGTGCCACTTAAAGCATAAAAGGTGATTCCAGCTTCTTCAACACTGCCTTCTTAACCATTCAAGGAACAATCAGTAACAGGATTCTCACCCCTCCCCCCCCTTCTTTCAATTCAGCAATTCTTATTCTTGAACTATCATTAGGCACAACTCCACATAATTAAGAAGAAATAACATAGCATTTGCACTTATGTCCAGAACCCCATTTCTCATCACAATTATAACATAATCCTTTTTTCTTCCTCTCTTCCATTTGAGCAGGTCACATTCTTTTAATTGGAAATTTATTAGTCTTGCTATCTATCAAAGGAAGAGCTTTGGGTGGACCAAATATTGATGGCTTACCTTGTTCCATCTGAAACTTAGAAGACTTCTTACAACTCCAATTGTATTTTTCTTGAATCTTAGATAGTCCAAAGGCCTCATTTAATGATTGACAATTGAGCATATGAACAAGGAGCCTTATCTCATCCGTCAAGCCATTGAGAAAACAACTCAACTTGTGTGATGGAGATAACCCTTTGATCCTATTTGACAAGACCTCAAATTGAGCTTTATACATTGCCACAAAAGATGTTTGCCTCAACTTGGTTAACATTTCCATAGGATCATCATACGCAGATGTGCCAAACCTCACTTGCATAGCTTGAACCAAAGACTTCCAGTCACAGATCACCCCTGTTTCTTTGCTTTCTTGGAACCAAATTAGTGCTTCTCCCTCTATATGAAATGAAGCTAGCATCAATTTCTCCCCAATGGGGGTATTATAGTACTTGAAGTACTGATTAGCCTTATACATCCAACTCGCAAGTTCTTCACCAGTAAATTTGGGAAATTCCAACTTCATGGGACAAGACACAAGCAACATTGTAGAACTAGGGTTGTGATTTTCCCTAATTCTCTGAGATTGGAGAGACCCACCATGGTCTAAAGAACTCAATTTCTGCAAGATTGTAGTCAATTATTGACTCATTTCATTCAACGTTCTCGTATGAATTTCTTGAGTGGTTCTTATCTTTTGTAACTCCTTTGTGTGATGATCAGTGGTATTCTGAAGTGAAGCAATAGCCTCGTTGGTTGTAGCAGAAGCATGAGTCTCTGCCATGGATGCCAAGGAAAGCCTGCTCTAATACCAATTGCAAGGATCGTGAGCTAATTTTTAAAGGAAGTTATGGGTTGTACTTGTTGTAGCTGAGTTCGAGGACAGCTTTGCCTCCAAAATAGAGAAAGAATGAGAATTAGAGAACTAGAATAGGAAGTAGATTGAATTGGTGACAATTTGCTTGCTTGTTATTCGTGATTCTCATAGCCCTTTATACAATTGTGAATGCCCTGTTCTGCTTCATAACTGCCTCTACTCTGTACTCCTAACCAACTAACCACCTCAGCCTAACTAACTCCCTATTAACCGTAGTTAAGCTAGTTAACAGGTATGGCTACTAATACACTCAAATACAACAATAGTAGTTACAGTAGCATTATAAAAGTAATCCTAACACATTATTAGATATGATTTTTGTAAATGTTAAGTGTATATTATAAGAATTTAAATTGTGTTATTTTTAATCGAAAGCGATAGAATTTTGGATCCGTTTGCTCCTTTACAATAGCAAATAGTCGTTTGTTAATTGGTAGTGCCATCTAGCTCTCTCCCTACCAAAATGGATGTGATATAATATGAGAACTTGGAAACAGAAATTGGTAATTCAACCTATAGCTTCTCTGCTATTACTATTGACTTATATATAAGTGTATATATATGGATTCAAAGTACAATCATGAGATTGCTTCATGAGTTCGTTCATGGGATTGAGATTGCTTGATTCGTGGAATAGAAATCAAAAGGTTGATATGACGCAAAACCTTTGATTAGATGGCTTAATATATTATTTGGTTAATAATAAGAAAATAATCGAATAAGTCTTCTGAGAACTATTGGATTGGTGTAATTAAATATATAATATACCCGCATGTGGAATAAATTATAAGAACAAACCAGATGTGTACTTTATAAACTAATCATAATCATTTGTTTTTTTTTTTAAAAAAAAAAACCCTAATCATAATTCTTAAACACGTTTATATAGACTACTTAATTTTTTATTAATTGTTCTTTGGTCAACTAAAGAAATACTTACATTTTGATATATACACCATTACATTATATCTATTCTTTGCGTTGGTTACTACAAAATCTTGAGCTTACTAGTTAACCTTAGTCATTGACCGAATAGGTAGATATATTCACAATAGAAGTATCTACCTTTTTTATCTTTGGTGATGGTGATGGTGGTGGTGGTGGTGGTGTTACTTCCATGTATATGGTCTTTAATTCATTATCTTTACGCAGATCAAAGAAATCAAATCTAAACGTGATATAGAATCTCTTTATTTTGAGTGAAGTGGAAGAATCATATTTCAAAAATAAGAAGAAGAAGAAAAAGAAAACAATAAGTAAAGGAACATTTTGGTATTTTTTCTTAGGTTGAATTTATTAACAACATAAATATATTTGATAGGCCAAGAATTTATTGACCTCTCGTGATGAATTAATTGATTAATTAGCCAAGTTTATTAATTAATCAAATTAACATGCAAACACGTGGTAGCACAAACAAATCATCAATTAACTAAAGTATGCAGTGAAAAATAAATTGACACGGTAATTTGTTTACGAATGGAGAAAACCTCCGAGACAAAAATCCCACCGGATGATTTTAAGGTCATTACTCCCGAGAATTCACTGTTATTACAATAAGCGGTTACAAGTAAAGGAATCTCAGTACCTTATATCAACCTACAGTTGAACCCTTACCCCAATATCCAATTGAACTTGTTCTGTAGTAACAATCTCTCCTTTCGATGCATGACTCCCAGTATGAGACTAACCAATTGCACAGATCCTAATACGCGACTTCAATCACCAACTAGAGAAGATTGTTGGCTACAAAGTTCTTCAGTTCATCACACGATGAAGATTGAGAAACTCCTTGGTCACAAAACCCTATGGTGCATAAACACAACAGCTTCTTCACAACAAAGATGAATTAGGGCAAATTTTATCTCCGGTCACAATTTGCATGAACAAATTTTGCTTAATACTTGTGCAACTTGTGTCACCTTTGATGGCCCTTAAAATAATTCTTTTATATGTCTAGGGTTGTGAGAAAAGAAAACCTAATATTGAATCAAGTGTCAAAGTCATGCAAGTCTGTCCAAGATTGAATCAAGTAAAGTGCATTTTGTCAAATAATTAGTCAATTACATAAAATAGTGACATATGTTCCTAATATTGAATCACATATGTCATAACAATCTCCTCCTTTGGCAATCTGTGACAAAACCACAATAAACAAATGAACATATGAGAGGAGTCATAAATCACTCAACTTATACTCACTTGTTAAGTACAATAAAATCTATCCTAACAAAAAATCTTGAAAAACTTTGCAAGAAGAGAGTTCATGGCAAAAAAGACTTTGACAACCTGTATTTCTAAAAAACTTTAAACAAAACTCATCAAGGCATCATTGTGTGAAACAGAAATAAAAGATTGCATACAATATATATAGAAGCACGTGCATAAAGAGAGAAAAGAAACAACACATATAAGGGTAGGTGAACAATATACATCAAAATAAATAAATCAAATATAAGTACAATATATGTCAAAATGGTCACAAGATCTAAGGTACAAGAAGAACGTATCTAGAAAAGAAAGAAAAGAAAAGATACATCAAAATCCTCACTACATCCCTCAAAATCAACACTCCCCCTTAACAAAAATCTCCTATACTAACTCTCCCCCTAAAATCCTAAAAAAGAATACTCTCATATCCATCCAAAACTACTCCCCCGTTTTGTTACAAGTAACAAAAGGTAAGAGTGTCAAGTGGACATCTCATTAGCTCTAGAAGAGCTAATATCTCCATCATCCTCATCATTGAAAGCAGTATCATCATCAACGTCATCCATATCCTCAGAAGCCTCTAGAGTAGGTAGAAAAGAAGCAACGAAGCCACCTATGACCTCTTGCCATCATGCAATACGACCAACACGAGTGTTCACCTAATACAACTCATCATTGAAAGTGTTGAGGCGAGCATCCATGTGCTGAAGTTACGCCATGATGTCCTCGAGAGTCACACCACTCATAGCAGAATAGAAAGCGGATGTGGATGGAGCTGAAGGAGTGGGAGGGGCTGCGGACCCAAATCTCCTCAACTTAAGCTGTGCCTTGCTCCGTTTAACGGTAGCAACATTTATAGCACCTATAACATAGAAGTGATCAGACGCAGGAAAGGGAACAGAAAAATGGTGTAAAATCCTCGTGATAGCCGAAGGGAAAATGAGCTTATCTCCAGTCACCGAATCCTTATACACATCTATGATAGAAAGAATGAAGTGAGAAGGAAAATCTATACTAAGATGCTCAAGAAGGGAAAGCAAAAACTGAGCACGAGACTCTGTGATAGAGTTATAGTGAGATAGGGGATAAAGAACAAAAGTCATATCCATGTTCAAAAACTAAAGGCCTTTAGCAAAGTCCGAACAGTAAGAGAACTGATGCTCACCCCAATCAGAAGGTCGCTCGTAAAAAGAGGATATAAGTCTGTCTTTAGACCCTTTTTGCATTTATTTTTCTTTGCATATTTTTCTTTTAAGCAAACCATGCATGGGAATATAAGAGATAGAAAAGAAATACCCAATTATGTTAAGCATTTAACATTGTACTTTTGCTATGCCGAAACATACTGATGTCATTTCATGATTAGCGGGCAACAGCGGTAAGATGGTTATTTATGCCTTTCTCTTAGGATTTTCTAGTCCTTCCCATCAAAAATAGTGACACGAGTGTTAAATACAAGAGATTACTTAACCTTACTTATCACAAACACAGGCCACAAAGCTCACTTGCTTAGTTGTCCATAGAGATGCTCATCTAAGTTACAAGAGATACAAAGTTTAGAAAACTTTGTTTTAATTGCCATCCAAGGTGCACAAGAACTAATGTACACAAACACACACTCTTTTTGTATTTCTGATTTTTCAATTTTTTTTTTAAATTTTAATGAATGAAAAACAAAATAAAAACAAAACTGAAAAACAAACAAAAACATGTAAAACAAAGCAATGCAAAACATAAAACTAGACTGACTCAAAACACTAAAGCAAAACACACAAGTAATGCAAAAACAAGAAAGGGAGAGAGAGAAGTGATAAAATCACTTGAACCCATTTTTCTTCCATACCTTGGAAGAACCTTTTCTTTAAGCAAACCCTTGGACCGATTGTGAGGGGAAAATATTAAAACCGTTCAAGTTTGAAAGGAACATAAGGGTTTTGAGAAGATCTCCAAAAGAGCAAAAAAGGATGGAAACTTATTTTGGTTTCCCGATGCGATCATGTTCGTTGCTCTATTGAGTTGCTAACCACTTATAGCAATTAGGTCTAGTATAATCGGCTGCTCCACAGTGATGACAGAGATACTACTTCTTCTAATCAGGCTTTTGAGAGTTAGCCTTCTTAGCCCTAGGGTTTTTAGCTTCTTTCTTATCTTGCTTAGGGGGTGCTCCTAAGATGGATTTACCCTTATCTATGTTCTCACTAGCTAAATCAGTTTTGACATTAGTGTTCTCAATATCAACATTATTACAAGGAGGAACAAAAACAATAGTACTAGTAGGAGCAATATTAGAAGTAGAGAAATCATACCCTAAACTGGTTCGATCAGAAACAATTTTCTGAAGACTGGGCATCGCATTGAGCTTAGCGTTTGAAGTCCTTTCTAGCTAAGCTCTGACTTGGAACAATTCTGCCTCAAGCTTCTTAGTCTTCTCAGCGAAGAAATTATTTTCAAACCTCAATGCTCCTATGGTCTGATTGGCTTCATCAAACTTTGTGCAGAGTTCTTCACGTTCAAGCTCTACATCACAGAGCTTCTTGGTGGTCAACCTATACAACTCTTCATGTTTCTTCGAGACCTTGTATAACTTTGCATAGGCAGTGTGGATGTCATCTTACTTATCCATCTTCTCAAATTTTGACTCCACTAAGTTTTCTTCTTCTTCCATATCTTCTACAATCCCTTCAGTAGGATTGATAGTGGCAGTGAAGGCATTCAAAATTCTGTCATCCTCATTTTCAGAATCATCCTCAGGTTCGGTGTTGCTCAAGGTAGCAGCAAGTGCATTGCTTTTTCCCAATAGACTTGAGATAAGTAAGGCACTTCTGTTTCATGTGTCCGAAGCCTTAACACCTAAAGCACTTAGGTCTTGAGGGAACAGTGTACTGACTGCCATCCCTTGCATTCTTCTTTCCTTTGTCTTGGCTCTTAAACTAAGAAGAACTGAATTGCCTACAGTCCTTGTCAAAGCCCTTCCCATTGGCATTCTTCATGAACTTCTTGAATTTCCTAGTGATGTAGGACTTCATATTAAAATCTTCATCATCTGAAGACTCATCCGTGTCATTGCTTTTACCCTTTAGTGCCATGCTCTTGCTCTTGCTCTTGCTTGATTTCCCAACCCTTGTTAAACCCAACCCATAGGTCTGCAGATTGCCAACCAACTCTGTCAAAGGAATTTTGTCAATGTCCTTTGATTCCTCAATAGCAATGATTTTGGCATGGAATCTCTAGGGTAGAGATCTTAGCACCTTTCTCACAATCTTAGGTTTAGGAATGGTTTCCCCAAGATTAAAAGCTGAGCTCACTACATCCTTGAGCTTGGCATAGAACTCATCAAACTACTTATCCTCCTCTATCTTAATATCTTCGAAGCTTGTAGTGAGCCTTTGAAGTTTCGAATCCTTGACAGCCTTGGTTCCTTCATAGGTTATCTGGAAGATGGTCCATGCTTCCTTAGCAATTTCAGTGGAGGATATCTTATTGAACTCCTCATTAGTGGCTACACTGAATAAAGCATTCAATACCTTGCTGTTGAAGTTTGTTGACTTGATCTTAGCATCATCCCAATCGGCCAGCGCTTCCTTTGGCTTAGTCTAGCTAATCTTTACAGCTTGCCACACCTTTTCATCTAGAGACTGCAAGAAAGCTTTCATGCATACTTTCCAGTATACATAGTCAGTACCATCAAACAATGAAGGTATAACAAAAAATTATCCCCTATCCATGACAAATAGGGGTCAATGGATCACACATAATAATTAACCTTAATCAGAGTGTGCTTACTATGATATCACTTAATAGGCCAAGAATGTATTGACCCCTCATGATGAATTAATTGATTAATTAGTTAAGTTTATTAATTAATCAAATTAACATGCAAATGTGTGATAGTACAAATGAATCACCAATTAACTAAAGTATGCAGCAAAAAATAAATTAACACGGTGATTTATTTACGAATGGAGAAAACCTCCAAGGCAAAAAACCCTACTGGGTGATTTTAAGGTCACCACTCCTGAGAATTCACTATTATCACAACAAGCGGTTACAAGCAAAGGAATCTTAGGACCTTATACTAACCTACAGTTAAACCCTTACCCCAATATCCAATTAGACTTGTTTTGTAATAACAATCTCTCCTTTCAATACACGACTCTCAGTATGTGACTAACCAATTGCGCAGATCCCAGTACGCGACTTCAATCACCAACTAGAGAAGATTGTTGGCTGCAAAGTTCTTCAGTTCATCACACAATAAAGATCGAAAAGCTCCTTGGTCACAAAACACTACGGTACACAAACACAGCAACTTCTTCACAAAAAAGATGAACTAGGGCAAATTCTGTCTCCGGTCACAATTTTCATGAACAGGCTTTGCTCAACACTTGTGCAACTTGTGTCACATTTGATAGCCCTTAAAAAATCCTTTTATCTATCTAGGGTTGTGAGAAAAGAAAACTCAAAAATACAATAATGGATTGGATGAAAAACATATTAGAAATTCTAAGTTTCATAAACCTTGACAGATACCTTATCTGTTGAGCTGCTGTTGAGCCACGGGCTGGAACAGCTCTTCAAGGCTCAATAGATGTTAGCTGTCAAGTTTTAATGAATAGCACTTTTCACACTTGAATCTTGGATAGATTTGCATGGCTTTGACACTTGAACTTGAAACAAGATTTCGTGAAGCATCAAACACATCCTAGATCTACCCATCTATATAAAATAGTGACATATGTTCCTAACATTAAAATCACATATGTCCTAACAATATTAACTAGTGCAAGAATCCTCCCATAAAAAAAAAAAAAAAAAAAATACTAATGCAACAATAATATATCTTCTTGAATGACTTTTAAATTCAACAATGCGGTTCATTAGTAAATAGAATCACATGGTTATATTCAATTGAAGAATTGAAGATACAACACCAAAAAAGTGAAAGAGTTGTACCTAAATTATATAATCTTTTTCTTTGGAGAGCTGGCAATAGATTAAAGAGCCATCGAGTTGAAAGGGCATCTAAACTAAAAAAGAAGGGCATAAACTTATATTGATCAAATTATTAGGTAGTTCCAGAGCAATGCTTTGGGCCCTCAGCCTCTCACATAAAGGATGGGTCACACACATTTTATATGAAATTTCCCCTTCTATGGACTATTGTATACTTTCCTCTTTAGTCAATGAAGGAGGCTTGCAAGTAACAACTAACTAAGGGGTAATAATTATATACATAATTATTTTTAAACTAATCTATCTTGACTATCCTAAAAGAGAATATTGATTATTTAACTTGAGAATCCTAGAAATTTTGATTCAACAAGAATAATCTTTACCCCACATATATCCCTATCCCCTTAAACATATATATATATATATATCCAAATGTATAACTACAATAATAGCAAAAATAGCCATAACAACAACAGCCAATGAAAAAAATATGAATCATGACTTTTGAGTGAAGTTTGTGGTGTAATTTTGTATTAGAACCTTATTTTCTTTCCTTTGTGTGTGTTTTTGTCTCTCAACAAAAAAGAAAAAAGAAGAAGAAGGTAATTGTCCTACATTACATAAGAGAGTCTATTTTATATAGTATAACTTGTCATACCCTCCCTTAAAGTTATCACAGTTTTTTAGTAGAGTTTGTAATGCACCTTTGTATTAGAATCTCATCTCATCTCCTCTCCTTTATGTGTGTTTTTTTGTCTCTACAAAAAAAGTTTTTAAAAAATGAGATAATTGTCTCACATTACTTAAAAGAGTACATATGTTGTGTATAATATAACTTGTCTCATCATCCCTTAAAAATTATCATGACTTTGAGTGGAATTCATGATATGCTTTTGAGTTAGAAAATTACCCCCTCTTCCGTGTGTGTGTGTTTGTTTCTCAAAAAAAAAAAAAAACAAAATCAAACAAACAAACAACTACAACAAATGAACAAAATGTTCAACAAAATGCTTATTAAAAAAATTAAAAATTGTTAGGACATATGTAGTTCAAGTTGTTGACATATGTCATTATTTTATGTAATTGGCTTATCCTTGACAAAACGTACTTTACTTGTAATTGGGTAGAGTTAGGATGTATTTAACACTTCAAGAAACAGTGTTTCAAGATTCAGTGTTGAAGTCATCACGTCTGTCCAAGAAACAAGTAAGGAAGTGCAAGTTACTAAAGCTCAATACCTGGTCTCGACACATGCATCTATCGAGCTTTAGAAGTTGTTTCAGCCCCGAGACTCGACAGCTTCTCGACAGATCCTCGACACCTCTATCTGTCAAGATTTAAAGAAAACAAATTTTCAGTTCTGTTTTAATTCCAATCCGTGAATGTGTCTCTGGGACTTCTTTTCTCCTAACCCTAGACATATAAAAGGATTGTTTTAAGGTCCATCAAAGAGATGCAAGTTGCACAAGCATTGAGAAATTCTTGTTCATGCAATTTGTGATAAAAAAGACAAAGTTCATGCCCTAGTTCATCTTTTGTGAAGAAGTTGCTGTGTAATGTGCACCGTAGGGTTTTGTAACCAAGCATCTTTCTGATCTTCATCGTGTGGATGATTTGAAGAACTTTGCAGCCAACAACCCTCTCTCTAGTTGGTGAATTGAAGTCGCGTACTAGGATTCGCGCAATTAGTTAGTCACGTACTTGGGAGCTGTGCATTGGAAGGAGAAACTGTCACTACAGAGCAAGTCCAATTGGGTATTGGGGTAAGGGTTCAACTATAGGTTGGTAAGGTACTTGGGATTCCTTACTTGTAATCGCTTGCTGTGATAATAGTGGAGTTTCGGGAGTGGTGACCTTAAATCACCCGGTGGGGTTTTTGCCGTCAGGTTTTCCCCATTCATAAACAAATCACCGTGTCTTTTATTTTTTCGCTGCATACTTTAGTTTTGGTGATTTGTTTGTGCTGACATGTGATTTTGCATGTTAACTTGATTAATTAATAACTTGGCTAATTAATCAATTTAATTTATCACTAAGGGTCAGCGCGTTTGTGGCCTGTCAAAAATAAAGACCCCTAATCATTCAAATTCGTAACTTACTCAGTTCAGCTCATAGTCACAGCAAGTATTAACTGTAACTCTCTCTCTCTCTCTCTCTCTCTCTCATCGTCATAGTTCTCACTTTATCACTCACTACTCAACAATCCCTTTTTGCTTTTTTATTTTATTAGTAGAAAGAAAATGTAAAACTTCATGTATTTGAGTTTATTTTATTTTTATTTTTTTTGTGATGCAAATTTATTCTTCAAGTTATCTTTTAATTAAATTTTGTATAGTTTTTTAATGATTACCATTCAAAACTAGAGCCCTGCTAACCTCAACAAGTTGTAACAGGACAAAGACTTAGAGCAAATTGATACTTTATATGACTCTATATGATTTATGGCCTATTTGGAAGTTTAAAAAAGGAGGGGGAGTAGAGTAAAGGGAAAAAGAGTAATTCAACTACCTTGTTTGGAAGTTTTTTAAGGAAGGAAGGGGAGGGATTTAAAGGGATTTCAACTACCTCAAACCCTTTATTTTTAATTCTCCCAAATTGGAGAGATTCGGAGGTAAAGTAGATTAGATAAATTATTGACCAAATTAATTCTTCAATTTACCCTTTTTAAATTAACAAAATTACAAACCCATTATATAAAATAAATTCACATTATTTCATTTTTTGTTCTTTTCAAAAGTTTCTAAAGAAGGCAAAAAATTAGTAATTAAACTAGAAAGTTCATTTTCCGAGCAAATGTAAAGCAAGAGAAACAGAAATTCGAAGAGAGAATCGAAACTCACTCCGTGGAAAAGGAGATTGAGAAACAGAGAGTCGTAGACGGATTTGATCTCATCTTGTGTCCAATCGTTCCTCGGACATTCGCTTATTGCTCTCTCAACTTGAATCGCGGCAGCGGAAGAAGTAGAATACGAAGCTGAAGACGAAGAAGAAGAATGTAGTAGGAGGATTGAGCGTCTTAGCTGGAAAGCGAGGATTAAGTGAACCGAAAACATGTTTGATTAGTGAGAAAATGGAAAATACGTGGTTTTAAAATTTTCTCGAGAAAAAAACAAAAAACCATTTTCCCCGAAAATGGAAGAAGGAGAGAGAGAGAGCGGGCTGAGAAATTGAGGTGTAGTAGTAGAAATGGGAAAATAAAAAAAAATAAAAATTTCGTACTAAGCAAAATAAAAAAATAATAATAATAATAATAACACTCAAAATTTAATATTTTGTTGATTTTTTCAGTAAACAAACAAACCAAATTTTTTTTCTTATTTTAATTATTATATGGTTTTTTTTAGTACAATAAAAAAGCAGAAAAAATATTTAGTCATGACCAATGTTGATTATTTAATTCACATTAGAAAAAAAATTATCAAAACAAAAATATTGCATGCTATAGTCATAATTATTTAATCTAACAAATTAATCATAGACCAATTTTGCAAGTCCATTTTCAAATAGGGGTAAATTTGTCTATTTACATTATTTCCTCTCATTTCCATCCTAATTTTAAAAACATCTAAACAAGAGGAATAACTAATTACTCTATTCCCCTTTACTAATTTTAAAAACATTCAAACAAGGTAGAGGATAACCATTTCCCTCTATTTTCCTCCTCACTACTCTCCTCCCTCTCTAAACTTCCAAACAGGCCATTAATTAAAAACAAACATAATGTAATAGCATATGGTATAAAAAAAGAGACAATGTAATAGCGTATAAATCGAAAAGATAATGCAATGGCATATCGTATCGAAAAAAATATAATGGAATGGCGTACAGATCAAAATGTAAAAACAATTGACCAAAACATCATTAATAAAGAATCAAGTACTCTAGTCTGTAATAAAGATTCTAAAATAAATAAAATAAAACAGTATTCTATATTAAAAGAGTTCAATAATTATGATTGGTTGATTAAGTAGAACTGGTCTTGCTCCAACAGTTCTCATAACACTTCTTCATTTCCTATATATTTCATCCATTTCTAAAGAAGGAAAGCAACAGATTTACAAACCAAACTACTACTTGTTTCTAAGGGTTCTACACAACATCTTCAACAAAATCTACCAGAAATGTGGACAATTGGATTATGTATTGTAGCAGTACTGGTCATATATTTGGGTTACTGGCTTAACAAATGGAGCAATCCAAAGTGCAATGGGGTCCTCCCTCCAGGTTCTATAGGTCTACCCCTTATTGGAGAGACCCTTCAGTTGATTGTTCCAAGTTACTCTCTAGACCAAGGAAGTTAATACCGTACCGGAGGCTGTACCAGTTTGACCACCGGTACGATATATTTCGGATACCAGTCAATACCGGTGCACCGTTTCGGGTTTATCGCTATTTTATATATTTAATATATATACACACACATCAAATCCAAATTAAGTAAAAAAAATTGGAGAGATAAAAGGTTAGGTGAAATAATGAAATTATCTACAAAATACTTTCATTATTGATTATTTTAGAGACAAAAACCAACACAATTACAAAAAAAAAAAAAAAAAAACACACACACACACACAACATTTTGTGATTCGGTCTGATACGGCTGGTACGCAGCAGGTATGGCTAGAATTCGCCGGTATGGCCGGTAAACGGTCGTAACGGCCGGTATTTTTTCCGGTACAAAATAGGAGTATACCGGTACCGGTGCATTGGCCAGTACGGTATGTACCGGCCGGTACCGGTACGATATCGGCCACACTACTCTAGACCTCCATCCATTTATCAAAAAGAAAGCTCAGAAGTACGTAATTGTGTGTCTTTATTATTAATAATTCTTTTTTGGTAACTAGTGTGTGTACATGTGTTTTTATGGTATATATAACTGTTCTACGTACAAGTATGTATTTATGTATTTACGTATGTATGAGTCTCTTGTTAAGTTGTTATGGGCAAGGAGATGAAACAGAAGATTGAATATATGAATATACTCATATCTACTTATGACCAATATGAAATAAAAATATCATCTAGGTACGTATTGAGTGCTATTTTAATGTAAGAAAACCTTCGATGACATATTCATAATATTTTCTTATATTTTCATAATAAATAACCCGTTTTCAAATTTTTTGTTGGATGTCAAAATTACATGTATGAATTAAATTTTTTTAAGAGTTAGATATACACTACATAAAACTTAAATTTATGTTAGTATGTAATCTTCCCAAATTTTTATGAAGGAAAACAAAATATTATATAATTAATTTGAGGTCATATGAGGATTTTTTTTTTTTTTTTAATAGTACTACTTTTCAAAGATAGCAACATTGTTCTTATTTTTCTCCATTTGTTAGAACTCTAGCTTTACATTTTTGCCTCGTTTACCCTACCTTCATTTTATTTTTACAGGTTTTAAACCTTAAAACATTGACAGAGTTGGAAACATTTTTTTTTTTTTAATGAATTTTGACATATAAAAGAGGTAATAGTGTACTGATTATAAATTCGATAAAAAAAATTGAAAAAGTATAGTGATATAACATTTTGAACTAATTGATTGTGAGTAGTGAAAATTAAAGTGATGTCAGTGTTAAGTTTATGAGAAAGTGATTGTTTACTGCTCACGTATTGTTATCTTAACAAATGGTGAAAAAAATTATGTTCATAAAAAAATGAAAAAAAAAAATATTAATAAGATATGCCTAAAAAAAACTCACAAAAAATCAAATTATAATTAGGAGGGGGAAAAAGTTGTAAAATTACTCTTAAGCTATTGACTTGTCTTTTAATTTTGTTTTGGCGGGCCAGGGACAATTGCCCCCACCCTCGACCTCCTATCTCGCCTATGTCTAGGAAGTCCCTACACTGATCAAACAAAATCTGATTTGGGCATCTTTGTCATGTCAAATCCAACAATCATTAATAGCCCCTCTTCAAATAGCATTTATTGTAAAGATTATGCGCTTTGATTAGACAAACCAATTGTCATTAATGATATTAAGTTGTTCAAAAGCTTAAACAATTTAAAAAAAGAAAAAAAGAAAAAAAAAAGATGACTTTAATTATTTAATCAAACGAATGTAACTCTTCTTCTTTTTTCCCCCTTTCAGATATGGGCCAATATTTCGAACCAATGTGGCTGGTTCACCCACAGTAGTATCAATAGATCCTAAATTCAACCATTACATCATTAAAAAAGAAGGAAGATTAGTTGAATTGTGGTACTTGGATTCATTTTCCAAGCTTTTTGAGATGGAAGGGGAAAATAAGACAAATGCAATTGGTGTTTTCCACAGGTACTTAAGAAGTATCATATTGAATCACTGTGGTGCTGATCCACTTAAGGAAAAGTTGCTTCCTCAAATCGAAGAATTTGTTAACAAAACCCTACAAACATGGTCAAGTCATCCCTTAGTTGAAATGAAACATGCCGCATCAGTGGTAATTTTCAACTTTCCCTTAATATAAACTCATATACTCGATGAGCATTGTTAAGGCAACATTTTTCACAACGAATTTCTTACCTACTCATTTGACAGGTTATTATTGATTCTTATATGGGCCTACCACTAACAATACATTATTATTCATTATTAATAACTTGACACTTTAGATACAGGGGCGGCGCTCCTTATGGCCAGGGTGGTCCCAGGACCACCCTGACCTAAAAAAAATATATACATATTAATTTAAAATTTTATATTTATCTACCTTCAAAAAAAATTTTGGGAACATCCTGATTTTTTTTTTTTGCCAATAAAATTAAATTTTGGTTCATAATTTGAGCAACTTAATAATATATTAGGGTCTTTTAAGCAAAAAGAACCACATGTTTTATATTCTTTTAAGCCTATACTACAGCTTTACTTTTAATTTTTGCTTTACTTGACACACTATCATTGTATGACTACTTTTCCTCAAAAACATTATAATATATATTATACAACTATTTGATCAAAGTCATGTAAATTTAGCTTTTTTCATTGTACAACTACTTTTCTTTTTTCCTTTTTCGATAATTTTAATTAGAAAAAATAGTAGTTTTAGTTAATTAAGTGAATAAACTTAAAAAGTTATCTAATTTTTATATAACATCAATTAATTCATTATATATATATATATAAAATAAACTTTTTATTTTTATGATTATAATTTAACATGTAATTGTCCATTCTAAGGAAATTTGATTAAATTTACACGAAAAGTGTCACTAAATATTATGTTTTTACATTTTGCTATCATATTATTAGTAATAAACTTATTATATTTTTATTTATATTATTTAAAATTTTATTAATTATATTATTTATGACATCACTAGTTCGACCAAGATCCGACCAAAAACCAATAACAAGTCCCTTTTTCGGTTCTTTTATTGTATTGGTTTATAAAACCATGAAAAAAAAAAAAAAAACTTGAACGAAAATCTAGAAAAATATATATAATAAAACCACTAGTAAGGCCCAAACCAAATGCCAATAGAAAAACCCAGTACAAGATCAATCTCATCTCAGACTAAGACTATCACTACTCCAACACCAACAAGATTATGTTTTTAATTCAACAAATATTTAAAAAAAAAAAAAAAAATCCTCACTGTCTCAGTGCCTCATGGATGCACAAATCATTAAAAAATTTAAACCAAAACTAAATCAAACCTAAAGGCTAAAAGGAAATAAGAAACTCACTTACTCTCCCCAGCCATCGTCATCCATCCTTGTTCAACAACACTAACAACAACCACAATTGAACTCCACAAGCTTTACGTTGTAAAACTTTACGTATTTGCATGCTTTTTTATTGGTGTTGTTGTTATTGTTGTTGTTATCAATATAAAAATTTTTCTTTTTATTAGATTGTGTAATTTATGCTTTTTGAGGAATATCCTGAAAAAAATTCCTTGAGCCGCCACTGTTTAGATAGTTGTGAATTTTGTTGTGACTATAGATTTATTGTTACTTGATAGTGTAAAATTGACTGTCGTTCAAGTTATGACAAATCTAAGTTTCTTCGAAATTGCAGAAGATTTTTGATTTCATTGCAAAGCTATTCATTAGTTATGATGCTGAAAATTCACCTATGAAAATGAGCGAGAAGTTCACTAATATCCTGGGAAGTCTCATGTCATTTCTCTTGAATATCCCTGGTACTACATTCCATAAATGTTTAAAGGTAATCAAAATAATGAGAAAGTACAAACTTATTGGAAAAATATTCATTTGAAATGACTTAGATTCATTAATTTAAAATTCACTTTTCATTTTTTAGGACCAAAATGAAGCATTGAGTATGTTGAGGAAAATACTAAAAGAGAGAATCACTTCACCAAAAACACATTGTGAAGATTTGATTGATCAAGCTATAAATGACATGGATAAGGAGAAATTCTTATCAGAAGACCTCATCATCTATGTGGTTTTTGGGTTGTTATTCGCTAGCTTTCAGTCCATTTCAATAGTATTGTCGTTAACGCTCAACTTACTTGCGGAGCATCCCACAGTTTTTCAAGAGTTGACGGTATGTAAATGTACAAGAACATTTTTTTAGCACACAACAGTAATCATGTATCATTTGTTAGCATCTTGCAATTTTACAAGAATTGTAACCTAACACTGATCATGTATCATTTGTTAGGATGAGCATGAGACAATTCTTAAGAACAGAGAGAGTCCAAATTCCACACTCACATGGGATGAATATAAGTCGATGACCTTTACTCATCAAGTCAGTTCTACAATCTCTGCATGTTCTGATCTCTCTTCAAGGTGTTTCATGATTCTAGTTATCATATAAACCCAAATATTTTGTTGTGTGGAAATTAGAGGTCATCAATGACGCTCTTAGGTTGGGAGGTGTTGTTCCTGGGTTACTACAAAAAGAAGTGAAAGATATTGAATTTAAAGGTATGTTCTTACATGCATATATTCAGTTCAATGTCTTCACATATATCCAGTTGAAATGTAAATGATTGGCCAAGTGCGTACCAGGATATACAATTCCAGCTGGTTGGACCATTATGCTTGTAAATTCCGCTATTCAATTAAACCCAAACACATACAAGGATCCACTTGCTTTCAATCCATGGCGCTGGAAGGTATGTAGTTGTAGCCTTATTGAAAGAAATAGATGATCCAACCACTTATAAGAGACTTGTTTTCCCTCATATTATTGTTGTTTACTCAGGACAATTTCCTTGATAAGATTTTTATAAATGCAACAGGATCTTGACTCATTGTTTGTATCTAAGAATTTCATGCCTTTTGGAGGAGGAATTAGACAATGTGTTGGGGCAGAGTATGGTAAAACGTTCTTGGCTACCTTCCTCCATGTTTTGGTCACCAAATACAGGTAATGTGCTCCCCTTTACGATCTAACTTGTGCAATTGTTGTAACATAATGTTTGCTGCCGGGTTTGTCATGGGATAAAAGAAACCTCTCAATTGAAATTGATCTATTTCAGGATTCAAATCAAACACTATAAAATTAAAGAATTATTTATTTATTTTTATTATTCCATTGTCAGGAAATGTGGGATTTGAAGTTAAAAATACCAGGAGGGGTGCTTATTGAGGTACAACTAAATAAAATCTTATCACACCATAAATAAAATCTTAATTGTAATATGGATAAATTTAAGATGCAACTAATATGTAATATCCTACCACACTAAACCTCTCTATAATTTTTTTTTTTCTTTTAATAGGTGGACAAAGGTCAAGGGTGGAACCAATGTTTGAAGTCCTATTCTTAGATTTACAGATGGCCTCCACATTAAATTCACTGCAATAAGTAATTAAAATACATTTTTATTTCATGCAAAATAATAGATATTTCTATATTGAAATAAGATGTTTCAATTACCAAAAATAGTTGGATACTTATTATCCAAATGTAAGTATTTATTTTCTTGCCTCATTGTATGTGTTTAAGGGCTTTGATTGTGTCACATCCAATAATACATCATCTATAAAACGGGCCCACTAGCTATGAAAGTGTGGTAATTGTGTGAAACATTATATAATTGAGTATGTGAAATAAGAATTTTCCTTTAATTTATCTCTCTCTCTCTCTCTCTCTCTCTCTCTCTCTCTCTCTCTCTCTCTCTCTCTCTCTCTCTCTCTGTGATAGTTTATATCATTCGGACTTAGCAGTCGTGGATCTAACATACCCCTTCTCAACAGATCCCATACGAACTTATCTATAGCACAAAGGAATGCCCTTATACGAACTTTCCAAAAAGCATAGTTGCTTCATCAAAGAATGGTGGAGCATTGAGAGATTGTGACTGATCCATCACAAAAGGGGTCTTGAATCGTATTAGGTAATGAAACCACGGCAAGTGCACCTACTCTAATACCAATTGAAAGCTCGAATTTGTGTTTAAAACACAAGAGCTGTTTAGACCCCAAATTAATAAATTACGGCTCAGTTGATTTTATTCTAACTTAAATTAAGTGCGGAATAGAGTAAATGCGAGCGAACAAACAATAAAACTACTCTAAGCCATATTCAACAAATCATAGTAGTAAAATGAAAGCTAAAAGAGTAGGGAAGACAGATGCAAATACAAGATAACACGCCGATGTGTTATCAAAGAGGAAACCGAAGAACTCGGCAAAAAACCTCTTCACCGCCCTCTAAGCGGTAAATCAATCTACTAGACAATAAGTTGGGATACAAGAATAGCCAGAGACACTCCAAGCCCAGTCTACCCAGTGCAGCTAAGCCCTACAAGCTCCTACTCCAACAAAGCTTCTCGGAACCGTGTCTTGTCTTGCTTTCCGGATTCCGCAATACGTCCGATTGCATCCGCCAAAGCTTGACTTCTTCTAATACTTCCCAGTAGCACCAAAATCTCACTAGACACTCAGTATGGGTGTAGTAAGTATTTGGGCCATCAACCTCTCAAGGATTTGGAAATGGAAAGGTAGGAGTAGAGGAAAACCACAACGGACGGTGTAGAGAATTGTGGGTATGACAATCTCTCACTCTCCAGAGTTTGTGGCTAGGGTTTTCTTCTCTGAAAATCTCTTTACTCAATATGTGGGTAATGATAGTATATATAGTGAGTATGATGATGTATTGGAGCAGATATGACAAAATAGCAAAACAAATTGTTTCGCGGGTATCTTGTAAAAAGGCCTTACCTGCGAGACACTCCTAAAAACCAGTTGTCTCTATCCTGTCCTAACTCTTCGCATTCCAGTCATGTGCTGGGCACATGCATCACTTTGCAGGATGACTAGTCGCTAGTTACCCATGAAAACTCCTTTTATCTTCAATAGATACCTTGAGTCTTCACACTCTCTCTCTCACACATAACCCTTACAAATAAATCCCACATAAAAAACAGGGTACAAAAGATTGAACAAAATTACAATCAAATTTGGTACAAAATTAAAGCCAACACATAATAGTTGTAAATTACAACTTTACATCATCAATTCCCTCCAAAAATGAGAAGTGAAAATAGGATCTCTATCACAAAAAATGGCGGAAGGCATACCATGCAATTTGAACACAGATTGTAGAAAGACATTAGCCGCCATAGCAACAGTGTAAGGATGGGAGAGAGCCATAAAATGTGTATACTTGGTAAGCCTATCCACTACCACCAACACCACAGACTGCATATGAGACTTAGGCAACCCTTCCACAAAATCCATTCTCACATCTAACCATGGTTTTTCTAGAATAGGCAAGGGTTGTAACGGCCTAGCTTGAAAGCAAGTCTCATGTTTAAGCTTCTAGTAGACATCACATTCATTCACATACTGCTTCAAGTCTTGCCTTAGTCCAGACTAGTAAAAATCCCTTTAGAGCCTCTGCAAGGTCTTGAGGTAACCAGAACCCCAAGGGCTGTCATGCACCTGCTGTAAGACCACAAACTTCAAATCACCATTAGACTCACCCAAATACAGTCTGCCCTTATAAAATGGCAACCTATTACAGAAGGTAGACCTAGGATGAGCATCAGAACCTGACTAAATGGCCTACATAATAGTCTGAATCTTAGGATCAGAAGCATAGCCCAACTTAAGATCAGACAACCATGATGGAGTAGGAAATGATATAATGCACAAGGTTCCTTCAGAAGCAGGGAAACCATCAGAAATAGCTGAAACATTTGGAACAGAAGCAAGCAAATCAGATTGGACAGAAGCAGCAAGTTCATCACTTGACCTTCTGAAGAGTACATTAGCCACCACATTCTTCTTACCTTGCTTGTACTCCACAATGAAAGCATAACCAAGGAGCTTGGTAATCCACATCTGTTGTGCTGGTGTGCCCACCCTTTGCTCTAAGAGGTATTTTAAACTTTGATGGTCTGTTTTGATAACAAACGGTCTCCCTAACAAATAGGATCTCCACTTCATAACTGCCACCACTAGGTATAGTAATCCCTTCTCATAGGTAAAAAGTGAAAGCTTATTACCTTTCAAGGCTTGACTATAAGAGGCAATAGGCCTATGATCTTGCATTAGGATAGCCCCTAAGCCCACACTCAAAGCATCACACTCCACAGTAAAAGGCTTTGTAAAATTAGGCAAAGCCAATACAGGAGGACTTGAGACAGCCTCCTTATGCATCTAAAATGCATTGGCAGCTTCTAGAGTCCAAACAAGGAATCCTTCTTCAATAGAGCAATCAAGGGTGCAGAAATTTGACCATTGCCCTTCACAAACTTCCTATAGTACCCAGTGAGACCCAGTAAATCCCTCAAGGCTTTAACATCTCTAGGTATAGGACATTGCTGCATAGCAATAGCCTCTTTTGGGTCAGTCCTCACTCCCTCACCAGAAATAAGGTGGCCTAAGTACTCTACCTCCCCACAAGCAAACATACATTTAGACTTCTTAGCAAATAGTTGATGTTTGGCTAAGGTCTCCAAGACCGATTTGAGATGACCAAGATGATTAGACAAGGATTTGCTATACACCAATATGTCATCAAAAAACACAAGGACAAACTTCCTTAAGAAGGGCCTGAAGATGTCATTCATCAATGATTGAAAAGTAGAATGAGCATTAGTTAAGCTGAAAGGCATAACCAAGAACTCATAGTTTGCCTCGTGTTCTAAAAGCAGTTTTAGGAATATATTCTTCTTTCATTCTAATTTGGTGGTAACCAGACCTCAAATCCAATTTAGAAAACACACAAGCCTCCACCCAACTCATCCAAAAAACTCATCAATGACAGGGATAGGATACTTGTCCTTACTAGTATCCTGATTCAATGCCCTATAGTCAATGCACATCCTCCAAAACCCATCAGTCTTTCTTACCAAGAGAACAGGTGAAGCAAATGGACTACAACTATGCCTAATTGAACCAGTAGATTACAACTCTTGAACTATTTTTTCAATTTCATTTTTCTGATAAAAAGGGTACCTGTAAGGCCTTTGGCAGATTGCTTGAGCTCCCTCCCTAAGCTGAATTTGGTGTTTATGCCCCCTAATGGGACGTAAACCTACAGGAGTAGCAAAAACTTACTCAAACTCCAGTAGCAGATCAACAACCTAGGCAGGAACTTGGACAACCTAATCTATAGAATGAGTAGTAGTAGAACATGCAATCTGCAAGACCAGTCCTCTATTCACAAGGGGCTTCAAGAACTGGTTGCCTTTTTGAATGTGAGAGATTGCTTCCTTTAACCCATGCAAGAGCACATAATTTTGTCCATAAGAAAAACACATAGTCAGTAACTTGAAGTCCCATTGAATAACCCCAAGAGTACTCAACCATTGGGTCCCTGACACCAGATCACACTGCCCATAGGCAATACATGTACTGAACCAAAAATTGATGCCCTTGCACACAAAGGGAAACTACCTCACACATCCCTTGAGTCCTAAGCACATCACTAGTAGCAATCTTCACTTCCAAAACCTAAGAAGTGTCCACAAGAATTTGCAACTGAGAGAACAGTGAAGTATCAACAAAATTATGTGTGCTACCCGAGTCTATCAAAATTACCAAAGATTTGTGCTTAATCCTTCCCATCACCCTCATGGTACCAGAAGTAGGAGTACACCTAGAGCATAAAAGGTGATTCCAACTTCTTCAACACTGCCCTCTTAACCATTCAAGGAACAATTAGTAAGAGGATTCTCATCCCCCTTTTCCAATTCAGCAATTCTTATTCCAAAACTATCGTTAGGCACAAACTCCACACAATCAAGAAGAAATAAAATATTAATTGGCAATTTATTAGTCTTCCTATCTATCAAAGGAAGAGATTTGGGTGGACCAAGTATTGATGGCTGACCTTGTTCCATCTGAACCTTAGAAGACTTCTTACAACTCCAATTGTATTCGTCTTGAATCTTGAATAGTCCAAATGCCTCATTTAATGATTGAGGATTGAGCATACGAACAAGGAGCCTTATCTCATTCTTCAAGCCACTGAGAAAAAAACTCAACTTGTGTGTTAGAGATAGCCCTTTGATCCTATTTGACAAGACCTCAAATTGAGCTTTATACATTGCCACAGAAGATGTTTGCCTCAACTTAGTTAACATTTCCATAGGATCATCATACGTAGTTGTCCCAAACCTTAATTGCATAACTTGAACCAAAGACTTCCACTATTTCTTCGCTTTCTTGGAACCAAATCAGTGCTTCTCCCTCCATCTGAAATGAAGCTAGCATCAATTTCTCTCCAATAGGGGTATTATAGTACCTGAAGTACTAATTAGCCTTATACATCCAACTCGCAGGTTCTTCACCAGTAAATTTGGGAACTTCCGACTTCATAGGGAAAGACACAGGTAACTTTGCAAAACTAGGGTTGTGATTTTCCCCAATTCTCCAATATTAGAGAGACCCGCCCTGGTCTAAAGAACTCAATTTTTGCAAGATTGTAGTCAACTGTTGACTCATTTCATTCAACGTTCTCGTATGAATTTCTTGAATGGTTCTCATCTCTTGTAACTCCTTTGTGTGATGATCAGTGGTATTTTGAAGTGAAGCAATAGCCTCCTTGATTACAGCAAAAGCACGAGTATCCGCCATGGATTCTAAGGAAAGGTTGCTCTGATACCAATTGCAAGGATCGTGAACTAATTTGTAAAGGAAGTTATGGGTAATTGTAATTGTTGTAGCTGAGTTCGATGACAACTTTGCATCCAGAATAGAGAAAGAATGAGAATTAGAGAATTAGAATAGGAAGTAGATTAAATTGGTGACAATTTGCTTGCTTGTTATTCGTGATCCTTATAACCCTTTATACAAGTGTGAATGCCTTGTTCTACTTCATAACTACCTCTACTCTATACTCCTAACCAACTAACCACCTCAACCTAACTAACTCCCTATTAACCATAGTTAAGCCTAGTTAACAGGTATGGTTACTAATACACCCAAATACATCAATAGTAGTTACAGTAGCATTATAAAAGTAATCCTAACACATTATTAGATATGATTTTTGTAAATGTTAAGTGTATATTATAAGAATTTTGTTAAGGACACATTTTATGTAGTTAGCTAATCCTTTGACAAAACGCACTTTACTTGTATTTGGGTAGATCTAGGATATGTTTAATATTTCAAAGAACATGTTGTTCAAGTCTAGTATTAAAACCATGAAGATTGGACTAAGAAACAAGTGAAGAAAAAGTGTTCACTAAAGATGGACAGATAGCTGGACAGATAGCTGGACACCTACGGACAGTTGCTCAACAGCTGCTCAACAGATAGCTATCTATCGAGGTTGCGGAAATCAAAATTTTCAGATTTGATTTTTGGGCCAAGCTTTTGTATTTGTGTAGGGTTTCTCTTCTCACAATCCTAGACATATATAAGGCTTATTTTAAAGGTCATCACATAGGAGAATACAAGGAAAACATATGCAAAAGGTGATCGAAGCCTTATTCTCTCAAAAAGAAGCTACTGCATCTTTTGCGCCTTAGGGTTTTGTAACCAAGTGCTTCTTAATCTTCACTGTTGATAAAGTGAAGAACTTTGCAGCCAATATTCTTCTTCCTCAAGTTAGTGAGTGAGTTATGTACTGGGATTTATGCAAAGAAGTTAGTCATGTACTGGGATTCATGCATCAAAGGGTGGCGTTCATATACTGAAGAGTTTAGAGGTTCTGAAGCGGTAGAAGGTTTCTGCTGTGAGTTCATCTACGGGGATTGTAGAGTCTAAGAACAAAGGTTTTGTACTAGATCTAAAACTTCTCTAATAGGCCACAAATGCGTTGACCCCTTGTGATGAATTAAGTTGATTAATTAGCCTAGTTATTAATTAATCAAATTATCATGCAAATTGCATGGTAGCACAAACAAATCACCAATAAACTAAAGTATGCAGCAAAAATTAAATTGACATGGTGATTTATTTACGAATGGGAAAAACCTACACGGCAAAAACCCCACCAGGTGATTTAAGGTCACCACTCTCGAAACTCCACCATTATCACAACAAGTGGTTACAAGTAAAAGAATCCAAGTACCTTACCAACCTATAGTTGAACTCTTACCCTAATGCCTAATTGGACTTGTTCTGTAGTGATAGTTTCTCCTTTTGATGCACGGCTCCTAGTACATGACTAACCAATTTGCACGGATCCTAATACGCGACTTCAATCACCAACTAGAGACAATTGTTGGCTGCAAAGTTCTTGAATTCATTCACACGATGAAGATCAAGAAGATGCTTGGTTACAAAACCCTACGGTGCACATTACACAGCAACTTCTTCATAAGAGATGAATTAGGGCATGAACTTTATCTCAGGTCACAAATTGCTTGAACAAAGATTTCTCAATGCTTGTGCAACTTGTGTCTCTTTTTACAACCCTTAAAATAATCCTTTTATATGTCGAGGGTTAGAAGAAAAGAAGTCCCAAAAACACACGTACGGATTGGAATCAAAACAAAACTTAGAATCTGTTTTTCTTAAATCTCGACAGTTAGAGGTGTCGAGGAGCTGTCAAGCAGCTATCGAGCCTCACGGCTGAACAGCTTCTTAAAGCTCGATAGATGCAAGTGTCAAGCCAGGTGTTTAGCTTTAATGAACTTGCACTTTTCAACTTGTTTCTTGGACAGACTTGATGACATCAACACTTGATCTTAAAACACAATTTCTTGAAGCGTTAAACACATCCTAAATTTACCCAATTACAAGTAAAGTGCGTTTTGTCAAAGGATAAGCTAATTACATAAAATAATGACATATGTTCCAAACAACTTGAACCACATATGTTCTAACAATCTCCCCATTTGGCAATCTATGACAAAACCACAACAAACAAATGAATATATGAGAGAAGTCATAAATCACTCAACTCATATTTACTTGTTGAATACAATAAAATTTATCCTAACACAAACTCTTGAAAAACTTTGCAAGAAGAGAGTTTATGGCAAGTAGACTTTGACAACCTGTATTTCTGAAACACTTTAAACAAAACACACCAAGGCATCTTTGTACAAAGCAGAAATAATAGATTGCATACAAGTATAAGAAGCATGTGTATAAAAACAGAAAAGAAACAACACATGAAAAAATAGGTGAAAGACAAAACATACATCATCACATATATATCAAATGATAACACCATGTATGTAAACAATGGTCACAAGACCTAAAGTACAAGAACAATGTATCTCTAAAAGGAAAGAAAAGAAAAAAAAAGATACATATAATCCTCACTACATCCCTCAAAAACAGCAACACTCCTCCTATTAAAAAAATGTCATATACAAGCTCTCCCCCTAAGAATGACTACTCTCATAACCCAAAACTACTCTCCCTTTTTGTCACGAGTGACAAAAGGTAGAGCGTCAAATAGATATCTCATCAGTAGAGCTAGCATCTCCATCATCTGTTGGGATATGTGTCCTTAAATCCTATTGTATGATGCTATATATTTTATTAGACATTATGTATGACTTAATGTTTTGGTTAATAAAGTTGTATTATTATTTGAAAATATTGGTAACATGAATATTGGGACATTATCATATAGTCCATGAGATGCATCGTATGTGATTTATGTGATTTAGTCACAGAAGATATAAATCATAAGTTCTTTGTAAACTCAGAATTATAGTTCGTAGTCGATGATGAAAATTGGGCATTTCATCTGCGAAGACTATAACATATCAACTAAGATGATTTGTCTTGATCATGGAAATAGAGATTTCTAGTTGATATGTTGATATGTTTTAAGAGTTAAGACATATTGAACTGGACCAGTGTAAGATTTATTATTCTCCTAACGACTGTCAATTGAATAATAAACTCACGACTTATATTTGCATGAACTCTTAATCCTGAGAGGATAATGGACTTGATCATGAAGTGTAGGTTGCTTTGATATATCAGGAGTGAGATCTATAGTAACGGTCAAAATCTCAGTATGTTGGGCAGCCACATTTAGTGTTGATGGAACATATATTCTCAAGATGGAATTCATAGTCTCTTAACGGAGATACAAAATATTCCATTAATTATAGTTTAATGGGTTTGTTATTATAATTGGGCCTGACCACTTTAATAAATTATAAAGTATATATTATATGCAATTGGATTTCATAAATATATTATAGTAATACAAAGAATTAAACCGGGTACTTTGTAAATTACTAGATGTAGTAATAAACAAAGTGGCAGTCTCCTTTCATGACTTTGTGTTACTATGAATATTTTATGAAGGGGTTGCATTTATAAATATAGTCTTGGGATATAATTAATTAATAAGGCCTAGAGTGCAACTATATTTATATAGTGGTATTAAATATAGTTAATGGTAACTTTGGACTTCGTTAAAAGATTACAGAAAAGCCCAAGGCCCATTGGAGCTAGTGTCCATCAACCCTAAATTTGGTACCCACTCCAAGCCACATACTTAAGCCCAATTGGAAAGGCCCAAGGCCTAGCCCAATTAGATAATCAGTTAGATACAAAGGGAGAAACATACAAATTTTCGGTAGAGATTTAAAGATAATTGACAGAGTTTGAAATAAACACTCATGTGAAGTGGTGAAAAGTGTTAGACACTTTTGGACATTCTCCCTTTGGAACTGATCAGAGACAAATCATGGGCGTTAGTTGATATGTTGGAGTGAAGATGAAGTATTCCCAAGTACTTCTCGTCTTCAAGTTTTGAAATTCTCCGCTCCAAGGTACAATCTCTTGTTCTCTAATTCTGAAACTTAAATAGCCCATGTTAACTTGTATGTATGAAGTAGATCCGTTTACATTATATTTTCTTCCGCAGCGTTATATATAATTCCAACATCATCATCATCTAAAGCATTATTGTCATGACCATCATCATCCTCAGACTCAGAAGCCATAGGAGGTGGTGGAGGAGAAGCCTCAGAAGCAAAACCACCTATGGTCGCCTATCGCCGGGCAATGCGACCAACACGAACGTTCACCTAATACAACTCTGTAGAGAACGTATCGAATCGAGCATCCATACGTTGAAGCTGGACCATGATGTCTCCGAGTGACACATCACTCGAGGAAAAGGAGGGAGCAGACGCAGCTCGAGCAAATCTGAATAAAGCTGGACTGGAGGAAGGAGCTGCTGAATCCATCTGTTGTGATCTAAACTTCTCCTCACTACATTTTACGGTAGCGGCGTCTATGGCAAACATGACATGGAAAGGGCCGAACAAAGGAAAAGAAATGGAGAAATGGTGTAGAATCTTCGTGATAGAAAAAGGAAATATGAGCTTATCACGAGTAGCCGTATCCCTATAGACATATATGATAGAAAAGATGAAGTGGGAAGAAAAGTCTATAGTAAGATGCTCTAAAAGAGACAACAAAAACTGAGCACGAGTCTCTGTGATGGAGTTATAGTGAGAGAGTGGGTGCAGAACAAATGTCACCACCATGTTCAAGAAACGAGGACCTTTAGCAAAAGGCCTACATGGTGTGAACTGACGCTCACCCTAATCAGAAGGGTGCTCACAGAAAGAAGACATCATCTCGTCTTTGGACACAGTCCATAAACGCTCACAACCGAGGTAGTCAGGATGCGTAACCCTCGAAATGTGAAGCACCTCGGAGATCAACTCCGGTGTGACTACTATATGCGTAACTCGAACGCGAGTGTGAAAGAGAGGTACTAAAGAATCAATTCTATGCATGTTAGAGTAAAACTCTTGTATCAGCATAGAAGGACAAGTGACCAGGACATCACGCAGTGACTCCCAATCCCGACTGTGAATGACATCGGGTAGGTCGGTGTTAGCAAAGTCTGCCAGAATAACTTGTCGTTCCGAATGAAAACCTCGTTTAGAAAAGTTCTCTGAGAAGTCCTATTGGGCTTTCTCATCACGGAACCAAATAGAAGGAGTAGGATCAGAATCCGAAGAGCCCCTAGAACGAAGAGAGTTCTGGGACAGAATGGACTTACGCTTTGGTGCCATAAACACTACTAACGCAAACAAAGGGAGAGGGAGAAAGAGAGAAACACTTAGAAAAGTCCCAAAGCAATTCAATATATAACAAATATATTGAAAAGAAAGAACGTATGTATGGGAAATGCATGAACATGCGACATGAAACATAAAAAACATCATGGGCTCAACCCAATCCAATCCTATCAGTACACAACAAGATTATACACAACTAGATGCATGAAAATTCTGTTAGTATGCTAATGTGATGCAATGCATGGAGTTTTCAAGATCAAATCTACAAAACCCATCCCAAAATTGCAAAAAAGACTCATCAATTTTGAAAAACCCCAAAATTTTTCAAAAACCCCAAAACCTAGGTTTCAAAACATGAAATGCATGAAGAATGAGAGATAAGAAGATTAGCAAGAGATGAAAACTTGAAATAAACTTGAAGAAACCTTTGGGAAGAGGTTTGGAGTGAGTGAGAAAGGTTTAAGAAGAGAAAACACAAAGGTATCGACAGAGAGATCGAGAGAAATGAACAACGGATCACGCAGAACCTATTTATACAACTTCAATAATTCTTGACAAACGCAGGTATCGAGAGGTGTCAAGCCATTTGTCGAGGTAGGTGTCAAGAAAAATAACTTTGACAGATACAGCTATCGAGGAGGTGTCGAGGATCAAGGATCAAACACAAAAAAAAAATCTCGATCAATCTACCAGTTGTCGAGAAGCTATTGAGAGGACAGAAACTTCCTCAATCGATCCACCAGGTGTCGAGAAGCTGTCAAAATTGCGATAAGAAATAGCTGAGAAGCTCGACAGATAGCCAAGTATCGAGGAAGTGTCGAGGAGGTGTCGAGCCAAATTTAAAAAGCAGTTTTTTGAGAAGAGAAAAACACATATATGAATGCAATCATGCATGCAACTCAACCAATGATCCAATTAGCAGATTAAGCTCTCAAAATCATCTCTCAACAACAATATTAAGTTCATGGATCCCAAAACACACACATACACACTAAACAAGTCTAACCAATTTTATATTTCAAAAATAAGTCAAGACAGTTTAGTGAGCATACATTAACGCATGTAAACCTTGTGATGGCCAAATCACATTGTACATGCACATGTATCAAGAGTAGCAAAGAATATTGCGTGTTGTATGTAAAAAACATCGCAAGATAGCATAATTGTCTTAAAGTTATGACGATTTGAGATATGAGAAAATCACTTTAACTCACACACAATCATAACCATTTGATGGGGACTATCACCTTCGAGGTATATCCTATAACTCCCACATCTCCTAGAAAACACGCTTGCAATCACATTTTAAAGCATTTTGTTCTTTTTGCTTTTATTTCTTTGCATATTTTCTTTTATTTAGCAAACCATGTATAGGCATATAAGAGAGAAAAGAAATACCCAATTATGTTAAGATTTTTGACATTGCACTTTTGTTATGCCGAAGAATGTAGATGTCATTTCATGATTGGCAAATAACAGTGGTGAGATGGTTATTTATGCCTTTCTCTTAGGATTTTCTAGTCCTACTCTTCAAAAAGAGTGATACGAGTATTAAGTATAAGAGATCACTTAACCTTACTCATCACAAACAAAGAGCCACAAAACTCACTTGCTTAGTTGTGCATAAGGATGCTCATCTAGGCTACAAGAGTTACAAAGTTTAGAAAACTCTATTTCAATGGCCATTTTAAGGTTCACAAGAACCACTGTACACAAACACACACTGTTTTTGTATTCTTCAATTTTTCAATTTTTTTTTATTTTTATCTAAAAAGAAAAAAAACTGGAAAAAAAAAACAAACAAAAACATGTTAAACAAAGCAAAACAATGCATAAAACTAGACTGACTCAAAATAGTAAAGCAACACACACAAAAACAAGAAGGGGGAGAGATAAAAACGTGAAAACTTCACTTGGAACCCTTTTCCTTCCATACTTTGGAAGAACCTTTCCCTTTTTCAAACCCTTGAACCAGTGATGAGGGGGAAGGATTGAAACCGTTCAAGTTTGAAAGGAACATGAGGGCTTTGAGAAGATCTCCAAAAGGAGCACAAGAGGTTTGAAGCTGATTCTGATTCCCATATGCTATCATGTCATTGCTTTGTTGAGTGGCTAACCACTTATAGCAATTTGGTCGAGTATGACCGGCAATGCCATAATAATGACAGAGATGCTGCTTCTTCTGTTTAGGCATTTGAGAGTTAGCCTTCTTAGACCTAGGGTTTCTGGTTTCCTTCTTCTCAAGCTTAGGGGGTGCTCCTAAGATGGACTTATTCTTGTCTAGGTTCTCACTTGCTAATTCAGTTTTAACATCTTTATTCTCAATTTTAATGTTATTAGCAGGAGGAACAAAAACAGTAGTATTAGCAGAAGGAGTATTAGAGGAAGAGAATTCATAACTGTTTGATAGGGACTATCACCTTCGAGGTACATCCTATTACTCCCACATCTCCTAGAAAATACGCTTGCAATCATATTTTTAAAGCATTTTGTTCTTTTTGCTTTTTATTTCTTTGCATATTTTCTTTTATTAAGCATATCATTCATGGGCATATAAGAGATAAAAGAAATACCCAATTATGTTAAGCCTTTTGACATTGCACTTTTACTATGCCGAAGCATACAGATGTCATTTCATGATTGGCGAGTAACAGTAGTAAGATGGTTATTTATGCCTTTCTCTTACGATTTTTTAGTCTTACTCGTCAAAAAAAGTGATACGAGTGATAAGAATAAGAGATCGCTTAACCTTACTCATCACAAACAAAGAGTCACAAAACTCAATTGCTTAATTGTGCATAAGGATGCTCATCTAAGCTACAAGAGATACAAAATTTAGAAAACTCTGTGTCAATGGCCATTTTAAGGTTCACAAGAACCGATGTACACAAACACACTGTTTTTGTATTTTTCTGATTTTTCCTTTTTTTTTATTTTGAAAACAAAACAAAATAAAATAAAAACTAAACAACCAAACAAAAACAAACAAAAAACCATGAAAGCATGGAAGAAAGATGCAAATGCATGAAAACATGATAGAAGGATGCAAATGCATGAAAGCATGATTCTAAAAGCAGACAAGAAATCAAGCAAAGAAAGTCCTTCTTTAGATAGAAAGAATTAAAGCAGAGGACAAACAGATAAGACAATTAAGTCTTAGGCTCATTTCTCACCCATACAGCACGAGCCTTTGGCCGTGAAGATGAAAAGGCATGTGTCTTAGTATGACTACTAAAGGACATAGAAGAATTAAAACTCTCCTGAAATTAAGTTAAAAAGCTTAAGGTTTTTAATAACTCTCCAAACAAAGGTGTAGGTCCCTGAGAGGAAACCTATGACCATTTGTACACTTGCTTTTGAGGATACAACTTAAAGCAATTAGGACGAATGTGTCCAGAAACACCACAATGGTGACAAACATGAGCAGTTTTAGAGCTACTCAGCTTCCTAAAAGGTGGTGTAACCTTAGAGGTTGACAGAGTCCTCAACTTAGGACAATTTGGCCTAATATGACTAACAATGTGACAATGATGACAAGTGGGGACAAAAACAGATTTATCATTCAACTTAGGAGGAGTTTTAGATATACGTTTAGAAACTTTAGCATTAACATCAGATTGTTTACCTTTGTCTTTCCTAGAAATATTAGCTTTCAACTCTTCATTATTCCTTTTAAATGGGGGAATATAAAAAAAAAATTCTTTTGAGTTAGGCTCAACAACAAGTTTGGCACTAGTTAATTTTTCAGCTTCAGTTTTAAATTCAACTAGTTGCTCTTCCAAACTCTTAATTTTGTCTACCTGAGATGAAATTCGATTTTTAAAATTCTCATTCAAATTAGTGGCTTCATCTAATTTTGCAATCAAATCATCTTTTTCAAGCTTGACCTTTTTAAATTTAGCTTTTAATTTTGTAGAACACTCAAGATATTTCATACAAAAATTTTAAAGCTTGCAATAGGTATCATGAATATCATCATCATCATTCAACACAAGATCATGCGAATCAAAACAATCAAGAGTTTCTATGACAACAAGGGTCAATGGATCACACATCAAAGATTAAAACCTAATCAGAGTGTGCCCACTCTAATACCACTTGAAAGGCCACAAATATGTAGACCCCTTGTGATGAATAATATTTATTAATTAGCTAAATTATTAATTAATCAAGTTAACATGCAAATTTGCATGGTAGCACAAACAAATCACCAATAAACTAAAGTATGCAGCGAAAATTAAATTGACACGGTGATTTGTTTACGAATGGGGAAAACCTACACGGCAAAAACCCCACCGGGTGATTTAAGGTCACCACTCCCGAAACTCCACTATTATCACAACAAGCAATTACAAGTAAAGGAATCCCAGTACCTTACCAACCTACAGCTGAACCCTTACTCCAATATCCAATTGGACTTGTTCTATAGTGGCAGTTTCTCATTTTGATGCACGGCTCCCAGGACGTGACTAACCAATTTGATGCGTGGATCCCAGTATGCGACTTACTCTTTTGCACGAATCCAGTACATGACTAACTCCACAGCAACCCTTTGATTGTTGTAGTTGATTTACAGTAGCTTCACATAGAAACACCAATAAGATCTTCAATGTTGGTGCAAGAGACTTTGATTGGTTACAAAATCCAAAGGCGTACAAGAAACGCAGCAAGAACTCTTTCTTCTATAGGAGGAGGCTAGGTTTTCAAAAAGAAAACCTTATGAAGCTCTCTAAGATTAGGTTTTTCTTTTTCCACCTCTTTTAAATAGGAGCTTAATGGGCTCTCCTATTCCAAATAGGTTTACACAAACCTTGGGCTTTCCTATGCTCTTGAGATATGTGGGACATTCTTGTTTCATGTAACTGAAGCTTTGACACCCGTAGCACTTAGGTCCAGTAGGAACAATGTACAGAGCCATCCTTAGTATCCTTCTTTCCTTTATCTAGGCTCTTAAACTAAGAAGAACTGGATTGCCTACGGTCCTTGTTGAAGCCTTTTCCATTGGCATTTTTCATGAATTTCTTGAATTTCCTAGTAATATAGGACTTCATCTTTGAATCTTCATCGTCTGAAGACTCATCTGTGTCACTACTCTTAGCCTTCAATGCCATGCTTTTGCCTTTACTTAACTTGCTGATTCTAGTCAACCCTAACTCGTAGGTTTGCAGATTACCAACCAGCTCAGTCAGAGGAATCTTGTAAATATCCTTAAATTCTTCTACTGCTGTGATCTTGGCATGAAATCTCTCGGGCAGAGATCTGAGCACTTTTCTTATGATCTTGGGTTCAAGAATGGTTTCCCTAAAATTAAAAGCTGAGTTCACTATGTCTTTGAGCTTGGCATAGAACTCATCGAATGACTCATCCTCCTACATCTTAATTTCTTCAAAGCTTGTAGTGAGCCTCTGTAACTTCGAATCCTTGACAGCTTTTGTTCCCTCATAGGTTGTATGGAGAATGGTCCATACTTCCTTAGCAGTTTCAGTAGAGGAAATCTTCTTAAACTCCTCATTAGTGACCGCACTGAATAGGGCATTCAATTCTCTGCTGTTGAAATTGGCCACCTTGATCTTGGCATCATCCCAATCAGCCGGCGCTTTTGTAGGCTTGGTCCAGCCTATCTCCACAACTTGCCACACCTTTTCATCTAGTGACTACAAGAAAACTTTCATGCGTACTTTCCAGTATGCATAGTTAGTACCATCAAACAATGGAGGTATAATAAAAGACTGACCTCTATCCATGACAAACAGGGGTTAATGGATCACACACAAGGATTAAACTCTAATCAGAGTGTGCCTGCTCTAATACCACTTGATAACCCACAAATGCATTGACCCCTTATGATGAATTAAGTTGATTAATTAGCCTAGTTATTAATTAATCAAATTATCATGCAAATTACATGGTAGCACAAAAAAATCACCAATAAACTAAAGTATGCAGTGAAAATTAAATTGACACGGTGATTTGTTTACGAATGGGGAAAACCTACACGGCAGAAACTCCACTGGGTGATTTAAGGTCACCACTCCCGAAACTCTACTGTTATCACAAGAAGCTGTTACAAGTAAAGAAATCCAAGTACCTTACCAACCTATAGTTGAACCCTTACCTCAATACCCAATTGGACTTTTTCTGTAATGACAGTTTCTTCTTTTGATGCACGGCTCCCAGTACTTGACTAACCAATTTGCGCGAATTCCAGTATGCAACTTCAATCAACAACTAGAGAGAGTTGTTAGCTGCAAAGTTCTTTAATTCATTCATATGATGAAGATCAAGAAGATTCTTGGTTACAAAACCCTACGGTGCACATTACACAGCAACTTCTTCACAAGAGATGAACTAGGGCATGAACTTCGTCTCAGGTCACAAATTTCTTGAACAAAGATTTCTCAATACTTATGCAACTTGTGTATCGTTTTACGGCTCTTAAAATAATCCTTTTATATGTCTAGGGTTAGAAGAAAAGAAGTCCTAAAGGCACATGTACGGATTGGAATCAAAACTGAACTTAGAATTTGTTTTTCTTAAATCTCGACAGCTAGAGGTGTCGAGGAGCTGTCGAGTAACTATCGAGCCTCGGGGCTAAACAGCTTCTTAAAGCTCGATAGATGTAGGTATCGAGCCAAGTGTCGAGCTTTAATGAACTTGCACTTTTCAGCTTATTTCTTGGACAGATTTGATGACTTCAACACTTGATCTTGAAACACAGTTTCTTGAAGTGTACAACACATCCTAAATTTACCCAATTACAAGTAAATTACATTCTGCCAAAGGATAAGCCAATTAAATAAAATAATGACATATGTTCCAAACAAATTGAACCACATATGTCCTAACATTCTCATTACTATAATGGATTGCTTTTCGGGAAGGTTTCCTCCTAGGTTTTTTACTGTGAAACTGGTTGGTTTCATTGGTTTTTCTGGGTCATCATATCTTGTCTTATTTATTTTTCCGCTGCACTTAGTTTTGACATGATATTGATGTTTGTTTGTTATAATAAGTTTTATACATAATAAATCTAATTAACAACTTGGGTTTAAAACTTGTTAATTCTATCAACTGGGGTCTAAATTTTCCAACAAGTGGTTTCAGAGCAAGTACAGTCTGATTGGATTAATTTCCTGAGTGTGATCCTTGACCCCCGTTGTCATGGATCGTGGACAATTTCTTTTGATTCCTCCTTTATTTGATAGAACTAATTATCCGTACTGAAAAGTTCGTATGAAAGTGTTTTTAGGCTCTAGGTGAACAGGTATGGCAAGCTGTTGAAGTTGGCTGGATTAAGTCAAAGAAAGCACCAATGAATTGGGATGATGCAACAATCACAACGGCAAATTTCAATAGTAGAGCCTTGAATGCTTTGTTTTATGGGGTGACCAGTGAGAAATTCAAGAAGATATCATCCACAGAAGTTGCCAAGGAAGTATAGACCATTCTTGAGACCACATATGAAGGCACCAAGGCAATGAAGACTGTGAAGCTTCAAAGACTCACTAGTGGCTTTGAAGAAATAAGCATGGAAGAGAATGAGACCTTTGATGAGTTCTATGCTAAACTCATGGATATTGTGAATTCTGCCTTCAACCTTAGAGAGTATATAGCAGAATCCAAAATTATTAGGAAAATCCTTAGGTCCTTACCTAAAAGATTTCATGCCAAAATTACTGTCATTGAAGAAACAAAGGACATTAATCAAATTCCTTTGACTGAGCTTGTAGGCAACCTTAAACCTATGAGATGGGATTAAGCTTAGTGGGAAAAGGTGGAAAGAGTACAAATTTGGTTCTTAAGGGTATAGAGGTAGAGATTGAGCACTCTAAAGATGAAGATGAAGCTGAAGATGATGATGAGGATGAGGATGAGGATCTAACCTTCATAACTGATGAGATTATCAAGCTGCTTCAGTTTATGAAAACGGATAACGGCAAACCTCCTAGGAAATCTAGATCCTCTAGGAACGGTAAGAATGAGAAACCCCTCATCCAATGCCATGAGTGCAAGGGTTTTGGTCATATGAGGATAGAGTGCCTAAATTACATTATGAGGGAAAATTCCAAGAAGTTAGAAGATAAAGGGTTGGTTGCTACTTAGAGTGACACAGAGAATGACTCTTCTAATGAGTATATGAATGAATGTAGTCATGTTATGGCCTTTGCTGCCTCAACCGATAAGGTGATTGTGGAGAATGCTAGTGATAGTGAGGATTCTTCTGATGATGAAGTATTCAAGAAGATGACACTTTAGGAAGCCTATGATAAGCTATACACTAAATTCATAAAATCTGAAAAGACTTCTCATCTTTGTAGGAAAGAGCTTAATGGGGTAAAAACTGAAAAAGCTGATTTATTGGTCAAGCTAGATGAGACTACAAGATTAGTTAAGACTCTTATTATGGAGAACACCTCATTAGAAGAAAAGGTCAAGAATCTTGAGGTAGAGCTTAGTCAAGCCATAAATCAAATAGAGAGGATGTCTAGTGCAAAGCTTGATGAGGTCTTGAGTGCTCAAAAGCCTAGTTCAGAAAAGACTGGTTTAAGATATGTTGTCTCCTCCGGCCCCTCCTCTTCCATGGCTTCTAGATCAAGGACTGTTTATATGCCTCAATTTGAGAAAGGTAACAAAGGTATGAAATCCAAAACTATTTTGGCTAATTCTAAATCCTCTGTTAGACCTCATGTTTGTTACCATTGTGGTGTTTCTAGACACATTCGTCCTAATTGCTTTAAGTTGTATCCTCATAAGCAATTGTCCAAACGATCACAGGTTTCCTCTCAAAGACTTACACCTTTGTTTGGAGAGTTATTAAAAGCCTTGAGCTTTTTAACTCAATTTCAGGAGAATTTTAATTCTTCTATGTCCTTTAGTAGTCATATTAAGATACGTGTCTTTTCATCTTCGCGGCCAAAGACTCGTGCAGTATGGGTGAGAAAGGAGCCTAAAACTTAATTGTCTTTTATGTTTGTCCTCTACTTTAATTCTTTCTGTCTAAAGTAGGACTTTCTTTGCTTGACTTCTTAACTTCTTTTGGAATCATGCTATCATGCATCTGCATCCTTCTATCATGTTTTCATGCATTTACATCTTTCTGTCATATTTTCATGTTATTTTTTTGTTTTTGTTTGGTTGTTTAGTTTTTATTTTGTTTTATTTTCCAAAAAAAAAAAAAGGAAAAATCAGAAAAATACAAAAACAGTGTGTGTTTATGTACATCGGTTCTTGTGAACTTTAAATGGCCATTGAAACAGAGTTTTCTAAATTTTGTATCTCTTGTAGTTTTGATGAGCATTCTTATGCACAAACTAAGCAAGTGAGTTTTGTAGCTCTTTGTTTGTGATGAGTAAGGTTAAGTGATCTCTTGTACTTAACACTCGTATCACTCTTTTTGACTGGTATGACTAGAAAATCCTAAGAGAAAGGCGTAAATAACCATCTCACCACTATTACCCGCTAATCATGAAATGACATCTATATGCTTCAGCATAGCAAAAGTGCAATGTAAAAAAGTTTAACATAATTGGGTAGTCTTTTCTCTCTCTTATATGCTCATGCATGATATGCTTAATCAAAGAAAAATATGCAAAGGAAAATAAAAAGCAAAAAGAACAAAATGCTTTAAAATATGATTGCTAGCGTGTTTTTTAGGAGATGTGGGAGTTATAGGATGTACCTCAAAGGTGATAGTCCCCATCAAACGATTATGATTATGTGTGAGTTAAAGTGATTTTCTCATATCTCAAATCATCATAACTTTGAGACACTTCTGCTATCTTGCGATGTTTTTCACACACAACACGCAATATTCTTTGCTATTTTTGATACATGTGCAGGTACAATGTGATTTGGCCATCACAAGGTTTACATACATTAATGTATGCTCACTAAAATGTCTTAACTTGTTTTTAAAATAAAAATTGGTTAAACTTGTTTAGTGTGTGTGTGTGTGTGTGTGTTTTGAATCAAAATGCATGACATTTTTCTTGTTGAGAGATGTTTTTGAGAGGTTAATATGTTGTTTGGGTATGTGGTTGAGTTGCATGCTTGATTGCATTCATATCTGTGCTTTTTTCTTCTTGAAAAACTGCTTTTAAAAGCTGGCTCGACTCCTCCTCGACACCTCTCGATACCTGGCTTATCTGTTGAGATCTTCAGTTGATTTTTTATCGCAATCTCGACACCTCTCGATAGCTAGGTAGATCGATCGAGATATCTTCTGTCTGCCCGATAGATCCTTGACACCTTCTCAATCCATCGAGGTTGGCTCGATAGCTTCTCGACACCTCCCAATCGATCGAGATATCCTTGCATGCATTTCTTTTTTCTTTGTTTTGTATGTTTCTTTTATCTTGTCATCCATAGCATCTTATTTCATTACATTCATGCATTTTTATGGATTCTTTGTGCCCCCTTGATCATCCTTGATCATCTTTATGTTTCTTGGGTAAAGCTTTATAGCTTCCTGTACCCTCTGTCAATCGTGACAAAAAGGAGGAGAAATTGGAGAATTTGTGGTTTCTTTCTTTCAGATCCTACAAATTATGGGGAGAAATACATGCCCTTGTAAGGGGGAGTTGAGTTTCATCTTGTTAGGGGGAGTGTATATGGTCTTTAATCCATATATTTACGCAGATCAAGGAAATCAAATCTAAACGTATATAGAATCCACTTATTTTAAGTGTGAAGTACACAGAATCCCATTTCAAAAATAAGAAGAAGAAAAAGAAAACGATAAGTAAAGGAACATTCTGGAATTTTTTTACTTCCACGTATATGGTCTTCAATTCATTATCTTTATGCAGATCAAGGAAATCAAACCTAAACATGATATAAAACCTCTTTATTTTGAGTGAACTGGACAGAGTCCCATTTCAATAATAAGAAGAAGAAGAAAAAGAATAGGATAAGTAAAGGAACATTTTGGTATTTTTTACTTCCACGTATATAGTCTTCAATTCATTGTTCTTATGCAAATCAAGGAAAACAAATCTAACGTGATATAGAATCTCTTTATTTTGAGTGAAGTGGATAGAATCCCATTTCAAAAATAAGAAGAAGAAAAAGAAAACGATAAGTAGAGGAACATTTTGGTATTGTTTACTTCCACGTATATGGTCTTCAATTCATTATCTTTAAGCAAATCAAGGAAATCAAATCTAAACGTGATATCGAATCTCTTTATTTTGAGGGAAGGGGAAAAAATCTCATTTCAAAAAATAAGAAGAAGAAGAAAAAGAAAACGATAAGTAAAGGAATATTTTGGTATTGTTTACTTCCACGTATATGGCCTTCAATTCATTATCTTTACGCAAATCAAGGAAATCAAATCTAAACGTGATATAGAATCTCTTTATTTTGAGTGAAGTGGACAGAATCCCATTTCAAAAATAAGAAGAAGAAAAAGGAAACGAAAAGTAAAGGAACATTTTGGTATTGTTTACTTCCACGTATATGGTCTTCAATTCATTATCTATACCCAAATCAAGGAAATCAAATCTAAACGTGATATAGAATCTCTTTATTTTGAGGGATGTGGACAGAATCCCATTTAAAAAATAAGAAGAAAAAGAAAACTATAAGTAAAGGAACATTTTGGTATTGTTTACTTCCACATATATGATCCTCAATTCATTGTCTTTACGCAGATCAAGGAAATCAGATGTGTAGTTTATAAACTAATCATAATCATTTCTTCTTAAAAAAAAACACCCTAATCATAATTCTTAACCACGTTTATATAGACTACTTGATTTTTTATTAACTGTTCTTTGGTCAAATAAAGATATATTTACATTTTTATATACACACCATTACATTATATCCATTCTTTGCTTTGGTTACTACAAAATCTTGAGCTTACTTGTTAACCTCAGTCATTGACAAGAGGTAGATATATACACAATAGAACTATTTGCGTTTTTTTTCATTGGTGATGGTGATGGGGGTGGTGGTGGTGGTGGTGTTACTTCCATGTATATGGTCTTCAATCCATTGTCTTTATGCAGATCAAGGAAATCAAATCCAAACGTGATATAAAATCCATTTATTTTGAGTGAAGTGGAAAGAATCCCATTTCAAAAATAAGAAGAAGAAGAAAAGAAAAATGATAAGTAAAGGAACATTTTGGTATTATTTACATCGACGTAAATGGTCTTGAATTCATTGTATTTACGCAAATCAAGGAAATCAAATTAAAACGTGATATAGAATCTCTTTATTTTGAGTGAAGTAGACAGAATCCCATTTCAAATATAAGAAGAAGAAGAAAAGGAAAACGATAAGTAAAGGAACATTTTGGCATTGTTTACTTCCACGTGTATGGTCTTCAATTCATTATCTCTACGCAAATCAAGGAAATCAAATCTAAACGTGATATAGAATCTCTTTAGTATGAGTGAAGTGGACAGAATCCCATTTCAAAAATAAGAAGAAGAAGAAAAATAAAACGATAAGTAAAGGAACATTTTGGTATTGTTTACTTCCACGTGTATGGTCTTCAATTCATTATCCTTACGCAAATCAAGGAAATCAAATCTAATCGTGATATAGAATCTCTTTATTTTGAGTGAAGTCGATAGAATACCATTTCAAAAATAAGAAGAAGAAGAAAAAGAAAACGATAAGTAAAGGAACATTTTGGTATTGTTTACTTTGACGTATATGGCCTTCAATTCATTATCTTTACGCAAATCAAGGAAATCAAATCTAAACATGGTATAGAATCTCTTTATTTTGAGTGAAGTGGACAGAATCCCATTTCAAAAATAAGAAGAAAAAGAAAAAGAGAACAATAAGTAAAGGAACATTTTGGTATTGTTTGCTTCCACGTATATGGTCTGAAATTCATTGTCTTTACGCAAATCAAGGAAATCAGATGTGTACTTTATAAACTAATCATAATCATTTCTTCTTAAAAAAAGAAAAATACCCTAATCACAATTCTTACCACATTTACATAGACTACTTGATTTTTTATAAACTGTTCTTTGGTCAACTAAAGATATATTTACATTTTTATATGCACACCGTTACATTATATCCATTCTTTGCTTTGGTTACTACAAAATCTTGAGCTTACTTGTCAACCACAGTCATTGACCAGAGAGGTAGATATATACACAATAGAAGTATCTGCCTTTTTTTTCATTGGTGATGGTGATGGGGGTGGTGGTGGTGGTGGTGTTACTTCTACGTATATGGTCTTCAATCCATTGTCTTGAATTCATTGTATTTACGCAGATCAAGGAAATCAAATCTAAACGTGATATAGAATCTCTTTATTTTGAGGGAAGTGGACAGAATCCCATTTCAAAAATAAGAAGAAAAAGAAAAAGAGAACAATAAGTAAAGGAACATTTTGGTATTGTTTGTTTCCACGTATATGGTCTGAAATTCATTGTCTTTATGCAGATCAAGGAAATCAGATGTGTACTTTATAAACTAATCATAATCATTTCTTCTTAAAAAAACAAAAATACCATAATCACAATTCTTACCACATTTACATAGACTACTTGATTTTTTATAAACTGTTCTTTGGTCAACTAAAGATATATTTACATTTTTATATACACAGCGTTACATTATATCCATTCTTTGCTTTGGTTACTACAAAATCTTGAGCTTACTTGTCAACCTCAGTCATTGACCAGAGAGGTAGATATATACACAATAGAAGTATCTGCCTTTTTTTTCATTGGTGATGGTGATGGGGGTGGTGGTGGTGTTACTTCCACGTATATGGTCTTCAATCCATTGTCTTTATGCAGATCAAGGAAATCAAATCCAAACATGATATAGAATCCATTTATTTTGAGTGAAGTGGAGTGAATCCCATTTCAAAAATAAGAAGAAGAAGAAAAGAAAAATGATAAGTAGAGGAACATTTTGGTATTATTTGCATCAACGTAAATGGTCTTGAATTCATTGTATTTACACAGATCAAGGAAATCAAATCTAAACGTGATATAGAATCTCTTTATTTTGAGGGAAGTGGACAGAATCCCATTTCAAAAATAAGAAGAAAAAGAAAAAAAGAACAATAAGTAAAGGAACATTTTGGTATTATTTGCTTCCACGTATATGGTCTGAAATTCATTGTCTTTATGCAGATCAAGGAAATCATATGTGTACTTTATAAACTAATAATAATCATTTCTTCTTAAAAAAAGAAAAATACCCTAATCACAATTCTTACCACATTTACATAGACTACTTGATTTTTTATAAACTGTTCTTTGGTCAACTAAAGATATATTTACATTTTTATATACACACCGTTACATTATATCCATTCTTTGCTTTGGTTACTACAAAATCTTGAGCTTACTTGTCAACCTCAGTCATTGACCAGAGAGGTAGATATATACACAATAGAAGTATCTTACCTTTTTTTTCATTGGTGATGGTGATGGGGGTGGTGGTGGTGTTACTTCCACGTATATGGTCTTCAATCCATTGTCTTTATGCAGATCAAGGAAATCAAATCCAAACATGATATAGAATCCATTTATTTTGAGTGAAGTGGAGTGAATCCCATTTCAAAAATAAGAAGAAGAAGAAAAGAAAAATGATAAGTAGAGGAACATTTTGGTATTATTTGCATCGACGTAAATGGTCTTGAATTCATTGTATTTACACAGATCAAGGAAATCAAATCTAAACGTGATATAGAATCTCTTTATTTTGAGGGAAGTGGACAGAATCCCATTTCAAAAATAAGAAGAAAAAGAAAAAAAGAACAATAAGTAAAGGAACATTTTGGTATTATTTGCTTCCACGTATATGGTCTGAAATTCATTGTCTTTATGCAGATCAAGGAAATCAGATGTGTACTTTATAAACTAATAATAATCATTTCTTCTTAAAAAAAGAAAAATACCCTAATCACAATTCTTACCACATTTACATAGACTACTTGATTTTTTATAAACTGTTCTTTGGTCAACTAAAGATATATTTACATTTTTATATACACACCGTTACATTATATCCATTCTTTGCTTTGGTTACTACAAAATCTTGAGCTTACTTGTCAACCTCAGTCATTGACCAGAGAGGTAGATATATACACAATAGAAGTATCGTCCTTTTTTTTCATTGGTGATGGTGATGGGGGTGGTGGTGGTGTTACTTCCACGTATATGGTCTTCAATCCATTGTCTTTATGCAGATCAAGGAAATCAAATCCAAACATGATATAGAATCCATTTATTTTGAGTGAAGTGTAGTGAATCCCATTTCAAAAATAAGAAGAAGAAGAAAAGAAAAATGATAAGTAGAGGAACATTTTGGTATTATTTACATCGACGTAAATGGTCTTGAATTCATTGTATTTACGCAGATCAAGGAAATCAAATCTGAACGTGATATAGAATCTCTTTATTTTGGGGGAAATGGACAGAATCCCATTTCAAATATAAGAAGAAAAAGAAAAAGAGAACAATAAGTAAAGGAACATTTTGGTATTGTTTGCTTCCACGTATATGGTCTGAAATTCATTGTCTTTATGCAGATCAAGGAAATCAGATGTGTACTTTATAAACTAATCATAATCATTTCTTCTTAAAAAAAGAAAAATACCCTAATCACAATTCTTACCACATTTACATAGACTACTTGATTTTTTATAAACTGTTCTTTGGTCAACTAAAGATATATTTACATTTTTATATACACACCGTTACATTATATCCATTCTTTGCTTTGGTTACTACAAAATCTTGAGCTTACTTGTCAACCTCAGTCATTGACCAGAGAGGTAGATATATACACAATAGAAGTATCTGCCTTTTTTTTCATTGGTGATGGTGATGGTGGTGGTGGTGGTGTTATTTCCACGTATATGGTCTTCAATCCATTGTCTTTATGCAGATCAAGGAAATCAAATCCAAACATGATATAGAATCCATTTATTTTGAGTGAAGTGGAGTGAATCCCATTTCAAAAATAAGAAGAAGAAAAGAAAAATGATAAGTAGAGGAACATTTTGGTATTATTTACATCGACGTGTATGGTCTTCAATTCGTTGTCTTTATGCAGATCAAGGAAATCAAATCTAAACGTGATATAGAATCTCTTTATTTTGAGTGAACTGTACAGAATCCCATTTCAAAAATAAGAAGAAGAAGAAAAAGAAAACGATAAGTAAAGGAGAATTTTGCTATTTTTTACTTCCATGTATATGGTCTTCAATTTATTGTCTTTACGTAGATCAAGAAAATCAAATCTAAACGTGATATAGAATCTCTTTATTTTGAGTAAAGTGGATAGAATCCCCTTTCAAAAATAAGAAGAAGTAGAAAAAGAAAAGGATAAGTAAATGAACATTCTGGTATTTTTTTTACTTCCACGTATATGGTCTTGAATTCATTGTCTTTATGCAGATCAAGGAAATCAAATCTAAACGTGATAGAGAATCTCATTATTTTGAGTGAAGTGGACAAAATCCCATTTCTAAAATAAGAAGAAGAAGAAGAAGAAGAAAACGATAAGTGAAGGAACATTTTGGTGTTGTTTACTTCCACGTGTATGGTCTTCAATTCATTATCTCTACGCAAATCACGGAAAACAAATCTAAACGTGATATAGAATCTCTTTATTTTGAGTGAAGTGGATAGAATCCCATTTCAAAAATAAGAAGAAAAAGAAAACGATAAGTAGAGGAACATTTTGGTATTGTTTACTTCTACGTATATGGTCTTCAATTCATTATCTTTAAGCAAATCAAGGAAATCAAATCTAAACGTGATATCGAATCTCTTTATTTTGAGGGAAGGGGACAAAATTCCATTTCAAAAAATAAGAAGAAGAAGAAAAAGAAAACGATAAGTAATGGAATATTTTGGTATTGTTTACTTCCACGTATATGACCTTCAATTCATTATCTTTACGCAAATCAAGGAAATCAAATGTGTACTTTATAAACTAATCATAATCATTTTTTTCTTAAAAAGAAATATGCCCTAATCATAATTCTTAAACACATTTATATATATTACTTGATTTTGTATTAACTATTCTTTGGTAAACTAAAGATATATTTACATTTTGATATATACACCATTACATTATATCGATTCTTTGCTTTGGTTACTACAAAATCTTGAGCTTACTTGTTAACCTTAGTCATTGACCGGAGTGGTAGATATGTATACAATAGAAGTATCTGGCTTTTTTTTTCTTTGGTGATGGTGATGGTGGTGGTGTTACTTCCACGTATATGGTCTTCAATCCATTGTCTTTACGCAGATCAAGGAAATCAAATCTAAACGTGATATAGAATCCATTTATTTTGGGTGAAGTGGAGAGAATCCCATTTCAAAAATAAGAAGAAGAAGAAAAGAAAAATGATAAGTAAAGGAACATTTTGGTATTATTTACATCAACGTATATGGTCTTGAATTCATTGTCTTTACGCAGATCAAGGAAATCAAATCAAAACGTGATATACAATCTCTTTATTTTGAGTGATGTAGATAGAATCCCATTTCAAATATAAGAAGAAGAAGAAGAAAAAGAAAACGATAAATAAAGGAACATTTTGGTATTGTTTACTTCGATGTATATGGTCTTCAATTCATTGTCTTTACGCAGATCATGGAAATCAAATCTATATGTGATATGGAATCTCTTTATTTTGAGTGAAGTGGACAGAATCCCATTTCAAAAATAATAAGAAGAAGAAAAAGAAAACGATAAGTAAATGAACATTTTGATATTGTTTACTTCCACGTATATGGTCTTCAATTCGTTGTCTTTATGCAGATCAAGGAAATCAAATCTAAACGTGATATAGAATCTCTTTATTTTGAGTGAACTGGACAGAATCCCATTTCAAAAATAAGAAGAAGATGAAACAGAAAACGATAAGTAAAGGAGCATTTTGCTATTTTTTACTTCCACGTACGTGGTCTTCAATTTATTGTCTTTACGCAGATCAAGGAAATCAAATCTAAACGTGATAAAGAATCTCTTTATTTTGAGTAAAGTGGATAGAATCCCATTTCAAAAATAAGAAGAAGTAGAAAAAAAAACGATAAGTAAAGGAACATTCTGGTATTTTTTTACTTTCATGTATATGGTCTTCAATTCATTATCTTTATGTAGATCAAGGAAATCAAATCTAAACGTGATATAAAATCTATTTTTTTTGAGTGAACTAGACAGAGTCCTATTTCAAAAATAAGAAGAAGAAGAAAAAGAAAATGATAAGTAAAGGAACATTTTGGTATTTTTTACTTCCACGTATATAGTCTTCAATTCATTGTTCTTATGCAAATCAAGGAAATCAAATCTAAACATGATATAGAATCTCTTTATTTTGAGTGAAGTGGACAGAATCCCATTTCAAAAATAAGAAGAAGAAGAAAAAGAAAACGATAATTAAAGGAACATTTTGGTATTGTTTACTTCCACGTATATGGTCTTTAATTCATTATCTTTACGCAAATCGAGGAAATCAAATCTAAACGTGATATAGAATCTCTTTATTTTGAGGGAAGTGGACAAAATCCCATTTCAAAAATAAGAAGAAGAAGAAAAAGAAAACGATAAGTAAAAGAACATTTTGGTATTGTTTACTTTCACATATATGGTCCTAAATTCATTGTCTTTACGCAGATCAAGGAAATCAGATGTGTACTTTATAAACTAATCATAATCATTTGTTCTTAAAAAAAAAAATACCCTAATCATAATTCTTAACCACGTTTATATAGACTACTTGATTTTTTATTAACTGTTCTTTGATCAACTAAAGATATATTTACATTTTGATATATACACCATTACATTAGATCCACTCTTTACTTTGGTTACTACAAAGTCTTGAGCTTACTTGTTAACCTCAGTCATTGACCAGAGAGGTAGATATATACACAATAGAAGTATCTGCCTTTTTTTTCTTTGGTGATGGTGATGGGGGTGGTGGTGGTGTTACTTCCACGTATATGGTCTTCAATCCATTGTCTTTACGCAAATCAAGGAAATCAAATCCAAACATGATATAGAATCCATTTATTTTGAGTGAAGTGGAGAAAATCCCATTTCAAAAATAAGAAGAAGAAGAAGAAAAAAAAATGATAAGTAAAGGACCATTTTGGTACTATTTACATCTCATCTCATCTCCTCTCCTTTATGTGTGTTTTTTTGTCTCTACCAGAAAAGTTTTTAAAAAATGAGATAATTGTCTCACATTACTTAAAAGAGTACGTATGTTATATGTAATATAACTTGTCTCATCCTCCTTTAAAAATTATCATGATTTTGAGTGGAATTCATGATATGCTTTTGTGTTAGAAAATTATTCCCTCTTCCGTGTGTGTATGTGTTCATTTCCCAAAAAAAAAAACACAAACAAACAACTACACAACAAATGAACAAAATGTTCAACAAAATGCTTATTAAAAATTTAAAAACAAAGACCCCTAATCATTCAAATTCGTAACTCACTCGATTCAGCTCGTAGTCACAGCCAGTATTAATTGTAACTCTCTCTCTCTCTCTCTCTCTCTCTCTCTCTCTCTCTCTCTCTCTCTCTCTCTCTCTCTCTCTCTCTCTCTCTCTCTCTCTCTCTCTCTCTCTCTCAGCATCATAGTTCTCACTTTATCACTCACTACTCACCAGTCCCTTTTTGCTTTTTTATTTTATTAGTAGAAGGAAAATGTAAAACTTCATGTATTTTAGTTTTTTTTTGTGATGCAAATTTATTCTTCAAGTTATCTTTTAATTAAATTTTGTATAGTTTTTTAATGATTACCATTCAAAACTAGAGCCCTGCTAACCTCAACAAGTTGTAACAGCACAAAGACTTAGAGCAAATTGATACTTTATATGAATCTATATGATTTAATTAAAAACAAACATAATGTAATAGCATATGATATAAGAAAAGAGACAATGTAATAGCGTATAAATCAAAAAAGATAATGCAATGGCGTATCGTATCGAAAAAAATTATAATGGAATGGCGTACAGATCAAAATGTAAAAATAGTTGACCAAAACATCATTAATAAAGAATCAAGTACTCTATAGTCTGTACTAATGATTCTAAAATAAATAAAGTAAAATAGTATTCTATATTAAAAGAGTTCAGTAATTATGATTGGTTGATTAAGTAGAACTGGTCTTGCTTCAACAGTTCTCATAACACTTCTTCATTTCCTATATATTTCATCCATTTCTAAAGAAGGAATGCAAGAGATTTACAAACCAAACTACTACTTGTTTCTAAGGGTTCTACGCAACATCTTCAACCAAATCTACCAGAAATGTGGACAATTGGATTATGTATTGTAGCAGTACTGGTCATATATTTGGGTTACTGGCTTAACAAATGGAGCAATCCAAAGTGCAATGGGGTCCTCCCTCCAGGTTCCATGGGTCTACCCCTTATTGGAGAGACCCTTCAGTTGATTGTTCCAAGTTACTCTCTAGACCTCCATCCATTTATCAAAAAGAAAGCTCAGAAGTATGCAAACATGCCACTAATTGTGTGTCTTTATTATTAATAATTCTTTTTTGGTAACTAGTGTGTGTGCATGTGTTTTTATGGTATATATAACTGTTCTACGTACAAGTATGTATTTATGTATTTACGTATTTACGTATGTATGAGTCTCTTGTTAAGTTGTTATGGGCAAGGGGATGAAACAGAAGATTGAATATATGAATATGCTTGTATCTACTTAAGACCAATATGAAATAAAAATATCATCTAGGCATGTATTGAGTGCTATTTTAATGTAAGAAAACCTTCAATGACATATTCATAATATTTTCTTATATTTTCAGAATAAATAACCCGTTTTCAAATTTTTTGTTGGATGTCAAAATTACATATATGAATTAAATTTTTTTAAGAGTTAGATATACACTACATAAAACTTAAATTTATGTTAGTATGTAATCTTCCCAAATTTTTACGAAGGAAAACAAAATATTATATAATTAATTTGAGGTCATATGAGGGTTTTTTTTTTTAGTACTACTTTTGAAAGATAGCAACATTGTTCTTATTTTTCTCCGTTTGTCAGAATTCTAGCTTTACATTTTTGCCTCGTTTACCCTACCTTCATTTTATTTTTACAGGTTTTAAACCTTAAAACATTGACAGAATTGGAAACATTTTTTTTTAATGAATTTTGACATATAAAAGAGGTAATAGTGTATTGATTATCAATCCGATAAAAAAATTTGAAAAAGTATAGTGATACAACATTTTGAACTAATTGATTGTGAGTAGTGAAAATTAAAGTGATGTCAATGTTAAGTTTATGTGAAAGTGATTGTTTACTGTTCACGTATTGTTATCTTAACAAATGGTGAAAAAAATTATGTTCATAAAAAAATGAAAAAAAAAATATATTAATAAGATATGCCTAAAAAAAAACTCACAAAAAATCAAATTATAATTAGGAGGGGGCAAAAGTTGTAAAATTAAGCTATTGACTTGTCTTTTAATTTTGTTTTGGCGGGCTAGGGACAATTGCCCCCACCCTCGACCTCCTAGCTCGCCTATGTCTAGGAAGTCCCTACACTGATCTAACAAAATCTGCTTTGGGCAACTTTGTCATGTCAAGCCCAACAATCATTAATAGCCCCCCTTCTAATGGCATTTACTATAAAGATTAAGCACTTTGATTTGACAAACTAATTTTCATTAATGACATTAAGTTGCCCCAAATGCTTAAACAATAAATAAAAAAAAATGATGAATTTAATTATTTAATTTAACAAATGTAACTCTTCTTCTTTTTTCCCCCTTTCAGATATGGGCCAATATTTCGAACTTGTGTGACTGGTTCTCCCATAGTAGTATCAATAGATCCTGAATTCAACCATTACATCGCTAAACAGGAAGGAAGATTAGTTGAAATGTGGTACTTGAAATCATTTTCCAAGCTTTTTGAGATGGAAGGCGAAAAGAAGACAACTACAATTGGTGTTGTCCACAAGTACTTAAGAAGTATCATATTGAATCACTGTGGGGCTGATCCTCTTAAGGAAAATTTGCTTCCTCAAATTGAAGAATTTGTTAACAAAACCCTACAAAAATGGTCAAGTCATCCTTTAGTTGAAACGAAACATGCTGCAGCAGTGGTAATTTTCAACTTTCCCTTAATATAGACTCATATACTAGATGAACATTGTTAAGACACAACATTTTTCACAACAAATTTCTCACCTACTCGTTGGGCAAGCTATTATTGATTCTTATACGGGTCTACCACTGATAATACATTATTATTAATCATTAATAACTTGACACTTTAGATAGTTGTGAATTTTGTTGTGACTATAGACTTATTGTTATTTGATAGTGTAAAATTTGCTGTTGTTCAAGTTATGACAAATCTAAGTTTGTTGGAAATTGTAGATGATAGCTGATTTCACTGCAAAGCTATTCATTAGTTATGATGCTGAAAATTCACCTATGAAAATGAGCGAGAAGCTCACTAATATCCTGGGAGGTCTCATGTCATTTCCCTTGAATATCCCTGGTACTACATTCCATAAATGTGTAAAGGTAATCAAAATAATGAGAAAGTACAAACTTATGCGAAAAATATTCATTTGAAATGACTTAGATTCATTAATTTAAATTTCACGTTTTATTATTTAGGACCAAAACGAAGCATTGAGTATGTTGAGGAAAATATTAAAAGAGAGAATCAATTCACCAAAACGACATTATGAAGATTTGCTTGATCAAGCTATAAATGACATGGATAAGGAGAAATTCTTATCAGAAGACTTCATCGTCACTGTGGTTTTTGGGCTCTTATTCGCTAGCTATGAGGCCATTTCAGCAGCATTGTCGTTAACTCTCAACTTACTTGCGGAGCATCCTGCAGTTTTGCAAGAGTTGACGGTATGTAAATGTACAAGAACATTTTTTTAGCCCACAACAGTAATCATGTATCATTTGTTAGCATCTTGCAGTTTTACAAGACTTGTAACCCAACACTGATCATGTATCATTTGTTAGGATGAGCATGAGGCAATTCTTAAGAACAGAGAGAGTCCAAATTCCATACTCACATGGGATGAATATAAGTCGATGACCTTTACTCATCAAGTCAGTTCTACAATCTCTGCATGTTCTGATCTCTCTTCAAGGTGTTTCATGATTCTAGTTATCATATAAACCCAAATATTTTGTTGTGTGGAAATTATAGGTAATCAATGAAGCTCTTAGGTTGGGAGGTGTTGTTCCTGGGTTACTACGAAAAGCTCTGAAAGATATTGAATTTAAAGGTATGTTCTTACATGCATATATTCAGTTCAATGTCTTCACATATATCCAGTTGAAGTGTAAATGATTGGCCAAGTGCGTACCAGGATATACAATTCCAGCTGGTTGGACCATTATGCTTGTAAATTCCGCTATTCAATTAAACCCAAACACATACAAGGATCCACTTGCTTTCAATCCATGGCGCTGGAAGGTATGTAGTTGTAGCCTTATTGAAAGAAATAAATGATCCAACCACTTATAAGAGACTTGTTTTCCCTCATATTATTGTTGTTTATTCAGGACAATTTCCTTGACAACATTTTTATAAATGCAACAGGATCTTGACTCATTGTTTGTATCTAAGAATTTCATGCCTTTTGGAGGAGGAATTAGACAATGTGTTGGGGCAGAGTATAGTAAAACGTTCTTGGCTACCTTCCTCCATGTTTTGGTCACCAAATATAGGTAATGTGTTCCCCTTTACGATCTAACTTGTGCAATTGTTGTAACATAATGTTTACTGCCGGGTTTGTCATGGGATAAAAGAAACCTCTCAATTGAAATTGATCTATTTCAGGATTCAAATCAAACACTATAAAATTAAAGAATTATTTATTTATTTTTATTATTCGATTGTTGGGAAATGTGAGATTTGAAGTTAAAAATACCAGGAGGGGTGCTTATTGAGGTACAACTAAATAAAATCTTATCACCCCGTAAATAATATCTTAATTGTATTATGGATAAATTTAAGATGCAACTAATATGTAATATCCTACCACACTGAACCTCTCTATAATTTTTTTTCCTTTTAATAGGTGGACAAAGGTCAAGGGTGGAACCAATGTTCGAAATCCTATTCTCGGATTTACAGATGGCCTCCACATTAAATTCTCTGCGATAAGTAATTAAAATGCATTTTTATTTCATGCAAAATAATAGATATTTCTATATTGAAATAAGATGTTTCAATTACCAAAAATAATTGGATACTTATTATCCAAATGTAAGTATTTATTTTCTTGCCTCATTGTATATGTGTTTAAGGGCTTTAATTGTGTCAAATCCAATAATACATCATCTATACAACGTGCCCACTAGCTATGAAAGTGTGGTAATTGTGTGAAACATTATATAATTGAGTATGTGAAATAAGAATTTTCCTTTAATTTATCTCTCTCTCTCTCTCTCTCTCTCTCTCTCTCTCTCAATATACTATTAGCAATTAATGTTTTTGATGTGTGTGTGTGAGACAGGAAACATGTGTTAGTTTTAAGCCATGTCAACATCTCAATGTGAATACATTGTTAAAGTTTGTTCAATCTACGTTTTACTAACAATTCATTTAAATAGAATGTTTTTGTTTTTGTTTTTTGCTAATACAATAGAATTTCGACCGATGACGTTCACTAACTAGTTTGAAGACAAGAGACTTTAACAATATAACTAATTGGTTTTTGTTCGATTTATATTTTGATGACAATTGATTTAAACGGAATGGGAATTATATTAAGACAAAGATTTATAAAAGAAAATATTTTCCATTTAAATAACTTGAAAGAATACCAAATATTTTTTCTAAAATAAAAAAATACAAAATAATTGGACAACTTATTGAAATGTACCAATATTGTCTTGTCTGATTTTACATTTGTTTCATTCTATCTCTCTAAAACTTTCATGTTTGCTTTTATTTGAGCTTGAGGAAGCATGTTGTGTTACAACCTACGTGTATATTTTAAGTTGGAACCAACTTAGGTCTTGTAAATAGAAGCACTAGACCCAATGGATGTTGATACATATCAACATCCCAATGGATCTTGTGCTCATGTGCACTGGGCCCAATCCTTATCCATTTTAAGTCATATCAAAACTTCTCAATTTGAATAACTTATTAAAGTTTTTTGAATTCACATTCCACTAAGAATTCATTTGGATTGAATGGAATTAGAGGTTAATGGATGGAATTGTCATTGCAATTTAACGGGTTTAGTGAAAGTAGGTGCTTTTGGATGGGCTCCGTTTTGAGAGAGGGAGAGAGAGAAGGGACTTTTGGCCAAAAGGGCATAGATGGCTTCAACAAGGTGACGAGGAAATTGGGTCTTTTTGAGGTTTAATGAGATATTTTATTTAATAAAATAAGTAAATTTAAGTGAGACTTTTTAGATTTATTAACTTGTATTCTAGCTAATTTGGTATAATTGGTAAAGTTTCTAATCTAAAGATAAAAAGCGATCATAATATAATGGATGTTGTATGCTCCAACCCATATATATATGTGTGTGTGTGTGTGTGTGTGTGTGTGTGTGTGTGTGTGTGTGTGTGTTTTGGGGGGCTTGTAAAGGGAAAGGTAAAACGATGGGGACGAATTTGCATCCTAATTGTAATTGGAGGCTTATCTCTTTTGGGTTCAATAGGGACTTTAATCCAAAGTACCCAACTAGGAGAGGCAACTGGGTGGGCTGGGTAGATTTTGGGTTGGGTCCTAAATGAGTTAGATATATAATAACCCATTTATTACCTATTTAAATTTATATTATTTACCCATTATCCATCCAACCCATTTAATAACCAACCCACCCATTTAACCCATTAAATTCAAAAACTTGAAATTTCCTACCTCTCTCTAGTTTCTCAGTATCCAAGAAATTTTTTTAAAAAAAATCAACAACTTAAAATTTCTCATTCTCATGCAAAAAAAAACAAAATAATTAAATCTAACACAACAATACATCAAACGGTGAGTTCTAAGAGAAAAAATCACTATAATCTTTGTTTTAAAATTTGCTAAAATGAGCATAAATTAAAAATTAAAACAAAAAAATAGCATGAAAAATATTGAAAGTGAAAAACATCTTCCTCCATACCATTTCTTATATTTTCTTTTCTAAGCCTATGTTTTCTCAGCAACCAAACACAAATTTTACAAAACAAAAAGAAAATTTTCATATAAGAATTTTGCAGAGATGAACAAATCTGTTTTGTCCTTGTTTTGCAATAGAGGACAATCTTTCTTCAAATGCCCATTTTTGTGACAATAGGCACACTCATCTTTTTCATGTTTCTTATCATTAGACATATCCTTAACAATCAAAACCTCAGTCATTGTATCCTTTTGAGCTTGCTATATTTTTTACAATACTCATAATTAGTCAAAACATTGGACACATCATCATACTTAATCTCATCCTTTCCATACAACAGTGTAGTAATTAGATGATCATAAGTATCAGGCAATGAATTCAATAACAAGAGAGCTTTATCCTCACTGCTAATATTAACTTCCAAATTTTGCAAATCAGCAAGTATTTTATTGTACTAATTCAAGTGCCCAGACATAGAAATACTTGCGCAATATTGGAAATGAAAGAGCTTCTTCTTCAACTAGAGACGATTCTCCACACTCTTGGTCATGTACTTGTCCTCCAATTTCTTCCAAATCTCTTTAGCCTTTGTCTCCCTCATAACCAAATATTTTTTATTCTTGGCTAAACACAAACAAATAGTGCCACAAGCTTATCTATTAATCTTTACCCAATCCTTGTCTGACATCCCTTCAGGTTTGTCTTCCAATGTAATATCTAACTCTTGTTGGACGCATACATAACTTCGCATTGCCACATCCCAAAGTTATTCGTTCCATCAAATTTCTCTACCTCAAATTTATCATTAGAAACCATTGTCCTAACTGCCAAAGGTTTTGCAGAAGACTCTGCCAAAGCTTTTCAAGAGGAATCTGCGGAAGATTTTGTAGAGGAATTAGAGGGCTCGCCTGACATCTTTCTTCCTAATAATCAGATCCACAAACCAATCACCAAAATCTTCAAAGAGAACAAATCCAAACGCTAAGGTAGTAAACCTTGGCTTTAATACCAATTTGTTGTAAAATAGCGAAAGCTCAAATTTACCAAGATTGATTGTGAAAATATTTTAGGCTTAAGAAAGATCTCCAATCAATTAATAGGAACGAAGAAAATTAATCCAAAAGAAAATAGACACATAACACCAAGAATTACATGGTTTAGCAGTAGCCTACATGTAATACCCCCACATAATTTTATTTAAGAGTTTTCTTTAAAATAAAATTGATGAGCCATAGGTTTTCTTTTATTTATAACTGCAGCCCACTATCACTAAGCCCACATCTTATAAAACAACAAAAGGGTAGAGGAAGAGATAGTTAGGGTTTTATCATAGAGGCTAAGAGGTGTTCTCCTTGGAGTTAGAGCATATACAATTGAAAAAGCAATCGGATTGTTCAAGGTATGATTTCTCACCATTGGAAACAGAGAACTAAAAGTTTATACGATTATTTTGGAAATTAGTTGTGATGTTAGATTGTTCAAAAGTTGGATATGAATGGAGATTGCTGCTGTGTATCCATGAATAAAAGCATCACAATTTTGTTTTTCATTAGGATATATATATATATATATATATATATGAGTAATTCTACCGTACCCCCCCCCCCAAAAAAGGGGGGTACGGTACCCACCTAATAGGTAACCTGCTACACCAGGTTACTTTTTTCTCACATTTGATGGTTCCGTCTTCACATTGTGCAGTTCTAATATCACATGTGACAGTTCTTTTGTCACATTTGGTGGTTCCCTTAATTTTTTCTCACAGTTGATGGTTCCGTCCTCACATTGTGCAGTTCTAACATCACATGTGACAGTTCTTTTCTCACATTTGGTGGTTCCCTTAATTTTTTCTCACACTTGACGGTTCCATCCTCACATTGTGCAGTTCCAACATCACATGTGACAGTTCTTTTCTCACATTTGGTGGTTCCCTTATTTTTTTCTCACACTTGACGGTTCCATCCTCACATTATGCAGTTCCAATATCACATGTCACAGTTCTTTTCTCACATTTGGTGGTTCCCTTATTTTTTTCTCACACTTGACGGTTCTATCATCACATTGTGCAGTTCCAACATCACATGTGACAGTTCTTTTATCACATTTGGTGGTTCCCTTACTTTCTTTTCTTACATTTGACGGTTCTATCCTCACATTGTGCAGTTCCAAAATCACATGTGGCAGTTCTTTTCTCACATTTGATGGTTCACTTATTTTTTTCTCACACTTGATAGTTCTATCCTCACATTGTGCAGTTCCAATATCACATGTGACAGTTCTTTTCTTACATTTGGTAGTTCCCTTACTTTCTTTTCTCACATTTAACGGTTCTATCCTCACATTGTGCAGTTCCAATATCACACATGTCAGTTCTTTTGTCACATTTGGTAGTTCCCTTATTTTTTTCTCACATTTGACGGTTTCATCCTCACATTGTGTAATTCCAACATCACATTTAACAGTTATTTTCTCACATTTGGTGGTTCCCTTACTTTTTTTTTCTCACATTTGACGGTTCTATCCTCACATTGTGTAGTTCCAACAACACATGTGACAGTTTTTTTCTCACATTTGGTAGTTCCTTACTTTTTTTCACATTTGACAGTTCCATCCTCACATTTGACAGTTCCATCCTCACATTGTGCAGTTCCAGTATGACATGTGTCACTTTTTTGGTCACATTTAGTAGTTCCCTTACCTTTTTTCTCACATTTGACGATTTCATCCTCACATTGTGTAGTTCCAACATCACATGTGTCAGTTCTTTTGTCACATTTGGTGGTTCTCTAATTTTTTTTCTCACATTTGACGGTTCCATCATCACATTGTACAGTTCCAACATCACATTTGATAGTTCTTTTGTTACATTTGGTAGTTCTATTATTTTTTTCTCACATTTGACGGTTTTATCCTCATATTGTGTAGTTTCAATATCACATGTAACAGTTCTTTTATCACATTTGGTGGTTTCATTATTTTCTTCTCACATTTGAGTGGGGGTGTCAAATGGGTGGGTTTGGGGTGGGCAAAATTGGGTTGGGTATATAAAACTCATTTACCCATTATAACTCATTTAACTAATTACTTCTAACTCAAACTCAACCCAACCCAATTATTATGGGTAAACCCCAACCCACCCAATTACCCATTTATCAAAATTACCAAAATGCCCCTAAAGTGCAAATGACCAAAGTATTCTAAAATCTTTAAAAATAACCAAAATATCTCAAAACCTCAAAACTACCAAAATAACCAAGAAACTTACAAAATGTCCAAAATACCCCCAAAACCCAAAAAATGACCAAAATACCCCTGAAACTTAAAAAAATGACCAAAATACCCCTCGAAACCTAAAAATGACCAAAATACCCCCAAAACAATAAAATGACCAAAATACCCCCCTAAAACATAAAATTACCAAAATACCACCAAAATCCAAAAAAATGACCAAAATAGCCCTAAAACCCAAAAATGACCAAAATACCCCTGAAATATAAAAAAAATGACTAAAATATTCCCAAAACAGAAAAAATGACCAAAATACCCTCGAAACCTAAAAATTACCAAAATACCCCCAAAACCTAGAAAAATAACCAAAATACCCCCGAAACATGAAAATGATCAAAATACCCTTGAAACTCAAAAAATGACCAAAATACCCCCAAATTCTATAAAATGACCAAATTACCCCTGAAACCTAAAAAATGACCAAAATACCCTTGAAATCTAAAAATTACCAAAATACCCCTAAAACATAAAAAATTACCAAAATACCCCCGAAACCTAAAATTACCAAAATACCCCCAAAACCAAAAAAAAAATGACCAAAATACCCACGAAACCCAAAAATGACCAAAATACCCCCGAAACAAAAAAAAATGATCAAAATTTCCCTAAAACCTAAAAAATGACCAAAATACCCCCAAAACCTAAAGATGACCAAAATACCCCCGAAATATAAAAATGACCAAAATACTCCCGAAACCTAAAAGTTATCAGAATACCCTTGAAACCCAAAAAAAAGGCCAAAATGCCCCCAAAACCTAAAAATGACCAAAATATCCCCTAAACCCAAAAAATGTCCAAAATACCTCCGAAACCTAAAAAATGGCCAAAATAACCTCAAAGCCTAAAAATTGACCAAAATACCCTCAAAACATAATAAATGACCAAAATACCCTTGAAACCTAAAATTACCAAAAATACCCCCAAAACCCAAAAAAAATTGACCAAAATACCAACGAAACCCAAAAATGACCATAATTTCCCTAAAACCTAAAAGTGTCCAAAATACCTCCGAAACCTAAAAAATGGCCAAAATAACCTCGAAACCTAAAAATTGACCAAAATACCCCCAAAACCTAAAAATAACCAAATTACCCTCTAAACCTAAAAAATGATCAAAATACCTCCGAAACCTAAAAATTACCAAAATACCATCAAAACATAAAAAATGACCAAAATACCCTTGAAACCTAAAATTACCAAAAATACCCCCAAAACCCAAAAAAAAATTACCAAAATACCAATGAAACCCAAAAATGATCAAAATTTCCCTAAAACCTAAAAAATGACCAAAATACCTTCGAAACCCCAAGATGACCAAATACCCCCGAAATATAAAAATGACCAAAATACCCTTGAAACCTAAAAGTTACCAAAAATACCCTTGAAACTCAAAAAAAGGCCAAAATACCCCCAAAACCTAAAAATGACCAAAATATCCCCTAAACCCCAAAAATGTCCAAAATACTTCCGAAACCTAAAAAATTACCAAAATACCTCTAAAACCTAAAAAATGGCCAAAAGAACCTCGAAGCCTAAAAATTGACCAAAATACCCCCTAAACCTAAAAATGACCAAATTACCCCCTAAACTTAAGAAATGATCAATACACCTTCGAAACCTAAAAATTAACTAAAATACCCCCTTGAAACCTAAATATGACCAAAATAACCCCTAAACCTTAAAATGACCAAAATATCCTCAAAACCTAAAAAATGACCAAAATACCCCGAAAACTATAAAATGACAAAAAAGCCCCTTAAACCTATAAGTCGATAAAAATACAACCTAAACCCAAAAAATTACCAAAATCCCCCCTAAAACTAAAAAATGAGTAAAATACTCCCTAAACATAAAAAATGACTAAAATACTCCCTAAACATAAAAAATGACCAAAATACCCCGTAAACCTAAAAAATGACTAAGATACCCCAAACCCCTATTTTGGTAGGTTTAGAGGCTTCAGGTGTATTTTGCTCATCTTATAGGATTAGTGGTATGTTGGTCATTTTTGATATTTTGCAGGGTATTTTGCTCATTTTATAGTTTTAGAGATATTTTGGTCGTTTTAGAGGTTTTAGGGTATTTTTGGTAATTTTAGAGGTTTCAGGTTGTTTGTGGCAATTTTAGAGGTTTTGGGTTTATTTGGGTCATTTCAAAGGTTTGGGGGTATTTTTATCACTTTATAGGTTTGATGGTATTTTGGTCATTTTTTAGGTTTAGAGGGTATTTTGGTCATTTTTAGGTTTTGGGGTTATTTTCGTCAATTTTCAAGCTTCGGTGTTATTTTGGTCATTTTTTAGGTTTAAAGGTATTTTAGCCAATTTTTTTACGTTTCAGGGGTATTTTGGTCATTTTTTTTTGTTTCAGGATTAATTTAGTTATTTTTTAGGCTTTGGGGTTATTTTGGCCATTTTTTAGGTTTCTAAGGTATTTTGGTAATTTTTAGGTTTTGGGGGTATAACTTTATGTGCTCTTTAATTGATCTTATGCAACATTTGCAATTTAATCACAGTTGTGTGTTTATTGTGGTGTCTAAGGTTGGAAATAGGGTGACTATACAATTAGTAAGTTATACAAAAAATCCAATGCAAAGATTGTTGACAATCTAAAAATTTTCAATAAACACTTGAATTGAAACTACATATCCAGTATGAGATAGTCATCAATCAAGGATACTACACCATGCTTTATATTTTTTAGACATTTTCATTAGATCCACGTGTGTAGAAGTTTCAAAGGACTGTGTCGAACACGAGTATAACCACCCCAACTAAAGTGTCTATGCAGTTTTGTTTCATAAAATTATTATTATATTTAGAATCATCTAATACAAAATAAACATCCCAACAAAATTTTCATAATAACAAAAATTACCAATAGAAAAGCTAAAAACAATTAAGCATAATTGACTGAGTTTACCAAAAATGAACAGCCTCCTTTTTAAAAAAATTATCAAAATAATTGTCGTTGAGAGTTTAGCATATTGTCCACAATGATAAGTGTGAGCCTCATTTGAGTCAGCAGAGTCTCCACTAGCTAAATTTGAGAGGGCCCTAATAAAAATGAAATGTTTTCGCTATTGAAGACTTATTGATGTCACAATGCACTTATCTTTCTGTTTCAAGGTTTCGCAAAATTTATACAAACTCGTCATTTTAAAGCCATTTGGTATTTGTTCTTATAAAATATTGGAACGTGTAATTTGAACATAATTGGCTATTAAAAGGTCAATTTGCATCTCTATACTGTGTTTAAATCAGCATGGTGGTAAGTCGATTAATTTTTGCCGAGCATGCATGCCCCTAAACACACAAGTGGGGCTAGGCTCCCTTGGTCTAATTTTTTTTTTAAAAATGTTAACGAGTACCATTGTGCTTGATAAGTGAAAAAAAAAAAGGCAAAATTTTATTAGAAAAAGAAAAAGAAAATCTTTAATATTACCTACAAAACTGAAAAAATAATATAAATTACAAAAAAACAACACAAATTTTGTCAAAATAAAGTAAAAAGTTTTGCAGTTAAACACAACCTTTTATTTTTTATACCATTTATGCACCGTTTATTATACCATTTGTTTTTCTTTTCTTCCTTCTCTCCCTTCTCGCCATAAAATCTCTCTCTAACCTCCGGCTCTCTCTCAAATCTCTGAAACTCTCAAGGCTAACACAGACCCACACACTACTAGACCTTTGTTCTCAGTGGATCCATCATCTTCTCAGCCTTCATACTGCCAATCCGTGTTTTACATGTCGTCTAGGACCCTCCAGCTAATAGATCGAGGAGTGGGTTTGTCACCGGCAACACCTCCCACTGCAAGTTTGATACCATCAACGCCGTTTATCGGAGTTCCGTCCCTCTCTCTCAGATCGGAACCCACATGGTGATGTTGGTGGTGCTTTGATCTGGATCTTGCCTTCAACAGACTCTCTCATCCTCTTTGTGGCGGCATCGTGGATTACGGCTAGCCTTTGGATTTCGGATTTGGGTAGTCTTTCGTCGGAGACGATGAAGATCGACGATGAAGCGGATCTTGTGAAATGGTGTCTTCTTTCTGTTTTCTCATATGAAGTTGATGATAGTTGGGGTTGTGTTGATTGTCTATATTGTTTGGCTAAGATTTTTGCTGGTTTTTTGGGGTTTCTGTTGGGATTTTTTAGAAGATTTCATTGAGAATTTACATAGAGATTTATGTAATTCAAGAAAGAATTTAGTCAATAGACATGGAAATAGAAAGTTCGTACTGTTGTTTGTTGCTGTGTTTTGACTGTTTTCAGTAACCAAACGGGTTTGAAAAATATGTAGCCAAACTCTCTTTCTCACTCTGCCTTACTTGGAGTTTGTGTTTAGTGGATGAGAAAATGCAGGCCAAGAAGAGGGATTAAGGTACTGAAATTTTGGGTTAACTTGGCTTAGTTGAATTCATAAATTGAAATGAGTGTAGTTGAAATGAGAATATTATGATGAATAAGTGGAAATTAGATGAGATTTGAAAAAAAATGAGGAAATTTGTTTTTAAAGGTAGGGGTGGTCCATATTTGATAAGATGACGAGGGAGAGACGCTTGAGGTAGTTTGGTAATGTGCAGAGGAAAATGATTAATGCATAAATAAGGAAGAGTGGTGTTGTCTTTCATCATCATCATCTTTAATATTGTTGCTATCATTAGATTTGAAAAAATCATGTGTAAATTTTAAAGGGTCTTGACTCTAGACACTTTTTATTATTTCCAATAGTTAGGCTGTATCTTAACAATATATTTTTATTGTAGTCTTAAATGCAATATTTTTAGTATATAGTTGGATAATGTAATAGCAAAACTTATTATTTGCAAATGTGACTCTTTTTTACATTCCTTATTTCTATGTCATTGATGACTTTTGTCAATTGCACCGATTGAAATTTAGTTACGATACAACAAAAATCCGTTGTCATCTAGTCCAGTCAGGATGTCTGGCTATCACCCTGTTTTCCCAGGTTCAAACCCTGGCAATGGATGTTTTGCATCTGCTATCAGTTTTGTTTGATTTTCATTAGTGCATACCGTGAATTGTCCATTTGGTGATCTTAAGAATAAGGTAAGTTGTGCATTTACCTCTTGGTGATAGTTTTGGAGTCATAGTTTTCCTTACCTTTTTTCTACTAATGATCAAGGTAATTATCTGAACCTGTGGTAGGGTGTAGGTCATACCAGTGAAACTAAACCTCTGATCTCCATCACTCTCCCCCTCTCTTAGGGTTTTAATTTTTCCTTTTATTTCTTTTCTAGTGCTTGTTATGGATTTTTGCAACATATGCAGAGGTGGAACATTCTTAGGAAGAAAATGGGGAACCTAAATGTGGAATCCAACTCCACTGGCTCACGACTTTATGAGGCACGGTTAGCAGCTCATCATGCAGTGTCCGTAGCCCTTCATATGCCAGTTAAAAACTTAACATCAACACGCCCTGGTAATTTTCTTCTCCATTGTATTCTGTTTTTAGTTTATTGAAATGCCTGGCTAGAAAAAATTATGAAATATTCTAGCACTGCATGATTTATTGATTTATTGGATCCATTTGTGGTACTGCTTGGTGAGCACATCACATCTTTCATGGGGGACGGTGATTGAAAACCTCCATCAAGGGGAAAAAAATGTTTGGTTGTTGGGTTTAGCGATTCCTTGTGTTATATTTTTGTTTTCATTTCATGGGTTTCAAGGGGAAAAAAATATCTTGTTTCTTGAGATTGTCTATCTAGCATATAAATTCATCTAGATTTCAGCTGCTCATCCCAAAAAAAAAAAAAAAAAGTGATTATAGAACTGGTATTATGATCTTTTTTACCCTATCCTTGATTTCTTTGCCAAAGGTCATCCACTTCAAGGAAGTTTCATTGGAATTTTTTTGCTTGATTTCTTTACAAAAAATCAACCTCATTGGAATTTAACAATTTAGTTTGAGTTTAAGATTATAGAAAACAACGTAGGGAAGCTTAGAAACACATGAATTTAACAATTTTGTTTGGTTTTCTAAGATTCACCCGTTACCTGTTTTGGTTTAATATAATCCCTTTTGTATTGTGGTTTGGGATTGGTAGTAGTTCCTTATTTTGTTTAATTTTAATTTTTTTTGGAAATGCACAAAAATTGTTTGTGAAAATAAGTAAATTACTGTTAGAAACTTTGAAGCTTAATGCTAAGCCATTTTATATGCAAGATTTGCAGTTTTCAGGGAGATTCATCAAGTTGATAAATATTCCAAGCTACTCTCCAAATGGGCTGATTCCATTAACTTTCTACTCACAGAAGAGATGTGAATTGAGGCAAGGAACAGAGTATAGGAAATCTCTCAAGTTTGCCATGCCATCAAGGAGGGATTAGATTTTTGACCCCTTGGAACGACAGTCAGGGAGGTCTTTGTGTAGTTTAACACAAACCATTACAATGGAATACCACTGTAGTTAATAACTTTCTTTTCAATTTCAAATTTTCAGTTGGCTAATTCCAAATGCAATTTTGGTTCTGGGGAATGCAAGAATCAGTTGATGGCTTTATTTTGATGAATACATGTAATGTATACTACTCTGTTTTGCGAATAGCATGTAGAGGAGGAGTTCTGATACTAGCTTTTTAGGCCTTAAATGTATTTCAAAATATTTATCCTTGTAAATGGAGTTATTCTTTGTGTATGAATTTGCTTGTTGCAAATAATAAAATTGAGAATGACATAAAAACACAAATTATATTAATGTCCACATGATCTTGACTTTACTCTTCACATGAATGCTATTTTTTACATGATAAGTGGCACCTCTCTCATTATTAAGCACCGCATCTTCTATGGTATCTCATGCCAGGTTCCAGCCACATGTATCAAAGAGATCTACAAAGCAAATTCTAACCAAACGCAAAAGCTACAGCACTACCAAAGAAATCTCACAAATTCTAACCAAATGCAAAAGCTACAAGCTTTTAGAGATGAAGAAAATTAAATAGAACTGAGTTTTCTTATTGATGAGTAAAAGTGATTACAAACAACTGAGAATAGATAGAAAAAATTTAATCCCTTATATACAAATCTGGAAAAGAAATAAGCAAAACTAACTTCCTTGATTAAGCAGGAAAACTATTTTAATCTAACCACAAATTAGAAGCCAACATGTGGACTTGATTCATAACAGAAATTAGAACTAATCTGTCTAAGCATTTCACTAAAGCAATTACTAAAGAGATTGCAAAACATAGTTTTGTCACTTAGTGTCATCATATCCTCATTTACACAAAAGGACCTCATTTCTTCTTCAGTCTCACTCAGTTTTCTTGAGTTTTGTACTCTGTACTTGTATCTTCCTTTCAACAGTAGTTAATATGCCAAAGTTGGTTTCCAAATTTTTGAGTCTTCTTTTGCACGTACACCTCTCCAAGCAAAAAACAAAAGTCGACTAGATCCAATAGAGAAACACGTAGCTTTAAACCAATGGCCTTTCATGCTTCCAAATCATATCAGGATTAGCATTCACAACAACTGCCCTCCCAAGTATGGAATGTGATCCAATGAACAATATCTACATGAAAAAATAATTAAAAAAAAAAGGTTAAGAAAAAAATTAAGATATCGAGGACAACAATTTAAGTAAACTAACAAGTAATAACACCAATATTGACACCAAGGAATTGTAAAAGGTAATAAAAACTTAAAAGCCATTTCAAGGAAAGATCCTTCATAAAGTTCATGATATTTGCAAACAATTTAAAGCACACAATTCTAGGAAGATAAGGACATGCCTTGTCCTTCTCATATACTATAGCCTACTCTCTTGACATATAAAATAAACATATTGCAGGAACATACTTGCGAGAAAATGTTTCCCGAACAGCCTATTTTCACTGGGAATGTGACGAGGCTTTTCTACTATTTTTAATTCCTCCTTTACTCTATGTTCCCTTTTTTTTAAGAGCAACAGTTAATACAACCACAAGCCAATTTTGGAACACCTAAAAAGTCATAATGATTCTTGATAACATTAAACAAAAAGGTTTAAGAAAGAAAAAGAGAAAGTGAACTCACCCAAAAAGGGCAAAAAAAAAAAAAAAAAAAAAAAGGCACATAACAAATGAACACATGGATGGCTTAATTTATTGGCTTAAAATATAAGCTAGGTAAAACCAAAGTGAAAATTTAAAAAGTTGTACCTAGCCGAATAAGCTGAAAACTAAGCAATGCTAAACATACAGGCATAATGTAGAGAGAATAATAAAAATAATGCAGGAGAAGTATAGAAGGATAAAGGCAAGCAGTACACACACACACACATATATTTTGTGGGAGTGGGTGGGATAAGTAATGAATACAATTATTCATCATGTAAAAGGTACAGCACATGAAAGGCCACAAACAAATTCACAAACTCAAAGCACATGACCCACACACACACAGATCAAATCTCAGAACAATGTATTTCGCATCAAATGGAACAAAGCCAGATGAAAAAGATTGATTGTATGATTCTCAAGCACAAATACTTCTAGAGGTAGGAGTCAAAACAGTGCCACAAATACAACTCTCCCATACCAGCATATCCCTCTTTATAGCCATGGCAGAATTAAGGTCCATCATAGAGCATATTACCATACTGTGACTCTAAATGGAAAACCTATCTAAAATTTATCCATGCATCTAATATGCTTCAAAAAATGCAGCCACCGAATCAGCTGACAACACAATAGGCCTAACGCCCTTGTCTAGACCTATATTTAAATGCTATCACAATTCTGCAAAAACCTCTAAGAAGGACCCAAGTTTCTGTCAGCCATGTTTCAAGTACCACATAGATTGAAAGCTGTTTTGTGTGCCCAAGTGTGTTAGAACAACCATCAAATGTTGTTAGTAGCTAATAAAACTATCACTAAAAAAGAAATAATTAAACAGAATATTTCTGGATCTCCATTTACATTTATCATTTGTCCATCAATCCAAACTAATTCTGGATCTCCAACCCAAACGTGAGAGCCAATAACAATGTTCTTTCGCATGCCCTGCATGTTTTAGCTTATAAATCTCCAGGCAAAGAAACCATGCAGATAGAGATCTCAATGGGTATTAACACACTTAGATATAGTTCATTCAAGATATTATAGCAAAATTTTAAACCTGTAGTTGAAAAATAACCAAGCATAGATATCATTACGATCATTTTTTATTTATAACATTATCAATCTACTTAGAAATGAGAACCATATGGACATCCCTACAACAATTGGCACTATTGTCAGCTGGCCCCAATATATTAATTTGAATTCAGATGATGTATATATTTCAAATATTTTCTACTTCAATGGGAGTTTTACAAGAATAGCATGCGTACAAAATGTCTGTAAATGCCATCACCCTTTTTTCTTTTGTAAATCCAACAACTTGATGCTTTTTATTTCTGAATTTTCACAATTTGTTATGGACAAAAGTAATAGTATCACAAAATTCAGAGACACCAAGGTTCAACTGATGTTGGAAAATTGATCTGTAACAACTAAATCCCTAGCTATGAACAAGATTGCACAGTAAACACTAATTTATTTCCCCTTGAAACTCATGAAATGAAAACAAAAACATAACACAAGGAACCGATAAACCCAGCAACCAAACATCGGCATCAAAGGACACAACCTAACAAAATCCCCTTTGGAATCTCACCCTCCAAGGAGTTATCCCATTCGTCTTACTCTTTCACTGAAAAAAAAACCCAACTTTTGTTTTTTCGATTCCTACCTTTTTTTCTCAGCAACCAAACGTGGTATAATGAAAACCCCAATATAAACCCTAAACTTTTATAGTGATTAGTTGAACCCAGAAGAAAGAATAGTCAATAAAAGTTGGAGATTGAGATGGAAACAGATAACCTGAATATTGTGGGTGTCGCCGCCGATTTAGAATGGAAGAGAAGAACCGTCGTCGACTCGTACGGGAATAGATGAAGCGCCGCCGAGTTGGATTGGATGAGAAGAACCGCCTCCGATTTTGAGGTTGTGGGTGCGCCGGGCTCTGAGGGTTTTGTGGGTGCGCCTCAGATTTGAGGGTTTTGTTTAGAGAGGGTTTGAGGCTGATTTGAGGTTTTTGTTTAGAGAGACTGAGAGGCAAACACAGCTATGAGAGAAGTAAACGTGAAACAGAGGAAGGCTGTTTTAATTTTTTGTTTATGTAGAAAACCGGTTTCACCGGTAACCAAAAAACCTTCAAAATTATATCAACGGTCAAGATTAAAACTAAAGTAAATGAACGGTTCAAAAATAAGTGGGTATCGTACCCCCCTTTTTTTTTGGGGGGTACGATAGAATGACCCTATATATATATAATAATTCTATAATGAGTTATGAAATTTCAAAAAAAAAAAATCCGTGATTTGGCTTTCGGATTGTACAGATTTTACGGTTAGATTTATATATATATATATATATATATATATAATCCTAGATTGAACTAAGACATTTCAAGAGTCAAAGAATACGGCTATATATATATATATATATTATAGATATGCAACAAGTCAAAGAATGCGGCCATATTTTCTTTGCCTCTGGACCTTTCCTTTAGATTGTGATATGCCATTGTGGTTATATATATATATATATATATATATATTAGGTGGCTTTAACGTGTTTGTGGGTTATGTATATCAACTTAAAGCCTTAAAATATTAGCTGCTGTCTCTAAGTTTTGATAAATTCAAGGAAAACGCATTTTTTGGTAGAGATACTTTGCATTAATGCTATCATTTAGTTCAACAAAGTATTTTATTAGTGAGTCAGTTTGTATAGTTTAGTAAAATTTATATTTTGTGGAGGAGATTAAGTAATTTTCACGATTGATTATAGGTCCTATTTGAGAGTATTTTGAGACCATTTGGAGGGTGTTTCAGCTGGACTTTGAGAGTAATTCGAGTGCAGTAAGTAATTATGCATAATATACACAAATTTTGTTCTTTAGGTTCTTAGAAGTTAAAGGTTTTCAAAAGTTATATTTTTTTAGCTTACGTTTTAAAAGTTTATCAAAAAGCATTTTTACACTATTGAAAGAGAAATTTTAATTGGTTTTCAAATAATGTTTTAAGAGAACTTTTGAATTTTAAATGAAGTTTTGAATGTCCAAATCCCATTTAAAAGATGATTTTTAAACTAAACTATTTTCCGAAAATAATTGAGTTTTAAAGTAAGTTTTCTAAAAAGATTCTTGTTCTTTAAATTTGTTTCAAACCAAGGGATTTCAAAGTCATATTCTTATTTTTCAATGGTATTTAAGACGTGTCTTTTAGCAATTGGATTTTCAAACTTACTCAAGAATTTTAAAAATTTATATAAACCCTTTAGTTTCTATTCGTTCCCTAGGAGAGTCAAGCATCTTTTGATTTATGTTTCAATCTGTTATTATGATATTCAATATGCTTTTATTGTTGGAATAATTGTTAATATTGAGAAAATTATTTTATGTTGTATAAACTTTGTTTTTTGTGATCTGTGGTTCAAAATGAGTGTTTTTTAGAATTGATCAGATATATGTGTAAATCCGCTCACAGAATTGTATGTGAGAATATGTGTTGATCCCTCACCAGCAGGGATTAGATGTTGGTATCCGCTCACAGGATTGTATGTGAAAATATGTGATGTATATATGTGACACTATGCCCTGATCAATTATTTGTATGTGTTTTTGAAAGACTTAAAGATTTGATTTTGTGTGTATTAAGTGATTCCTTACATGTTTGGAAAACTATATTGGATATTTTTAGTGAAATTGTGAAATCAAACTCGTGCTTTGCTTGACTCTATTCTGTTGTATATTCTGTATAATTACTTACTAGATGTGTGGCTCACCCCATCAATTAATATTTTCAGATTAAAGTGTAGTTAGGAATTAGAACCTTTGGATCACTTGTAAGGTGCAAGGTAGAACATGGAAGTTGTAGGCGACTACAGTATTACTTGAAGAATCATAGAATTTTAGTTTCCTTTGTTTTGGTAATTCACATTTTATAGAGTGGAGATTGTTTCCAATTTGTGGAGTTTTTTTTAAGATTTATTAGTTATTTTTCGTATTTCCGCTTTAGACTTCACAGTGTTTTGGAGATTGTTATAAATTGTGGATTTTAGTTATTGTAAGGGATTTATCAGTAGCATTGTTTATTTGGAGATTTATGGAACTATGTTTGAATAAATTATTTTTGTTGAGCTAGTAAGGTTAGCAAGTTAGTCATGCATCTAAATTTATGTTCTATGGATTTGGGTCGTGACACTACATCCATGGGCAACGATGAACAAATTTCACTATAACAAATTTGGGATCATACAAATTGGTGTAGAATCATTCTCACAGACCCAAATCGTAAATACGCCCAAATAGCTCTCTCTCACAAATATCAAAGAACCAAACAAGAGAAAGCCTCTTTTTCTCACACACTCTCAAATATACCGCAATAGCATTATTATGCTTATATAGGATACTTGAGTCGGCTTGCATATTCAAAATCAAGAAGGACTAGATTTCTTTTCCACGCACAAAAGAGAATCACTCATATTCCAAATAGAACTCAAAATCAAGTGGTAGACAAGACTTATAATAGAGCTTGATAGCTTTAAATAACTATAACCCAAAAAGAATAAAATTCATTTCTTATCCAAATCCAACAAGGAGTCGAATCCCTAATTCAAGCCATATTCTACAATTGGAAATTTCAAGTCTTTAAATTTAATGGGTTATTGGTTATTAAATGGATTGGGTGGGTAATTGGTAAATAATATAAATTTAAACGGGTAATAAATGAGTTAACGGGTAATTATATACCCGACTCAATTAGGACTCAACCCACCCAACTGCCACCCCTAGTTGGGTACTTTGGATTAAAGCTCTTATTGAACGAAAAAGAGATAAGCCTCCAATTACAATTAGGATGCAAATTTGTCCCCATTGTTTTACCTTTGCCTCTACAAGCCCAAAAAATAAACACACACACACACACACACACAATTACAAAAATACCAACATGGCAAGTGGCAACATTTTCTAACAGATTGCTTAAGGCCAATCCTAAAACAAGTGGACAGGCCCAATATCATTGTGCTGGAGAGAGAGAGAGAGAGAGAGAGAGAGAGAGAGAGAGAGAGAGAGAGAGAGAGAGAGAGAGAGAGAGAGAGAGAGGGTTTAATTAAATAAGAAAAGTTGTGAAAAGTTTTATTTCTTCACTTTCTTTTTAGTTGGAAAACTTGAGATCTATAACTAAGGCATGAAAATTTAAGCTTATTAGTTGACGTATTTTTAAAGTCACTTGATGTAAAATATGTTAAAGCTTAATTTTAATTATTTTTAAATACACCGAACTTATTTTTGAGCTAGATAAAACTAATAAATTTAAATAATTCTTAAAGCAAGTCAAGAATCTTGTATCTCAATTGATTGACACCTCTTGATATTTTTAAGAAAGACATCCAATTCAAATCTCTTAGCAAATTATCAACGACAACAAAAAAAATCCTCTAAGCAAATTATTTCATATGTATATATTGTTGGTTAAAATCTGGTTTTGTATCTCATACAAAACACACAGCGGAAGCAGCAAACAAGGATCTATTTCATTCATGATTGATAACATGCACTCTGTAAATTTCAGAATTTAAGAACAAGATAGCGTACCTTGGTGTGGAGAAATTCAAAACAAAGATTAGAAGCACTTGGGAAAACTTTTAATCTTCACTCCAATTCCACTTTACACCCAAGATGTGTGGTCTCTCAATCAGTTTCTAAAGGGAGAACGAAAGTGTGTCTCACACTCTCTCTTTTTCTCTACGATAAAATCGCATTAAAAAATTCTGTATGTTTCTCCCTTTATAACTAACTGATTATCTAATTGGGCCTTTCCAATTGGGCTTTAATGTGTGGCTTGGAATGGGACCAAAAGGGACCAATAAAACACTAGCTCCAATGGGCTTTGGGCTTTTCCGTCAACTCTTGACAAGTCCAAAGTTACCATTAATTATATTTAATACCACTATATAAATATAATTGCACTTTAGGCCTTATTAATAAATTATATCCCAAGACTTTATTTTACACGCAACCCCTTCATAAAATATTCATAGTAATACAAAGTCATAAATGTAGACTGCCACTTTGTAAATTACTACATCTTATCTTTGAGTACCCGGTTTAATCCTTTAAAGTTATTCATCATATATTTATGAAATCCAATTTCATAAATATATACTTTAGTAATTTTTTACCAAAGTGGTTAGGCCTAACTCTCTGAATAACCAAACCCATTAAACTTATCTCAAGGGAATATTTTGTATCTCCATTAAGAGACTATGAATTCCATCTTGAGAATATATGTTCTATCAACACTAAATGTGGTTGCCCAACATACTGAGGTTTTAACCGTCACTTTAGATCTCACTCCTGATATATCAAAGCAACCTACATCTCATGATCAAGTCCATTATTCTCTCAGGATTAAGAGTTCATGCAAATAGAAGTCATGAGATTTATTATTCATTTGACAGTCGTTAGGAGAATAATAAATCTCACAGCGGTCCAGTTCAATATGTCTTAACTCTTAAAACATATCAACTAGAAGTCACCACTTCCATGATCAAGACAAATCATCTTAGTTGATACGTTATAGTATTCGCAGATGAAATGCCCAATTTCATCACCGACTACGAACCATAAATTCTGAGTTTACAAAGAACTTGTGATTTATATCTTCTGTGACTTTTCACATAAATCACATACTATGCATCTCATGGACCATATGATAATGTCCAAATATTCATGTTACCATTATTTTAGATAAAAATGAACTTTATTAAACACAACATTAAGTCATACATAATATCATACATAGCATCATACAATAGGATTTAAGGGCATATATCCTATCATATATATGTTATTTATTCTTGTTACCTTTATTTAGAAATAATTTTAGGCCAAGAGCCTTGAATGTATTGGGCACCTTTTGGTGTTAGTTTGAGTAGAAACTCGCTTTTATATTACTTGAAATGATATGAAATTATTAAATTCTATTAATTGACCTAAAGGATAAGATTCAAAGTTCTGTAACACCTAACTTAATAGAGGACGTTTTGAGAAATACATAAATTAACAATGTGAACAAGGAAACAACCTAAATTATGAGAAATTATTGCGTACTTCTAGAGTACCATAAATACATACTCCATCTTCTCACATGAATAATGAGTCCCACTAATTAAATTCATGATGGGACCCACTATTCATGTGAGAGGGAGGAGTACGCATTTATGATACTCCGAAAGTACCTAATAATTTTTCCTAAATTATGAAGCCTAAATTAACAAGCCTATCTCAAAATAAAGATGAAAAGAACAGTAAATATCCAACAATTAAGAACTAAAGTACAAACTTAAAGTATAATGCCTATTTGAAGCCAACAGATTAACTATAGACTATTTGACGCAAAGAGAAATGATATTCTGGATTTTTGTGTTTGATTGTGTAATTTGTGTGCCCTTCCTATTAAATGATCATTTCTATATACAGTACACTTCAGGCTTTTGACAATTAATCTTGTCCCTTGTTTCACGCGTTCTGTTTTAATTGCATTTGTTTCCATAAACTTTGGTTGAGAATCCTCTTGTAATTGCCTCGTGGAGCGTGGTAATCGTTTCCTTTCCCAAGTTTCTAACGTCTTCTCACTTAGCGTGAGCTTCAATCTATTGTTTGGGTACTAATGACATGGTAGCCCTGTTGGCATTCATTTTCCGCACCACCTCTTCTTGTCTTGTCATGTTTTAAACTTATAAATTAATTATTTGACCCAATAGTGTTTATAACAAATATGCCCAAAGTTCAAATCTTCCTTCACCGAGTATTAAATTATGTGTCATGCTGACGAGTGTTCTTAGAATATTGGTTAACAATTTAGTTAAATAATGTTTTTATGGGAAAAAAAACAATTAATATTTTGACAGTTTTTTTCATTTTCTATAAAAGTAATATCAAAACTTTCTTAAAATAAATCGTTAACCAATACCCTTAAGACACTCATTAGCATTTCCCTTATATTATAAATAAAATAAAAAACATTATTTTGGAAAATTGACCTGATAAATCACATAGATCAATTAAAAAAAAAGGGTAAATTTCATTAACTACCCCTGAGATTTGGGCAAATATCAAGGAGGTCCAAATGATTTCAAAACTGACCACTTTAGTCCCTAAAGACAACTTTGTCCCTCAACACCATTAGCCCTCAGTTAGCTTCTCTCTATTCCCAGTAACTCTCTCTTGCTTCGTCCTGAATGTCCCTAGTGGCAGTCCATCAAATAGGAAAGTCATCAAATTTGGTGGAAACAAAGTTCTTCAGAGGAATCCTATGAGCAGCTGATCATCTAGGAGTCCAAGTCACTATCAGAAGTCCTTATGTATTATATTGTTTGGGTAATACCACTATTGCTTCATTTGAAAAAAAAATACCACTGGTGCGTCAAAATAAATGCAGACTTTGAAATTGTTAAGGAACCATAACTAGCAAAACTAAGCCAACCACACTGTAGGACTAGGACTAGATAAATCTCACCTTTGTCCCTCTTGTCCTTCTTCTCTCATCAGTTCACTTCATCCCTCTCTCTCTCTCTCTCTCTCTCTCTCTCTCTCTCTCTCTCTCTCTCTCTCTCTCTCTCTCTTCAATTCACTCATCCCTCTATCTCACTAACCTTAGATCTACCACAACCACCACCTCAGCAACAAAACCCAAATCCAAAAAACCTAGCAACCCTGTAAAGTTGTGATTTACAACTATTTTGTGTTAGCTTTAATTCCGTGTCAAATTTGATTGTAATTTTGTTCAATCTTTGTACCCTGTATTTTATGTGGGATTTATTTGTAAAGGTTATACGTGAAAGAGAGAGTGTGAAGACTCAAGGCATCTTTTGAAGACTAAATGATTTTTCGCAGGTAGCTCACGACTAACCATCCCGCGAAGTAAGGCATGTGCCCTGCACATGGCTAGAATACGAAGAGTCATGATAGATAGTGATTTACAACTATTTTGTGTTAGCTTTAATTCCGTGTCAAATTTGATTGTAATTTTATTCAATCTTTGTACCCTGTATTTTATGTGGGATTTATTTGTAAAGGTTATACGTGAAAGAGAGAGTGTGAAGACTCAAGGCATCTTTTGAAGACTAAATGATTTTTCGCAGGTAGCTCACGACTAACCATCCCGCGAAGTAAGGCATGTGCCCTGCACATGACTAGAACACGAAGAGTCATGATAGATGATGACAGCTGGTTTTCGCGAGTGTCTCCCGGGTAAGGCCTTCCCGCAAGATACTCGCGAAACGGTCTGTTATGTTATTTTGTCTTATCCGCTCCACTACATCCTCATACACACTATATATACCATCATTACCCACATATTGAGTAAAGAGCATTTCAGAAAAGAAAACTCTAGCCTCAAACCCTTAAGAGTGTGAGATTGTCATACCCACAATTCTACACACCATCCATTGTGGTTTTCATTTACTCCTACCTCTCCATTTCCAAATCCTTGAGAGATTGATAGCCCAAAAACTTACCACACCCATACTGAGTTTCTAGTGAGTTTTTTGGTGCTGCTGGGAAGCATTGGAAGAAGTCAAGCTTTGGCGGATGCAATCGGGCACATTGCGGGATCCGAAAAGTTAGACAAGACATGGTTTTGAGAAGCCTTGTTGGAGTAGGAGCTTAGAAGACTTAGGTGCACTAGGTAAACTAGGCTTGGAGGGTCTTTTGCTATTCATGTATCCTAACTTATTGTCTAGTGGATCAATTTACCGCTTGGAGGGCGGTAGAGAGGTTTTTCGCCAAGTTCTTCGGTTTCCTCTTCGATAACATATCAGAGTGTTATTTTGTGTTTGTATCTCTCTTCTCTACTCTTTTAGCTTTCTTTTTACTGCTGTGTTTTAATGAATATGGCTTAGAGTAGTTGTATTGTTTGTGTGCTCGCATTTACTCTATTCTGCACCCCCCACTACATATCTACCCATATAAGAACCCATCACTGCCATCGACCACAAAACCCAGCCAAATCCACAGTAACAAAACTCAAATCCTTCAACAAAACCCAAATCTAAAAAACTATAGTAAACCCACCACTCCATTAGATCTCATAACCACCACTACAAATCCAACCCACATCGAAACCCACCACCACCACCGGCCATAAACCCAAAAACCCACAACAAACCCATCATACATCAGAACCCACCACCACTGAAAAACCCACAACAAACCAAAACCCAGCATTGGCCACCCACAACCATGGCCCAGAACCACTAAACCCACAAACCACTACTAGGAAAAGAAGAAAGAGACAATGAAAGTGTAAGCAGAGAGAGGAAAGTGGGTTGGGTTTGAGAGAGAGAGAGAGAGAGAGAGAGAGAGGTTTGAGAAAATAAAATAAAATGAGTAACGGAGTCTAACAAATTAGGATTAAATTGTCTTTAGGGACTAAAGTGGTTAATTTTGAAATGTCATGAACTTGAAAATTAATTAATCCCACAATTCTCTTTTTACAATAATCATCTTATACATTTTACAATAATCATCATATACAACGAGTATCACACAAATCATATACAGCAAGTCATGGTAGCCTTGTTGGCATTCATTTTCCGCATGACCACTTCTTGTCTTGCCATGTTTAAACTTATAAATTTATTATTTGACCCAATAGTATTTATAACAGATATGTCAACGGTTCAAATATTCATGTACCAACTATTGAATTATATTCTTTCTAAAAAAAAAAAAAAAACTATTGAATTATATTATAACAAAAAATAAAAACATTATTTTGGAATATTGACCTAATAAATCACATAGATCAATAAAAAAAAAAGTGTCAAACTTTTTCCAATTTGTCTTCCTCTTGTTTATAAGACAAAATTTAAATTTGCATCTACCCCTGGTAATTATTCTTTGTCATCAAAATGCTTATATGACTTGAAAATTAATTAATCCCACAATTCTCTTTTTGCGATAATCATCTTCTACATTTTACATATGATCCATAGCTTACAGTGAGTATCACACAAATCATATGCAGCAAGTCATGGCATTCCCTCTAGAGGCTCCTGGACCAACATTTTACTCACCAAAGTCACTATCTCAGCTGACCCCAAAGTTCATTACAACGTGTGGCCACAAATCACTCCCACGAAATTACGTGGACAGGCAAAAAAATATAAAAACATAATCACACAAAATACAAACCATGATATTGGATGTGGTTCCTTATCCCCATTAGATTACATTTACACTGCACCCACCATTGACAACTCAGTCCCCTTCTCTAAACTCTTCCATCTCTACCCACCAAAACCCCATAACCAAGAAAAAGCTCACAAACTATGGATTCTCTACCATTGAACCAATCTCTCTCTCACCTCAAACTCTCTCCCAAACTCTTTACTTTCCCTTCTTCTTTTCCTTCCCAACAATCTCTCACCCTCAAACCAAACCACACTAACCCCACTAGTTTCACTCTCTCTGCTACCCAAAACCAAGAAAAACAATTCCAAGAAACACAAAAAACACTTCCCAAAAACAACAACAACAGCTTCGAAAATTTTAATGAAGATGAGTCCTATGGCGAAGTGAGCAAAATCATAGGAAGCAGAGCGGTTTCACAAGGTGGGTCCTACTCCTACGGGATGGAGTACTTGATAGAGTGGAAAGACGGTCATGCCCCTTCGTGGGTCCCATCTGATTACGTGGCGAAAGACGTAATAGCCGAGTACGAAACGCCCTGGTGGGACGCAGCCAAGAAGGCCGACGACTCGGCTCTGGCTCGGCTCTTAGCCGCCGAAGATGATTTTCGCGATGTGGACGCTGTGGACTCGGAGGGACGCACGGCTCTTCTCTTCGTGTCTGGGCTCGGCTCCGAGCCGTGTGTGAAGCTATTAGCCGAAGCCGGCTCGAACCTCGACCACAAAGACAGCAGCGGTGGCTTGACGGCTCTTCACTTAGCGGCTGGCTACGTTAAGCCGAGCGTGGTTAAGCTGTTGCTGGAGCTCGGCGCCGATCCTGAGACCGTTGATGAGAAGAATCGTACGCCGTTGGATTTGGCGAGAGAGATATTGAGAGTGACACCGAGAGGGAATCCAATGCAATTCGCTAGGAGATTGGGGCTTGAGACTGTGATTAAGGCTTTGGAGGAGGCAATATTCGAGTACGCTGAGGTGCAGGAGATTTTGGAGAGGAGAGGGAAAGGTAAAGATCATGTTGAGTATTTGGTGAAATGGAAGGACGGCTGTGATAACGAGTGGGTCAAGGCTGGTTTGATTGGAGAGGATTTGGTGAGGGACTATGAGGCTGGGCTTGAATATGGTGTGGCTGAAGGGGTTGTGGGGAAGAGAGTTGGTGATGATGGTGGTAAGATTGAGTACTTGGTGAAATGGACGGATTTGGATGAGGACACGTGGGAGCCTGAGGAGAATGTTGATCCTGATTTGATCAAAGAGTTTGAGGAGAGTCAATTGGGTATGGTTGGAAATGTTGAGGCCCAATTGAGCTTGGATGGGTCATGAAATGAGCTGGGTTTTTGGTATTGGGTTTTTAAGTCCGTTTGGTAAGAGATTTTTAGTAACGTTGTTTAAGTACTGTGGAAATACATATGGGTGAAAAAATTTTATGGAAATACATGCGGTAGTGTTTAAATAACGAAAACTGTTGTTTAAACAACGTTACCAAAGAGGCCCTATGTTCATTTTTTATTTTTATTATTATTTTTTGTAATTTGAGATTAGGATTGAGGATACTTGATTTGGGGTTTGATTAATGTAATTGGGGAAATTTTTTTTTTTTTTTTTCTTTTCCTTCTTATAAAATATTTTAAATTACGAAGAAAACCAAATGGGCCTTCATGGTTAAGTGATGAATGTGGGGTACTTGTGTTTTTAGAATGAACAACAAGATAAGGTCACGGGGATGGCAAATTGTATTTTTACCTTTTAAGCTTTTTTGTCTGTCAAACTACCATTATATCCAATAGGAAGAAGATCTCTAGCGTGCAATGATCCTTTTTTTTTTTTTTTTTTGGAGAAAGTAGTGTGCAATGATTCAATAGCTCATGGATTTTGGTTTTAAATATTGAGAAACTATATGCAACTGCAACGGGAAATGGACCATGGTATATAAAAATGGTCTAACTTGACAGTATCAGAAGTAGATAGAAATTAATAACACTCCTAAATACAGCGTTGGAATTAATGAAAGCTTCCACTTGATTGGAAATTCTTCTTGCTAATCACAAGGGCTTGGAAAGACAACTCAATTATGGACATTGTGAGGGCAAAAAAAAAAAAAGGTCCATCAAAGCCTAGCATATTGTGTAGAGTGTATCCAAAACTTTCAAACATAGAAATTAGGAAGAGTCTAGTGCAGTAGTCCATTAGTATTTAGTGTAAAGCACATGGCCCGGCCCAGACAGACAAACCCAAAACCAAAACCCACACGATTCCTATTTCTAGCTGTGAACCTAAAGGAAAAAAATTGGTATTTGCTCATAATTTACAAATTATGGTGCAAAATATCCATGTTTTGAAAATTTAGCCACTTAATTTTTTTTTGAAAATTTAAGTGAAACTCAATATTGCTAATGTCAAGTTTCACTTAAAAATATACAAAGAATTCAATTTTTAAGATATTGAGTTTTAAATAGAATTCTGTTTTACTAAAATCAAGTTTAAAAATAACAGTATTATGCTATATTGTTTCAAAATAATAGTATTTTGATGCACAATTCCCCAAAAGTAACAAGGAATTCTAATTCTAACCCTACTAAAAACTAAAAAGTAAAATCAAGACTTTTAAGGAGGCCGATGAGAATAGTTGTAGCCCAATCAAGTATGGCTGGGAAATATATGGTTTGTTTAAAATTTGCTTATTTTGCTGAAATTAAAAATTTTTTGTTGAAAGTCATATAGATAAAGATAAAAGTTAGTTGAAATAGAACAGTAAGACCCATGAATAGTACCAAAAAGTATAGTGAGACATGTAAATAATAAGAAAAATAAGTTAAATAGTAAAATAAGCTGGCAAAATTTATCCATGCCAAATGTACACAAAATGAGTTGGGTTCATGTTCATTTTTGTTGTTGTAAATTAAGATGAGTTGTGAGGATGAGTGATTAAAAAACCTAATTTTAATGTAGTAGATTGTGTGTAGTTGTTTATCACTTTCATAAAAATTTAATATTTTTTTTCTACCGCATTTATAGCATGTCACATCATAGTAGCGGAAAAGTTATAGCAAAATCCTGGATTTTCTTTGGGAGGAAATTTGATTTTGAATTGTTTATTAATGTGATTGGAATTTTTTTTTTCAAACTTTTAAAATATTGTAAATTGTTAAGAAAACCAAATGGGCCTTCAATTCATACTTAAAAATGATGCATGTGAGGTAGCTGTGTTCCTAGAGTGAAGAACAAGATCAAGGTCACGACTCACGGGAGAACAAATTGTCCATTTACTTTTTAACTATACTAATTGGAGAATGCCTTTAGGCTTTTTAAATCTTTTATGCATGTTTGTGAATCCACAAGTTATATCCAATAGGAAGGAAATCTCTACGAGCGTTTGAATGGGGTGTTTTGCCTCATCCATGCGTTTAGCTTTTTTTAATAGGTCCTAGTAGTATTGTTCACGTACAACTAAACTCACTTTTTATAAATTTCTTGGTAAATTTGAGTTTCATAACACTATTTATACCTTTAAAAATTATTTTATTACAATATTTTTAACAATAAAATTTTAATTTTTAGCAAATAAGCAGTATTAGGGGTGTTTCGATCGTTTTTTTTTTAACTGGCCAACCGAAACCTAAATTTTCGGCTTCCAAAGTTGTCAACCGAAACCGACCGAAATAGTTGAAACACCGTCAGTTTCGGTTTGTTTCGGTTTTAGTCGGTTTTTCAGTTGATGTTTGGTTTCAGTCAACATCACATATTCACAGTCACAAAAAGAAAAAACCAACTCAAAATCACAATCACAGATTCACAGAAAATAGCATTGATTCAATATTAAACAAAACCCAAAATACAAAAAAGAGAGAGGGTTATCAAGAAATGTCACTGTGAGAAACTGAGAATGAAAAGATCAAGTCGACGTGGGGAGCCCGGCGTGTGGAGGTGGCAATAAAGGCCGATTCGTCTGGAGGCGACGGTAGAGGTAGATCGAGACGACGGCAAAGGTAGATTCATGTGGAGGTTGGCATGTGAAGGCGGCAGCAGAGGCAGATCGAGGCAGCAACAAAGACAGATGCGTGTGGAAGCGGCGCAGAGGCAGCACCATAGCAGGAGCGCACCATGTCTCTAGTGATTTTTCAATTTGAATTGAAGAAAAAACAAAGATATGTGACTCAGAGAGAAGAGAGAGGCACGGCCATGGGACTTAGAGAAAGGAAAAAAAAAAAAAAGAATGAGGAGGCGCTGAACTACTGAAGTGAGAAGGGTAAAGACTAGAGAGAGACAAAGAAAATTGGGGAAGGGGGCGGCTTGAAGGTCCATGAGATTCAAAGAAAAAAAAAAGGAAGAGGTGATGAACTGCTGAAGCGAGAAGGGTAGAGAGAGACAGAGAACATTGGGGAAGGGGATGGTTGAAGAAAGGAAGAGAAAAGAATAGGGGGTATTTATATAAACTACTAGGGTTTTAAAAAATAAAATAACAAAAAAAAGTGTCCACGCGAAGGCTCAACCTAGGGATTAGTTAGCCAACACGCAGAGACTATATCACTAAGCCATTATTGAGTTATGTTTTAAAGCTATATAAATATATACATATACATATATATTCGGTTCGGTTCGGTTCGGTTGGTTTCGGAGTGAAAAAATCTAGCACCGAAATCGAACTGAAATATTTCGATTTTCTAAAATTCAAACCAAAATCAAACCCCACCGAAAACCGAACCAAAAAATTAGGGCTTGTTTGGTTTAAAAAAACATGTCACTCAATTTCCATCACTCAAGCCACTATTGAGTACTATCACTCATCACTCATTACTATCAATCACTTAAAATACCCTATGGCAATATATCACACTCAATATTTTTCACACATACCTGTCACTTAGTTCAGTTTTTTTTTTTTTAGTTTTTTTTTTATATATATTTCGGTTCATGTACCTAAACTCACCGAATCCTAAAAAAAAAAAAAAAAAAAAAAAAAAAAAAAGAAAGCACTGAAGATGGAACCACTAAAAGAAGAAGAAAAAAAAAAAGAAGAAGAAGAAGGAAGATTTGAAGACCGAAGCAGTAAGAAAAAAAAAAGGAAGAACTAAAGATTGGAACGGTAAAAGAAAAAAGCTTTTGATTTTCGAACCCAGAGAAAAAAGAAAAAAAAAAAAAAAAGTCAAATGGTTAAAAATTATGGTCCCCTAAGTATGTTTAATTACAAAACCGCTAAAATGTGTTTTCAGTTTCAATTCACTCAAAAATCAGAGAATTAAGTGATGGAAACTGAGTCATGGAAACTGAGTCATGCAATCCAAACAAAATTCCTCTGTGGCCCTACCTGTTTTGGATGGCCTATTTTTTTGCTCTTAAACTCGATTCGGCTTGTTTTTTGCTTCTTCGGTTTTTTGCATTCCCCTGAGCAGTATTCAATCCGCAAAAATTCAATAGCTCATGGATTTGATTTTAATTCTTGGGCAACTACAAAAATCGAACGAATATAGCAATCAATAAATGCAGTGACGTTTACCAAAAAAATATAAATAAAAGCAGTGATCAGAAATTCAGAAAGCCAGCTTGCACTTTAATTGTCAATTACCATGGATTTGGAATTCTGCTTGCTATTTTCAAAACACATAACTTGGAATTTGGAAAGGGCACGTGGGAGCCTGAGGAGAATGTTGATCCTGATTTGATCAAAGAGTTTGAGGAGGGTCAAATGGGTATGGTTGGAAATGTAGAGGCCCAATTGAGCTTGGATGGGTCATGAAATGAGTTGGGTTTTTAGTGTTGGATTTTTAGAGTTCATTTGGTAAGAGATTTTTAGTAAAGTTGTTTAAGTATTGTAAAAATACGTGTAGATGAAAAAATATTGTAGAAATAAGTTTTGTGGTGTTTAAATAACAAAAACTGTTATTTAAACAACATTACCAAAGAGGCCCAATGTTTTTTCTTTTTTTGGTAATTTGAGATTAGGATTGAGGATACTTGATTTGGGGTTTGATTAATGTAATTGGGGAACAATATATATATTTTTTCCTTCTTATAAAATATTGTAAATTACTAAGAAAACCAAATGGGCCTTCACGGTTAAGTGATGAATGCGGGGTACTTGTGTTTTTAGAATGAACAAGAAGATAAAGTCACGGGATGGCAAATTGTATTTTTACCTTTTAAGCTTTTTTGTCTGTCAAACTACCATTATATCCAATAGGAAGAAGATCTCTAGTGTGCAATGATTCTTTTTTTTTTTTTTTCTTTTTTTTGGGAAAGTAGTGTGCAATGATTCAATAGCTCATGGATTTTGGGTTTTTTTTTTTTTTTTGAGAATCCATTTGGTTTTAAATATTGAGAAACTATATGAAACCGCAACGGGAAGTGCACCATGGTATATAAAAATGGCCTAACTTGAGTCACTTGACATTATCAGAAGTAGATAGAAGTTAATAACACTCCTAAATACAGTGTTGAAATTAATGAAAGCTTGCACTCGATTGGAAATTCTTTTTGCTAATCACAAGGGCTTGGAAAGACATTTCAATAATGGACCTTGTGAGGTAAAACTGAAAAAAAGAAAAAAAAGAAAGAAAGAAAGGTCCGTCAAAGCCTAGCATATTGTGTAGAGTGGATCCAAAACTTTCAAACATAGAAATTAGAAAGAGTCCAGTGCCGTAGTCCATTAGTATTTAGTGTAAAGCACATGGCCCGGCCCAGACAGACATAACCCAAAACCAAAACCCACTTGATTCCTATTTCTAGCGGTAAACCTAACGGAAAAAATTGGTATTTGCCCATAATTTACAAATTATGGAGCAAAATGTCCACGTTTTGAAAATTTTGCCACTTAAATTTTTTTGAAAATTTAAGTGGAACTCAACATTACTAATGTTGAATTCAACTTAAAAATATATATAGAATTCGATTTTTAAGATATCGAGTTTTAAACAGAATTCGATTTTGTTAAAATCAAATTTAAAAATAGCGGCATTTTGCTATATTGTTTCAAAATAATAGTATTTTGCTGCACAATTCCCCAAAAGTAACAAGGAATTCTAATTCTAACTCTACTAAAAACTAAAAAGTAAAATAAAGACTTTTAAGGGGCCCAATGGGAATGGTTGTAGCCCAATCAAGTATGGCTGGAAAGTGAATAGTATGTTTGAGATTCATTTATTTTACTAAAACTGAAAATTTTTTGTTAAAAATTATGTGGATAAAGGTAAAAGTTAGCTAAAATAGTACAGTGAGACACATGAATAATACCAAAAAGTGCAGTGAGACATATGAATAGTAGGAAAAATAAGTTTTTTTTTTTTTTTGAGAAACACACACACACACATATATATAGGGGAAGGGGGATGAGGTAAGTTGAATAGTAAAATAAGTTAACAAAATTAATCTATGCCAAATGCACTCGAAATGAGTTGGGTTTCATGTTCATTTTTGTTGTCATAAATTAAGATGAGCTTTGAGGATGAGTAGTTATAGGACCTAATTTTAATGTGGTAGATTGTGAATAGCTGTTTATTACTTTCACAAAAATTTATGATTTTTTCTCTACCGTTTTCATAGCATGTCACATCATAGCAACGGAAAAGTTATAGCAAAATCTTGGATTTTCTTTTTTAGGATATTTGATTTTGAATTGTTTATAAATGTGATTGGGATTTTTTTCAAACTTTTAAAATATTGTAAATTGTTAAGAAAACCAAATGGGTCTTCAATTCATAATTAAAAGTGATGCATGTGGGGTAGCTGTGTTCCTAGAGTGAACAACAAGATCAAGGTCACGACTCACGGGAGAACAAATTGTTCATTTACATTTTAACTATACTAATTGGAGAATGCCTTTAGGCTTTTTAAATCTTTTATGCATGTTTGTGAATCCACCAGTTATATCCAAGAGGAAGGAAATCTCTGCATGCGTTTCAATGGGGGTGTTTTGCCCCTATCCGTGCGTTCAGCGTATTTAATGGGTTCTAGTGGTATTGTTCACGTACTACTAAACTCACTTTTTATAAATTTTTTGATAAATTTAAGTCTCATAATACTATTTATACTTTCAAAAATTATTTTGTTACAATATTTTTAACAATAAAATTTTAATCTTTAAAAAATAAACAATATTCAATCAGCAAAAATTTAATAGCTCATTGATTTGATTTTAATTCTTGGGCAACTACAAAAATCGAAAGAATATAGCAATCACTAAATGCAGTGAGGTTTACCAAAAAAATATAAATAAATGCAGTGATCAGAAATTCAGAAAGACAGCTTGCACTTTGATTGTCAAGTACCATGGATTTGGAATTCTGCTTGCTATTTTCAAAACGCATGACTTGGAATTTGGAAAGGGCACTCAATTAAGGACCTTGTGCATTACAATCTCAAAAGCAAAACTGAAAAAGAAAGAAAAAGTTCCATCAATGCCAATGGGCCCAAAGACTCCCCAAGTATCCAACCCAACCAAACCGTCAAACTCAAAACAACGTCACATGTATGAAAAGTAATAATGTAGACTAATAGCCACAGGTTAAACTAAACTATATATTTGCCTATAACTCAACTCGTGCATGATGGGGATGGCCCATTGTCGCGCCTGCATTCTTTTAGATGAAGGATAAATGGCCCATTGTACGGCTGGCCTAAAATGAAATTTCTCTTTGTTAGAGCATCTTATTCTTTTAGATTGAAGAAAGATCAACCAAAATTTTTCAAAATTTTTTTAATTACATTACCTTTAGTTACCTATCATTTAATCTTACACCATTAATTTACTCTTCTTCTCTCTCATCCGAACGCTCCCTGCTTTGGATTCAGTCTTACTCTTCCGAATGCAAACGCCACGCCACGGCCAACTTCCGGCGAGCTCTACCGGCCTCTTCAAACCCGAAACCCATCGGTTCTCAGATCGGTGTGGTTGTTGCGGCGTGGTTTTTGTGAAGAAGTGGTTGCTGCGGCGGCGAGATCGGCGCGGTCGTGGGTGGCGATGGGTTTCTAATCGGCGCTTCCTTCCTCTCTCTCTTTCTCAGATCGGCATGGAGACCCCATTAGATCGGCGTGGTTGTTGCGGCGTGGGTTTTGTGGAGAAGTGGTTGCTGCGGCTGCGAGATCGGCGCGGCGTGGGTCGTGGGTCGTGAGCGGTCGTGGGTCGTGCGCGGTCGCGGTCGTGGGTCGTGCGCGGTCGAGATCGGCGCGGTTTTTTTTTTTTTTTTTTTTTTTTTTTTTTTCCAGGTAGTGGTGGGTTTGATGAGTGTGGGCGTGGGTGTGGGAGTGGTTGGGTTTTGTGACTGATGTGGTGGGGGGTTGCTGTGTTGGTTGTGGGGTTAGGGTGATTGACGGGGTGGTGGTAGATGTGGTGGTGACAGTGGCAGTTACTGTAGGGTCACTGTGTGGGGTTGCATAAGAAAAGATTAAAAAAAGATGAAGAAATAATATTTAAATGTGATAGAAGAAATAATAGAGAAGCTGTTGGAAGATATATTTAAAAAAGTAGTATGTAAAAGTTAAATGGTACTGTTGATTAGCCAAATAGTACCAAAATATGAAGAAGCTGTTGGAGATGCCCTTAGTAGGTCTCATGTGCTGTTTATAAGACTCATAAATTATTTAATTCAGTAAAATTTTCATTAAAACTAAATTTTACGGCATTATTTACATATTTAAAAATTATTTTAGTACGGTGTTTTCAGTTTTCAGTAATAAGCTGTATCTAAACAGACCATACTTAAACTTTATTTCATTGCATTATGATATAGATGAGACCATTTGAACACTAACATGGTTTGAATCTGCAATTCTTGAACTAACAAATATAATAAGTCATTAAGGCTTTCCACCACTAAGTTATCTTTCTAAGTGATAGTAGTTTGTTTATTCCACGTTCCAATTCGAAGGGTCAAAAAAACCAAATTTGAGAAAATAATAGCAATACCCTCACTTGAAAACACTCTAATTCATGTTAACTAGGGTTAGGGTAGACATTTTAACCTTCCATTAAACCCACAATTAAACCACATCATTGTGCAATCAACAAGTGTAATTACACCCTTAAGCATAGGAACATAATTGATCATGATTATTTACAAATTTTTTTCAAAATTGTAAATGTAATATGTTGTGATTGATGTATAATAGAATTGGGTTTGATGGTAAATCAATGAAAATATGATGTTACTTCAATCACAACTTATCATTAGCACATTGAAAAAATCATTTTTCCAATAAATAAGAGTTTGTATTTGATCTTCAACATTGTGGTACACAATAAATATAATTTCCATAGTTATCTATCTTAGAAAAAATTATAGCATACTTATCATATATGTTACCGTGTTACCGTGTAGGGATTAACGTTTATAATCCTCTAATAATTATAAAATCATTTCTAGTATACATTGAATAAAATCAAACTTAAAAAATAAGACATTGTTATTAAATTAAAATGACAAAAGACTTCGTCAATCAATAAACCATATAAAGATTTCTTTGGTGTTTAGAGTGTTAAGGCCTGTTTAGTAACGTTTTTAAATAATAGTTTTTATTGTTTAAACATTACAATACGTATTTTTACAACAATTTTTCACTCACATATATTTCCACAACATTTAAACATCATTACTAAAAATCTTTTACCAAACAAACCCTTATAGTTTAGTATTCTTTACAAAAAAGAATAAAAATTTGAATCTTCATTCTCCCACTGTCCCACTTATTGTAACAATTAAATAATATTAAAAAAAACTTTTTAGTTAGATATATTAAAAAGGTTTTTATTAATTGGTGTAAGGAAGTTTTAAACTAGTTTCACTATTATTGGGAAGTAATCGAAATTATTAAACAAATATCTTAAATTTGTTTTGAAAAAAATTTTATCAAGAATTAAAAAAGTTTAATTCTAAAAAAAAAATAAAAAATAATATATTATTGTGTAGCTTAAAATACACGTTAGTAAAATCTAATAATGCATATATTTAATGCATCGATATATTTTCATGGCGAGTCCATGCACAAAAAAAAAAAAAAAAAAAAAAAAGTCACAAAAGTCATAAATACAAACAAGCAAAAATACAGCCTCGCAATTGAAAATCTTCCCACAGATAGATAGAACTCTCTCTTTCACACTTGTCCTCGGCTATCAGAATTGCCTGTCACTTCCCTTCTCGGTTCCATAACTGCTATAAATAAAGACTACTACTATTTTATACTCCTCCATTCCCATCCCCTCCTTGAAAAGAATCAAAACCCAAAATACTTTTAACCCAAAAACAAATAAATAAACCAAACCCCAAAACCCCCTTAACCCCTCTATATGCTTCTGTTTCTGTGAGACTTTTCTCCCTCTCTCTGTCTCTGTCTCTGTCTGCGTGTGTGTGTATAATGGCAGCGACAATGCACACAAAGTCGGACTCAGAGGTGACGATGAGCATGGACCAAGGCTTCTCACCACCACGTTCACCACGCAGGCCAGTGTTGTACTACGTGCAAAGCCCATCGAACCACGACGTGGAGAAAATGTCATACGGGTCAAGCCCTATGGGCTCGCCCCAACACCACTACTATCACTGCTCACCGATTCACCACTCGCGGGAGTCATCCACTTCGCGATTCTCTGCTTCTCTCAAGAACCCCAGAAGCCTATACAGTTGGAAGAAGCTCCAGAAAGAGGCTACGGATGGAGATGACGACGAGGATGATGAAGAAAATGGAGGTTATTTTGGAGGGTCTGGTCGCTCTGTGAGATTGTACTTTTGCTTTGTTTTGTTGTTCGTTTTTCTGTTCACTGTGTTCTCTTTGATCTTGTGGGGTGCTAGCAAGAGTTACAAGCCTGAAGTCTTCGTTAAGGTACACACTGTGCTTTCCTTTTGTTTTCCTTTGTGTACATAGTTTGTTTGGACGACAGGATGAGATTGTTTAGATTGATTTTATTTACAAAAATAAGCTGTAATTAACAAAATCAAAGCAATTTATTTTTTTCGTTTTTAAAAGGAAAAGTAATGTTTGGTTGAGAAGATGAGAGTAGAGAATGAGAAAACTATGAGGACTGACGAGTATAGAAATTAAAAATAAGGATTTTTTTTTTTTTTTTGGGGGGGGGGAAATAAGGATTTTTTTTTTTTTTTTTGGGGGATGGGTATAAAAGTGAAAGGTCAAAAAAAGTGAAACTGAACTTTATTAGGTTGAGAGAAAAAATAATAATAAAAAATTTATGTAAATTTTTTATTTTATCCTATTTATAAGAAAAGTTTTAGAATTTGGAATAATATTTAAATTTTTTATTACAATAATATGTGTTGTAATAAATTATCATTACATGTTTGCTATATGGTTTGATTTTTACATTAACTTACTTTATATAGTAAATAATCTTAAATTTTTAACTATTTCTACGACTAGTTTGCTTGCTTTAAAGATTAAAGTCTCCTTAACCCTATTAATACCCTCATTTCTTTTCCCCTTTTTTCATCCCTAAAAACTATTAATAATTTGAGGAAAAATTAACTAACACTTGTAAACTACAACAAACACACTTGAGGGAATTATTAGTATATCCTTGAATTTTACATAAAGGTTAAATAACATATAAATATAAGCATGTTTAACAGATAAAAGCTACAATAGTATTTAAAAAATGAGTCTTCAATCAGCTGGATTAAAACTTATACAATCAATCAAGCACAGTATATGTTCCGACTACCAAGTCAATCACAGTCCCCGAAAAATGTGGAATGTTTGCCGATTTAGTTTGTATAATTAAAATTATTAATAAATTCCGCAAATTTAGCATTATACTAATTTGTTTATCATTTATTTATTACTAAAGTATAGTATTTTTTTAATAGAGAATATTAAAGTATAGTATCAAGTTTGAAATATCAAGATGGTTCGTGATATTTTTTTACATTTTGTTGATAAGCAGAACATAGTATTCGAGAACTTTTATATTCAAGCAGGGAGTGATCACTCAGGGGTACCAACAGATATGCTGTCATTGAATTCAACTCTGAAAATCTTGTACAGAAATCCTGCCACCTTCTTCGGTGTCCATGTCACCGCTACTCCTCTACAACTTCAATATTATCAGCTCCAGCTTGCCTCTGGTCAGGTCTGTAAAATAATAATTTACGGAGGCACTTTTCATTGGTTAATGTGTTTAAACAGTGAAAGCTGTTCTTTAAATATTAGAATATATGTTTTTATTTTTCATGCGTTTTGTATTTTCATAAAATTTAAACAATATATTAAAAATCTTTTAAGGCTAGTAGCAGTATTTAAATATTGTACTTCACTTTTCAGTACTGTAAAAATACATGTTTGAGAGATATAAAAATACATATTAAAAGTGTCATTATTGCTTAAACACTGAAAATTGTATTTAAAAACTAATACCAAACTGCCTTAGCAAACACTCCTAAACCTAGAAGATCATAATCAACTTTTCTAAAAGTCTGCATTATCCCTGTTGAAAATATAGTTTGGTGTTCATCCATGGGCAATGTGGTCATATTGAAGTTGTTATATTATTCATAGGGCCATATATGTGTGTGGGGTCAAAGTTTGGGTCCTTGGGGTTGTCACCTTGGGAGGTGGGAACTGTGGATAGCAGAAGTTTGAATTTGATTGGTCATTTCTTTATTGGAGTGCCTGCAAAGTCTGTGACAAGGCTGTACAACCCAAAAGCCTAGTCTTTTTGTTTGAAACTACATCAGGGTCCATTTATGTTGTATTTACTACTCTTTCGTTTGTCTTTTGGTTTGTCAATAAGGTTCCCTCTAGACTAGAGGATCTTGATTTTCTGAGTTGGAAATTTCCTGCATTTCGTCTGCTTTTGTAAAATGTATAATCATCTTGGTCATTTTACTTGTCCCCAGAAACAAGTTATGGACTTTTTTTTATATGATTAGACGTGTCATGGACTTTTGATGCAAAGGAATACTTTGATTGAAGTATTGAATGCTTGTGAAATGATGTAGACTGAAGGGTCCATTTGTTTAAGCTTTTTAAAGTACTATTCTTTTATTCTAAAATAGTTTTAAAGTACTATTCTTTTACCAACGTATTTAAAGTTAAATAAACCAATTTTAGCAGCAACAATGCAACATAAGCATAATAAATTATCAAGGTTTTTACTGTACCTTAATAAACAATTTTAAAAAATTATTTATGAAAATTAAGGTTTTTATTGACATACCTTAATAAATCATTTTAGAAAATTATTAATGAAAAAAGAGAGAAACTAAATAGCTTTTTTGATAATTTTTTTTAATATCTTTTCTAAAATAGATGATTAGTGTATACCGTAATTAACTAGATCCTATTATTAATAGCAAAACTGAGAAGATAACTTTAATTAAGGAGACAAAATAGAGCATGAGTTCGGACAAACAGAACAATGAAAAATTAAAGAATATACATGACCAGCCTTAATTGAATTAATGGTCAATTTTAAGATTTTATGATTGATTTTTTTCAAGTTATATAAGGAGGGAACAAAGAATATTACTTTAAATTGAATAGAATATAATTATAATGATGAAAAAAAAAAAAAGGATTACGGTATAGTTTCAATCACTAAGTGTGAGTTTGAGAAGCGCTTACTGTGCGTTTCTAGTTCACACCTGTGTACTATTCACAGAAACAATACCTTCACGGCACTATTTATACCTGTAATAAATATGTTACTATAGCATTTTTAGTTTTCAGCAATAAGTAGTACTTAAAAAATCGTAACAGATAAATGACATGACCCACGGTATACTTTAAGACCTAGCTCCATTTAGTTGAAGTTACCCAACTTCACTGTACCACTTAACTAGTTGCATAGTGCTGGACTTGTTGAGCAACCTTTGGAGTTAGAATTTTAAGTCATTCTAGTTAGGCTTAAGATTAAACCTGAAGGGGGTGCTTTTGTTAGAGATTAGAGAAGCTGTAATGTTAATCATACAGTCCTATCTAGGGCCATTTTTCCATTTTACCTCCCTAAGGACCCTAACTACATAATATTTTTATTATAAGCTCATATTAAGCAGACGTGCAATCAATCAGTTGGCTTAAACTTCTAGAATTGTTGAGCTACAACAAATATGTTGTAATCTGTTTAAATTACTATATATGTTTTCTCAACGAAGTCCTTAATAGACTATGGTGTACTCCTATATATATATATATATATTTGGTGATGGTGCTTAATGAAACAGATGAAAAGGTTTTATCAGTCAAGGAAGAGCCAGAGAGCGGTTGTTACAGTGGTGTTAGGCCATCAAGTGCCACTCTATGGCGGGATTTCAGCAATTGCAGGTGCAAGAGAGCACAATGAGAGAGTAGTAATTCCAATGAACTTAACGTTTGTGATGAGGTCAAGGGCCTACATTTTGGGAAGACTGGTGAAGTCCAAGTTTTATACAAGAGTCCGGTGCTCTGTAACTCTTAGAGGCAATAGACTTGGCAAACCCCATAATTTGACAAATTCATGTGTCCACCAGTGAACGACCTTAGACATACTGGGATTTTCCTTGTATATTGGACGTCTCAAGTCAGCAAAATTGAGTCTCGGTAGAGAATATTTTTCGTTCTTAATCTTACAGGTTTAACCTTCAAATGTTTCAGTCAAGGCCTTAGAACCTTGGGTGTTTAAGACTTGCAAATGCATGGTGGGACTTGAGAGTAGATTTTCACTTCTCATTTTGTGATGTATATTTTGGTAGTTGTATCTATATATAATACAAAAGAGTCTCTGCTTGCCTTTTGGGCATTTATATAGAGGAATCTTCCTTCAAGCATCATCTTTGATTGTTGACAATAGTGTGAATTCAATACAGTGGCACTGTCCAGTAAAATACATATCACAGCGAGAATTTACAGTTCTGCAACTATTGCATCAAATCTTTGTTCAGTCGTTTTTTGAGAGTATGTGTGGATGCTGGACTTGCTAAGCAGATCTCACAAGTTCTTGAAGCACAACTGTTATAGTTGGAATTGCGAAACTGACAATCATTTTGTAGCCTAAGGTTGTTATGACAAGTTACATGGACAAATGCAGGACCTTTGGGCTCCAGTTCTTGATGTGAGATTGCTAGCTCTATGCAAGTTGTGAAAAGTGTGGTCTCCAAATTTGCTGCTAATGTGACCAATATACCATGCTGGGACTCAGAATCCTATGGCAGTATATTGATTTTCTTGTGCTGTTACTGTACTATATGGATTTGTAACGTTTTGCAGCTTCTTTTTGCATATTTGCGTGTAAATCCAAATGCGCACATGGTCAATTCCTTCTTTTGATCTCAAGTGTGTACATTATCTATTCCTCACATTTTATATTTGTAACATGGAACTAGTGTGATATATTCGGCAGCCAAGAAGCAGAGATCCAAAATTCAGCCTTTGTGGGCCATTGAACAAAGCAAACTAAGCTTACAGATGGTAGAAAAAGAAAACAACAGCTGAAAACCAGGGAATCACCCAATCAAGACTCATGAATGCCACATGAAACACTTCAGTTAGGACAAAACAAAAATGCATGCACAATAAGCAAATGGCTTCTTAGAAAAAGTGATTGAGAAACTTTCGTTCCAGGTTCCATGCATTCTAGTTATCCTTCTTCTCCTCTTCATTCTTATGGCACCCAGGTAGCTTCTCCTTGATTTTATCCAAGATTCCTTTCTTCTCCTCTGGTTCACCATCAGGGGATTGCTCATTTGTAGCACACCCAGCAGAAAAACCATCTTCTGCCTTCTTGTGGTGTCCTGGAAGTTTTTCTTTGATTTTCTCTATAAATCCCTTTTTCTCCTCTTGGTTTGTTGCCACTGCATTTACCACTTCATTGCTTTTCTCAACTGGAGTGAATGTGTCTTTGCACTTATTGTCTACCTCTTCCTTTGCGCCTGATAATTTTTCCTTTAAGCCTTTCTTCTTCTTTTTCTTCTCTCTTCCTTCATCTTCTTCATCACTAGACTGCACATTTTCAAAGCAACTAGGATTTAGTTAATATAATATTGATCGTCAAATCAACTTCTGTTTATAATAAAAAATGCTTTTTGTATGGAAATATGTCTTGGGATACGTTTTCCTAATAGTTGTGATTGATAGATGTGATTGATGCATGATAAAAATAGTATTAGTGATTGGCATATATGAAAGTGATATTGCACCAATCACAACTTGTCACTTTTGCAAATTAGTTATCTACTTTACTAACTCTATCTAATGCCTGTTTTGTCAGTCGATAAGCTAAGAAATACAATGAAACATAAGAAAAAGAATCAACAATGAAGCTAGGAAAACTTAGTAAATGGATTCGGAGTAGTTTGAATGAAAACTGCACCCAGTTTGGAAGGCACCGGACTTCCACATTGTGTTAAGTAGTTGGCTGCATGAGTAGTTCCTGTGTAAAAAGTCTTTATCTGGTATGACAAACACTTAGTTAATTACATAGTTATGCAATAGCTTACCGAGCTAGAGTTGCTTTTGGACCGGTGGAGCTCCTCCATGAGAGTGGTCTTCTCTTCCGCGTTCATTGTCTTGGCATCTGTCATGGCCGCATCCTCTTGGAGTTTCTGGTTTTGTTCCTTATTCAAGAACATCTCACAGTTCATCGATTCTCCTGCAACCTTTGGGGCAGTCTCACTTTCCTGGACTGTTGAATATTGCTGATCTGCCATGGTTATAATGTTAGCAAACAATAGAAACAAAGCTTTGGATGCAATATATGATGTTGATGATATGGTTGTGCACTTATACTACACTGTAGGTTTTTGCCGTTGAAAGTGCTAGTATTTATAGGAGAAGATTGAGGGAACATGGTTGATGTGGCACTATATTTTATTGCAATGCATAATATAACAAAAGTATGAAGAATTTGAAATGATTTTTACTTTCTTTGTAAATGTGGTCTGCAGCTCTGCATGAGAGTTTGGACATGAGTGGGATAATGCATATCAAATAGTTATCAAGTAATGTCAAAATTTAGGTAAAGTTACTCAGTTGGTATATTTTGAGTTGCTTGATTGAATTCAACCATGTGACTACATTGATCAATACAGTAATATATTGTATACATGTTATCTTCTCTTAAGTACAATTAAATTGAATTATGCGACTCATTGATCAATACAATTACATGATTGAATTTAATTGAGGAACTAAATGTATAAAACTTAAATTACTGAATATTTTTCTCTAAAAAAATAGTAGAGAAAGGCATTGCCGGCAAATGTGTACGGTATGCATTGGTGAGGGCTTACATGGTTCTCTTGTTGGTCATTGGGAGGAGCAAACTATGAAGGGTCGGTGTGGCCGGTCCACACTTACCAAGAGGTTCCCCGTGTTGCTAATGCGTGAGGCTTCGAAAACAGGAACTTGTAAGGGCCTAGGAGTACGTTCAAGTGTATTGGTTAATTCATTTATGCATACATTTGTTTATGCTTATATTGATTTAGATGTAATTTTATTGCTTTCAAGGTTATGTTTCCTTTCCGTAATGGGATAATGCTGTTAATTTGAAACAAGCAATGTCAAACTATTTTTGTAAGTCTCGTAACTTGGCTAGATTATAACTTTTCATAACTCTAGCCAAATAGCCACTACTTAAAGCTAAATCAAATATTTTATCACTTGGTGTTTAGAGTTTGTTTATGTTCATATCTTAACCTCCAAGATAGTTTAGGAATTTATAAAGCCAATATCAAACTCCCTTCTTAAAAATATAGGATAAAGCTAATAGACCCTTTAAAGGGTTTTCATTTTCTTTTACTAAGTAAGGAGGAGAGGAGTAGATAATGGTTGATATTTATTTAGAATATTCCTTGGCTTTTCTTTATTTATTTTATTTTTATTCTTAAAGTTTAGTCTTCTCTTTATGTGATTTTCTCTTTCAATCTAATTAGTAAAATGCAATTAATCATGAAGATTTTTAGTAATTTTAGAGGGGTTTTGACTGAGCCAGCCATAATTGTGCTAACTAAGGAGGTAGCTTTAGGCGTATCGGATTGTAAATCTCATTGGTCAAGGTATGCAACACCCTCCATAAAAAACCATAGTGTTTACAAATTTTTGCGAATTTTTACAAATTTCCTTTTCATTAGCAAAGAAGACTGTGTTCAGTCAATCAAGCCAATATCATTTTGTGGTTTTATTTGTTGATCTTTATTTTCCTTTGAATTTTTCATTATGGTTCGAATACCAATTCAAACTATCAAGCCCAATCAATCATTTGAATGCAAGCACTATCACTCAGAACGTTAATGAATCTCCATTTTTGTAGAATGTGAGGCCCATGCTATTAATATTGTATTGGTCACTAAACCAATATAAATACCCCTTGTAACACACCAAATAATATCGGGTTCTACTGCGGTTTTTTCAAGTATTTCTAGCTAGTATTGACACATTGGCTGGTACAAAATAAATAGAAAATGAATTTAAAAAAATGTGAATTTTAACTCTTATGTTCACAAAAAATTAACATATTTCAATCCATAGATGAACAACTTACAAAAATGGAGGGAAAATTTGAACTCTAACTCTCTTAATAAAAGAGAGCAAACTTTGTAACTGAGTTACAAAGTACTTGACATACAAAATTCCTCAATACAAAATTTTCTCCTCGACCTTTGTTGGAGTAAATGCAAGCGACTATTCTGATAATTAATCCATAATATGCATACTCTATATATACTTTCAAAAGTTTAATTAGTTTAATTAATTTCTTACAAATGTATCTATCATTAAGGCTTGAAGAAGTCGGATTTTAAGCCTTTGTCAGATAAGGTCCAACCCGCTGCAATAACTATTAGAACACTGAAGACAATGCCAAAGCAACCAAGCACCAAGTTTATAGACCAAACCACATGATTTGGTCGAGGTTTCTTCATTGCAATCCACATGAAACATGGATAAGCAAAAGTCAAAGGTAATGCTATACCTCCCATTAGAAGTGTTAGGCTTCCAAAAAATGGCAAAGCTACAGCAGCAAGGAAAGTCAGCCCTCCAAATAAAATGCGAAGCAATGTACGAACCCACTTTGAGCATGGCTTCTTCTTCTTGGTTATGTACCTCATTTCCATGTTGTCAAAAGCTGGCATGGCATAAACTTGGAATGTACATAAATGGTTCAATAATACTAGTAGGTAAATTAAGCCCATCATTAACTTTGAGGTTTTGGGTCCATGGATTTGTGAATATGCACTCAACAATCCTCCATTAAAAGGTACCTGACATTCATTGAAAAAAAAGAAAAAGTCCTTAGAGAAGGAGATTGTACACTACTTTGAGATATATATATATATATATATATATATATATATATTTGATGAAATTTGTTCACTAGTCACTACTTTGAATCGTTGATGAGTACAGATTATTGTAACATGTTCAATTTTGGATGGTTTAACATTTTTCACAAATATACTAGAGTAATAACAAACACAATCTATAAGACCCACATGAATGAGATCAAATGGGGATTAGAACTTAGAAGACTCAATGTTGCTCTTCTCTCTTTAAGTAAGTGAGGGAGGGGGATTCGAATCCAGCTTCTCCCTATGAACTATGAAGAGATCGAACAATCTTCTCATTTATTTATTTATTCTATAAGAATAATAGTGATATAGTTTTTTTTTTTTTTTGGACATATACAATGGTCTATGGACATTGACCTTATATTTACCCTTTCATTTTAGACGAGATGGTATTTCATGCGTCGGGCGCATACAAGACTTTTGCATTTTAGACCTGTTTGTAATGTGTAATAACTAATAAAGACCATTTCACAAATAAGATATCCAATAACAGAAGCTACAGGCCGTAATCATGTTCACTTGGTACAATTTACTTTGAAAAAATTGCACCTAAAAAAAAAGATTTTGAAAAAATGTACCGTTTTAAAATCATGCAATATTCATCAGTCATTTCAAATGGACACCAGTTTGATGCAAGTATCACGAATGATATGCTGCAAATCTCATCAAGTTCAATAAAAGAAAATGTGCTTGCCTTGTTTCCATAGGCCCAAAATCCAACTATTGCGAGGGGAAATTGGCTCATGGCGATCACTATATATGATATTGTCACTGCTCTACACATTGGCTTATAGGATGTTTGGTTTTGATCTGAAGGCAATGTTCCCTGCAACAATACATAGGAATTTTAACAAAAAATTAGATTGAAATTGAGATGTCAAATGTGTGTTTTGCTTTGCTATATTAAAAAAAAAATAGTATTACTTGTTATTTTTCAAATTACATTTAAAAAAAAAAAAAAATGTTAATGGTTATGATATCATTTTGAGTTGAAAAGGGAAAGGGTCATGTTTTTTTTTTAAAGTCATGTTTTTCTTTGTCATCAGTCAGTCAAAAAAACATAAAAGGTGTTTGGTAGAATAATTTGAGATTAGATTTTTATAATTTTGTTTAGTTTTTTGTAATTTTTCCCTCTTCAACTCAAAATGATAGTAACCTTAAAAGTTACTGTAGAACATAAGTTTTCACTTTGGTCTGTGCTTTGTTAAATAGTTGGATTTAAAGTTGGCTCCTTTTCTTTAGAGGCCCTTGCACCTTGTACCACAATAACCATGTTGGGTCCTAAATTTGGGCCTAGGGACTGGCCCGCAATATTGCAGGCTAGTTCTAGTGGCAATGGGCTGACCACTCACTGTTGAAGCCTATCTAACCAAAAAAAAGTAGAGATTTAATTTCTTTTTTAATTGATTAGATGGCATGTAATGATTAATTTGACATGAATAAAAGTTCTATTTTGAGTGTTCCACTTTAGTTACAACTTGTCATATATTCATTCTTCTTTCTTTATAAAACAATCAAAGTTAAAAAAAAAAAAAAAAATAGATACAATAAATTATGATCGATGGAACATAAAATAAAACACTAAAAATGGGGATGAGATTTTTTATTGGTTCAAATGTTGTTTTCATATAGAACAACTCATAACACAAAACTTTCATACACTAATTACAATTCCCAGCTCCCTAAACTTTGAAAAGGAAAAGGATGTTAGAGATACTGACCTGTATCTCAAGGATAACATTATGTCCTCTGAATGCGAGGGCAATGATCGCAAGTGCATTCAACATATCACTGAATTTTTTCATGTTTGATTTCATCTCATCAGATTGATCGTAGGATATGCCTGTTGGCCTACCCTTAGTGATTGAGAGAACCAAAATCAAAGTACAATATCCAATAGCTGTAGTGGCCCCAATTAGAGACACCTTAGCCATAGAGTTTAGGTTGGGTAGTTGGGCTATAAGTATTGCCATGCACGTGAATACCAAGAACCGCTCTGTACCTGATAATGGCGTGACATGACATGTAGCCTCATTTTCACATATGGTTTTAAACAAGAGGTCCAAGATCTCACCGCCATTGATAATCAGAAGGATACACGTACCTCCTGATGTGTACATCAATGGGAATTTGGCAAGAAACTTCCCTAGTTTTGGACCTGCATATAATAACATAGTGTTAGCCAAACACTGTGATTTAATTCCTTTGTAATATGTTATTTGACCAAATTCCATTAAGTCTTAATTTTGAAATATGATTATTCCTAATATTTGTTAAGGTTTGAAGTTGTGATTGGTAAAATATTGCTTCTATATAGGTCTACCATTAACACTACTTTTATTAATACAATATTTATTAAATCACTTGTAAACCAAATAAAAATAATAATAAAATAAAGAAGTCTCCTTGCACTAACCAAAAGAAACTTTTGCAAGTTGTAAATATCTGCTGTAGCGAATTCCAAAAACTGATTCATGTAATCCAACGAGAATAAATATGGTATAGAGCTGCCACACAAATGCTAGTGACAAACATATGATAGCCCATGCCCTGCAACCAATGAAGTTAAAATCAAATGATAGGACTTTAATTTCTTCAAGTTGCTGCATTTGGACCTTATTGGAAGCAGTTTTAAAAAGTCTTGAATCTGACTAATATTTGCCCAAATTTCAGGGATGTGAACCGCATTTTACCCTTTAATTTAATTACATAATTGAATTTGATTGTTATTAAAATGATAATATTGTTTACGTTATATAAGAAATTTAGGGTTCAAGATTTGCCTAAAACAAAAATCATAAGTTAAAATTCTATCGTATCAATCAAAATAAGACAATCACATAATTGAATTTAATTAAAAACCTAACTTTTAACCTTTTCATAATAGTAAATTCAAATTCACAGTGAAACTGGTTTATTATTCATGTGTGAAAAGAAGTGACATTTTTATATTGAAGACTTTTTTTTTTTTTTTTTTCTATATAATATATATTAATAAGTCATTACTATATTGAATAAGTTTGTGTGACTGTTCTTATATATAAAATCTCAAAGACATTGTTAAATGTGAGAAATGTATGTTCTTGACCTAATATTACAAATGAACATAAAGGGAAAATTCCATTAACATACCTTGAAGTTTGGGCTAATGGTAATTAGGTCCAAGACTTTTAAAAACTCACCAATTTAGTCCCTAAAGCCAACTTAGTTCCTAAAACAGTTGAGAAAAATGATTGATTGGTCTAATAGCGTGCCAACTTAATTAGTCCCCGAGACAGTTAAGAAAAATGAATAATTTGTCTAATAGTATTAAGGGACTAAGTTAGACTAATTGGTCAGCTTTAAAAATTCTTGAACTTGAATGACATTAGCCCAAACTTCAGGGTATATATGTTAATGGAATTTATCCTAAAAAAAAACTATTTATCATCAACGTTTAGGTCTATAGTGCTGGTGTGTGGAGTCAACTAGGAAACATCACCTAACAGTCCAAGACCTTTTGATTTTTTAAGAAGTATCATGGACAGAGGAAGAAAATTAAGTGTCGGGTGAAATTGCCTCAAATATTGAGAAAAATGAGTAATGTAATGTATATTTTTTTTGTCATTGATGAAAATAAAACTATTAAATCTTGCTCTATAAATACAATACTTTATGACAAATTGAATATAAAATTGTTGTTGAATTAATAATATATGATTGCATTTTAGCTAAATCAGGTATTCAAAAATTTTAAAAATGATAAAGGGAAATTATCATAATGTGGTAGACATACATTCAAAATCAAATCGTATCTATCTATATAAAAAAGGATGGTTTTTTTTTATTGTGTTTTACATATAAGTTGAGTTTGAGTTTGTTATCAAGTTAGATCAAATTTTAAGCTTGGTTCATTTATTTTTGAAAATGAATTCAGCAACATTAATTTTATTTAAACCTTAGACAATTTATATGACCAAAGGAATATTTTGCAGAAACAAACATGGAGATTTGAATCTTAAATGTCTCTATTAGAAACAATAAGAGGTGTCAGTTGAGGTACAAGACTTTTAGCCATCAACTTTATTTTTATAACATATATGCATAAATTTTTATCATGGACTTGATAATTTATATAACCAAATGAATATGTTAAACAACTAGAAACTTTATCTATCTTATCATCTTCTCAATAAATTTGATATTAACAATGGTGACGCTATTTTCTTAGGGGGGTAATGAACCTCACTTTATATTCATATTACATATATAAGTGAAGCTTAAATTTTCATAAGCTTGCTCCCAAACATAATATCATATTGAGCTTATGATTACTTATCCGTCAAATCTAAGGGTTCGTTTGGTTGGAGGGGTGTAAATGTGGGATGATAGAAAATAGTGGGAGGATAGAAAAGTAAGAGGATAGAAAAGATTTTAATTTCTCTCATTTTGGTTTGGTTGAGAGTGGAAAAGTGGAGAGATGAAAAAAGTGAGTTCGTATAAAATTACTCACATGCCCTTTGTTAAAAAATGATGACCAATTAAAATAAAAAAGTGACAAACAACCAAAAAATAAAGCAATCACCCAATTTATTAAAAAATAAAAATCATATAAAAAAAATCATGTCTACTTAAACAAAAAAAAAAAAAAAAAAACAAAACAAAACAACTATCACACCCACAACCCAGGAAATCAAAAAAAGAAAAAAGAAAAAAAAACCAACAGAAAAAAAAAAAAAAAACCAACAAAAGCACAAAAAAAAAAAAAAAAAAAGAAAAAAAAAAGAAAGAAAGAAAGGAATTGGGCGAATTGCACATGTGCAAGTGTACATGGGCATTTTTGCCCATTAAGCACTCCCATTTTCTTTTCATTTTGGGGAGAAAACTTTTTAGTGGGTCTGAGGAGAAAATTCATGCCCCACCATTTATTTTCCATCATTCTCGCCCAACCAAACATACTCAAAAAAGTTTTATTTTCCATTTTCTCTCTAAATTTTTCCATCTATCTTATTTTACCTCTAGATAAACATACCCGAAAAGACTAAGTTGAGTATGATAGATTTCTAGACAAATAAATATAAACAATTTTTTTTCCCTAAGTTGTGCCAATGTAGCTACTTATGTGCCAATGTAGCTACTATTCAAATATGCACCTAAACTATCAATTAAATTTACTTTTCCTAATGGGCCTTGGGGTATAGTTTAGGGTGGTAAAGTGTAATTTACCCTTAAATTTATTCTCGGCCTTGGGGTACTCTAAATTCCATTTCTTCCTATACTCGACAATAATATATATAAAGGGATCATTTTTTTTTTTTTTTTTGAGAATATTTAAAGGGATCATTTGGATAGAATTGTCATTTTCTATTTCTATTTAAAGGGATCATTTGGATAGAAATAAAAAATGACAATTTTACTTTATAACTTGAATATATTATGTATAGTAGCTAAAAGCAAATACAATTAAACATCATATATCAGTGAAGTGATTCTTTTTCAAGCACTTGAGCAAACCATTTAAGGTCTACAGTCTGTAAGAGCCTGTCTTAGTCATCAAATTCACACTGCCACTCTTTTCTCTTGGATCAATTTTGAACAATGACTTTGGTTCAGCAAAATTGACTTTAATCATTGAAAAGATAGCTTACCATCCAAGTGAGGCAAATGCAATAGGAAGCAAAAGAGCTTGCAATCCAATTCCTGAGCAGAGTAAATGAAACGTTGCAGAAAAGGTGCTGCCATTCCTGGACTCAGTGATGGGGAGCCAATCTTCCTGTGGATTCGGCTTGCGACCTTGGAAATTTGTAGATTTAGTACTCTTTGGGGGATCACCATCTATAATGGTTATCGTTTGCATTAGCTCTTCTGGGAATATGGCATTGGAGGATGAAGGTGGAAGAGCCATGACTTTTCTATAATCTTTTTCTACCATTTCTCCCAATGATACCCTCCTCTTCTCTCCAGCTCAAAAGCTATATGAGATTTATTTTTCTTTTTGAGAAGAAGCTATACTGAGATTTTTTTTTTTTTTTTTTTTGAGAATCAAGCTATATGGGATTTTGATTGTTATCTAATAGAGCAACTATTTTAAAACTAGCTAGTAACCAGTGCAATATATAGGAGCACAAAAGTTTGACATAATCACTCCGTTTGTTTCGATGAAAAATATTGTATAAAAATAGTTTTATGTGTTTTTCAATGTTTGGTAGCATTAGAAAAAATGAGTCAAAAGAAAACTATCTTTGACCAACATAAAACGTATAGTTTATTTTTAGAGATTTTTTTTCACTATTTTTTTTTTTTTGGGAAAATAACTCTATCTCACAATAAACTAAAGAAGGGAAGCTAAAAGATTATTTTTCAACTCATTTAAGGTTATACTACTAAAGATAGGAAAATGAGATAATTTTCTAGAAAACATTTTTTGGAAAATGACCAATTTTCTAGAAAACAATACTTTGAAAACAAATAGAGTGAATATATTTTTTGTAAAATAAGAAATTTGGTAATTATGATAACTAATAGACATTTATTATAATTGTGTTTGTATATGAAACTAAATATTTTAATATGGGGCATTTATTATGATTATACTTGTCTATAAAACTACTAGACTCATCACACGCGCTCATCACACGCGCCTTACGCATGCAATAATACTCTTATTTATTTATTTATTTATTTATTTTGTTTAGTGTTATAATGCTTAAAAGTGATATATAAATAACTATGTGTATTTTTTTTAAATGAGGCAATGTGATGTGGAATAATGTTTAAAAATGAGATAGAAAACCGTAAGAAATTGAAATCCAATAGGACATTTGTTTTTATTGATTGTGATAAGAATTGTGATAAGTAAAAAAAAAAATTGAGATTTGAACAAAAAAAAGACGATATATGTTAGTGTGGATGGATGAAGATTTATGATAACTGTATAGAATTTGGATAACAAAAATTTTGGAATGTTTTAAATAATTTAAAAAAAAAACCCATAGAAATTTCAGGATAAAAACGAGTAGTTTTTACTTTTTACGTAGGTTACTTTTTTTTTTTGGAAGTAGTAATTTTGTTTTTAATAAAGATAACTGAAGTATTTGAATGCAAATAGATAACAAATACAGATAGGAATCAGACATTTGAATACAAATGTGTGGTGAGAATAACGGTATTTTTTTTTTCCTTTTGTATGTGAGATAATATTACTATTTTAACATTTTTTGTTTTTTTGTAGGAAAAAAAAATTAAACTAAAGAGTATGCTATTTTAGAATTTATATTAGGTTATTTCGATACGCCAAAACTTGAAGACGAAATAGGAGGGAAACCTCATATTAATAGTATAGATAGATATATTTTACTATTTAAAGAAAATATGATAATTTTAATAAAATGTTTGAATAGTATATAATAGAATTAATATATATATATATATAATATTAAAAATCCCAATACATTTCTGTAAATTAGTTAAAAACAAAAGTTGTACGTCATCCACAAACATTAAAATTTGGATGCAAGTTGTTTGTAGGATACTTGAAGGACTATGAAAGTGAAATGAACTCTAACAAAATCAACAGAAATTTCCTACAAATTTTTATAAAATATCAGATGATAAAATTGTTTAATAATGACCGACAAACCATTGAATTCAACCAAGAGATATGGGCGAAAATGAGCTTTTGCTTATTTCGTGCAAAAAATTAGAGTGTTGCCTCATTTCCCAAACTAATTAGTGAAATGTCATTCTTTGAAACTCGATTTTCTCAAATTCAAGTTAAGCTCTATAGTGGCGTTTTAAGGAGTCTATAGTGACGTTTTAGAGAGCCTATAGTGGCGTTTTAGAACTTGGAACTCCATGAACTCGAGTTATAGGTAAAAAAAAAAATTGCATGAAACTCAAGTTCCAAAACGTCACTATAGGTTCTTAAAATATCACTATAGGCTCCTTAAAATGCCACTATAGAGCTCAATAATATTTTTTTTTGAAACTCAATTTTGAGAAAATCGAATTTCAAAAGAGGAACATTTTTCTAATTAGTTTGGGAAAGAGGACAACACGTTAATTTGTTTTGCACAAAATGAGCAAAAGCCCATTTTCACCCAAAGATATGCCCAGTATAGTTTATCAATATAATAGTTTTAAGTTCATGATGGAGATAGAACCAATTAATCTCGACTTAAAATTACATTGGCAAGTAGGTTCTACTGTTGCCAAGATAATAAAGCACTAAAATTTGGCTCAAAAAATTACATCGACAATATTAATCTTGATTGTATTTTTTTTTGCTAAAATTAATCTTGGTTGTATGACTTTCATTTGAATCGCATAAGTAGTGTGCGTTTGGCGTGGCTTAATTTTGTCAGTTTATTTTACTATTTAGCTTATTTTAGCTACCATTCTTAAGTCTCACTGTACTATTCATAGGTCTCATTATACTATTTTAACTAAATTTTGTTTTTATTTACAGTATTTTCAGTAAAATTTTTTTTTAGTTTCAGCAAAATAAACGGATCTCAAACTGATCTATAGCATTACCTTGAATTATATCTGAGTTCTATTCTCTTTCCAGATTGTGTTATCCATCTATACTCTATAGCTTCAAAAACTTGTCTAACCTTCAAATATTGGAGATTGGTTTGCATCATTTACTGACCACATTCAAGTCTTCCTACTCGGGCAGATCGGGGTCATTGAAGAGTATCTTGGAAAGCAATCTCCAATATGTTTTGAGAGAAAATTTTCCTTGTTGCTGGTCACCCAAAAACTGGTCCCGCCAACCTTCCAATGACGCGTGTTTGAAAATTGCTTATTTTTAGTAACTTTATAATATGGGACAAAAGTCTTTAAAGGGGTTGTGAAGATTCGTGTCTCCTGCCTATCAACGACAAACTGCATTCATGTTAGAATCAATAAACTCATCCTATATATCTCAAAATCAATAATTCTGCTACACATTCTTGCCAAATAAATCTTATTTGTCAACTAAATCATTTAGCCAATTACCAACCATGTAAACAGGAATTAAGAGTACTTTATAATTACAATTTACATCAACTCACTCTTCAATTCATTACTGCCCTCACATTTTGACAAACATTTGTGGAATAATGATAAACTCACATTACAATTCATCTGGTTTCAATTTCAATATGAACCCAGTGGTTTTTAAGATGCCTATTTTAGATTTGTAAAAAAATTACCTATATGTGGTACCCATAGGCCCAAATCGCGTATCTGGCCGGCCCAAAGGCCCTCACAATAAAAGAAGCCCAACTCTACATCTTGAGATGATCCGAGGACATAATCAGTCCGACCTTCAAAGTCACGTGAGAAAAAGAAGTATCATGCATGTCCAAACACCAAGAAATATAACGTCCGAGGACAACCCAGTCCTCGGCAAGGCGTCGCCGAGGACTATGTGAATGGTCTAGTAGTTGGATAACGCCCATGACGAAGGTTTTTGATGCTGGAATTAAGGAAACGAGAATAAAGAATAAAGGGAAGGGATTGACTATGGCCAAAGGAAAAGCTGCTATCACCGCATTTAAGGCTCTACACCTGCTTCTCTGGCCGCATTAATGAAGAAGTGACGCCTGAACGTTGGGTTTCAATCTTATCTTCACCATCAGAGACTTTAGCAAAAAGGAGTGATGGGACAAGTATCTAAAAAGGAAACACCTGGATTACACCTGGAGGGAAAAAGTCAGGTCTATAAAAGGGAAGGGAAAACGAGAGAGGAGGGTGGTAGAAAAAAGAGGGGAAAAGATAGAGAAATAGAAAGGAAAGAATTTGTAAGAGAACCAAGAAATATCGTTCTCGGCATCAATGTATTCAACTCCATGTTACATACTTATATCAGTGCAGTGCATGAATCACAGAACCTAATCAAACTTTTGTATCATCTATCATCTCAAAAACCTAGATTAAACACCCACTTTCTATAAATTCATTGTTTAGTGCTCATTGAGCTGGTCCATTATCCAAACTTGGATTAGTTTGATTTGTGCCCCTACACTATATTTCTCTTGTAATTCCCTTATTAATGATTATGATAAATTATAAAATAAAAGAAACAACCACAAAGAGATGAAAACGGAAGTTTCAAGAACTTAATGAAGTGGATAAGTTGGTTTAAAAAAAAAAATACCCAAAACCAATTTACCCCAACTACCGAAAGCAAAACCAAACTAACACAAACGCGCAAAACGAACCAACTCAAACTGCAATACCTTAATGAAAACTAAATTTGTGCCTCATCACTCTCTCTGTGTTTTAAACAATTAAAGTGAAGATTCCACCAAAAGTAATGTGTCGGCCTTTTTAAAAGTAAATATAAAATATTCATTAACCGGTCAATCACTAACATATAAAATTGTGATTGACTAGTTAATGAATATTTTCCTTAAAATGAATATTTATTTTTATATGGACCTACTATTTTTCTTTACCACATGACTATTTTTCTTTACCTTAGTTGTCCTCTATAAAAGGTGAAATTATTAGGCCTACTGGATGATTTGTTAAAGTTTTTTTCCCAATCAATAAGTGGTAATGTTTTATTTTTTTAAAAGACCATTTTAGTATACATCTTAGTAAACTTAATTATTTTTCAAATAAAAGGCCCCAAAAGACGCACGAATAAGGTAGGATCTATACGGACAAAAATCTCATCCACCTTAGAGTTGGATAGATCTCCTCAAAAGTAGAGACCTCTAGATACTAAAAATTAGGGGTGTTCACGGGTCGGATTTGTACCCAACCTACAACCGACCCGTAAGAGGGATGGGTTTCACGGGTCGGTTTCCAGTCGGATGAGCATCGGTTTCGGGTGAAGTCGAAACCTGCCGGAAACCATCAAAAAAAGGAAAAACTTGGTGAGATCTCGCCTGATCCGTCAAAGATCAGGTGAGATCTAGCTGGATTTGATAGAGATTTTGTCAAATTTGATGATTTTTTCCCCAAATCGTGTCGAGAATCGCCGGATCTGGTGCATCTATGCCGAATCTGATTGTTTTGGTCGCTGAAATTTGCCAAATCAAGTTGAAAAACTCGTCAAAAGGCTTGAGAATTCGCAGGTATTTGATGTCTTCGAGCAAGTCAGGTTTTCAAGGAGGGGACCCGGAATCAACCCACCGGTGTTGGGCTTTGGAGCTCGAGACGTGCGTCTAACCGCTAGAGCAGTCGGATCGGGTTGTCACGGGTCAAGTACGGGTGGATTGGGCGGGTGGGATGAACTGCCCTACTAACAATTATCCCTTGCATCAATAACATTTGCACATCACCCATCTTCAAAGCCCCATCACTACTAACCTAATTAAAAAAAAAAAAAAGAATTTGAAAATACTAAAAATTTGCAAACAGCAAACATAGAGATGGTAAGTAACTAAAGAAACATAGAAAAATAATAAAAATTATATTAAATTAATTTTTTTATATAAAAAAAAAAATAGATTGTCAATAAGATGAAAAGCTTTATATCTATCATTTAGAAAGTTGTTGAATCTCCATTTTCCTACTATGTGAGGCCAATGCTGTCAATAGCGTATCGACCACTAAATTAATACAAAGAACCCATGCAACGTATCAAATAATATCGGGTTCTATCGTGGTTTTTCAAGTGTTTCTAGCTAGTATTGACATATCACATATCGCTTGAACTCTAGTACAAGGAAAAGAAAAACGAAAATCAATTAAAAAGAGTTAAAATATGTGAATTTTAACTTTTATGTTTATAAACAATTAAAATAATTCATTCTTCCCCAAAATTGTCTTATATACAGTATGTACAAATATATATATAGATATATATATAATATTTGATAATTACAAAAATGGAATGGTGGAATTTAAACTTAGTTCTCCTAATAAAATAGATCAAGCACTGCAACTGAGTTACAAGTAGGCACTTGGCTTGAAAAACACCAAAATACAAGATTTTCACCTCAACTTTTATTGATTTTAACACAAGGTGGTTCCTCTGATAATTAATCCATTAAATATATATATATATATATATATATTCTTTCAAAAGTTTAATTGGTTTAATTAATTTCTTACAAATGTATGTCATTAAGGCTTGAAGAAGTTGGCATTTAAGCCTTTGTCAGCTAAGGTCCAAGCCGCTTCAATAACTATTAGAATACTGAAGACAATGCCAAAGCAACCAATTTGGTCGAGGTTTCTTCATCGCAATCCACATGAAAAATGGATAAGCAAATGTCAAAGGTAATGCCATACTTCCAATTAGAAGTGCTTGGCTTACCAAAAATGGCAAAGCCACAAAGAAAGTCAGCCCTCCAAAGGAATTGCGAAGGCATGTACAAACCCACTTTGGGCAAGGCTGATTCTTCTTGGTTGTGTATCTCATTTCGAAGTAGTCAAAATCTTGCATGGCATTAATTCCATGTAATAAACCATTATGAGCATATTCAATTTCGGTGCCAACAATATTTGGTACGAAAGGCATCATTCTTTTTATAGTATGTCACGGCTTCTACACCTTTTCTCTATTTCAGACAAAGAATGAGATTCCTAGAGCATGTATTGAACTCTTAATTTACTTACACCTAAAGGCAAACTATCCTCGGAGAAGGTTTTGTAATGATATACTTTTGTCTCTATTTGTAGTTATTTCTATTCCATGCTTTGCCAATGGCCTAAGAAAGAATCGTGTGCCAAGTCATGATCCTTTGAGCAACAAGTGCACCTACTTACAATTTTGCCACCAAGATAAGATTTTTGGTGGTAAAAACTGTTACAAAGACTTTGTCATTGATTTACTAGAGTGCTATCAACCTCCTTTCCATTCAACCAACTCGAAAACATGGCTGAAATAGCCAATGTCATCGCAGGGAAGATCCTGGATCAGCTTCGTTCCCTTATTAACCAGGAGCTCAGCTCAGCATGGGGTGTTCAAAGCGATCTGAAACAGCTTGAGAGCACCATGTTAGCCATTAAGGCCGTACTCTTTGATGCTGAGGAGAAGGAAGCAGGTAACCATAGGCTGAGCCTTTGGCTAGGACAGCTCAAAGGCATCCTTAATGATGCGGAGAATGTCCTAGATGAATTTCAATATCGAGTTCTGCAGAAGGAAGCAATGAAGAGAGAGAATTTCTTCAATGAATTTCAATATCAAGTTCTGCAAAAGGAAGTAGTTAAGAGATGCAGAAGCACTTGCAAAAAGGTGCGTTATTTCTTTTCTGGTTCTAATCCACTTGTACTCCGTTTTGAAATGGCGCATAAAATCAAGGGTATTAGGGAGAGGGTGGATGATATTTCAGCACTTAAGGCTGAATTCAATCTTGCTGCACAACTTGAAGTTAGGAATACAACAATGCACAAGAGGGACATGAGTCACATGACCCACTCCTTTGTTCCTCCTCAGATTGTCATCGGTAGGGATGATGACAAAAATCAGATTATAAATATTTTGATGCAGCAAGATGCTGACAGAAATGTCAGTGTAATTCCTATAGTTGGTATTGGAGGTTTGGGGAAAACCACACTTGCCAAATTGGTGTATCACGATGAAGGGGTAGTTAGTCATTTTCAATTGAGAATGTGGGCATGTGTGTCTGAGGATTTTAACGTTACAACTCTAATACAAGAAATCCTTAAATCTGCAAATGTTGCAATTGATGAGAATTTGTGCATAGATCAGTTGCAAATTCACTTAAGAGAACATATAAAAGATAAGAAATTTCTTCTTGTCTTGGATGATGTTTGGAATGAAGATGATAACAAATGGATTGAATTGATAGGTCTATTACTTGGCGGTTGCATTGGAAGTAAAATTATAGTGACAACACGAGATAGCTCTGTTGCTACTATTACAGGCACTGCTCCCACATACAACCTAAAAGGTCTAGCCTCAAAGGATAGTTTGTCTTTGTTTTTGAAATTTGTATTTAAGGAAGGACAAGATCAATATCCAAATCTCTTAGAAATTGGAAAAGAAATTGTTAGAAAATGTAAAGGGATCCCATTGGCAATAAAGACTATAGCCGGTATACTTTATTCAAAAGTTGATGAAGATGAGTGGAAATTTGTGAGAGATAACGAGATATGGAATTTAGAACAAGATGGTGGCATTTTACCTGCATTAAGGCTTAGTTACAATCAATTGCCTTTTTACTTGAAGCAATGCTTTGCCTATTGTTCTCTTTTTCCAAAGAATTATGTATTCTATAGTTTTAAATTGATTCAATTTTGGATGGCATATGGAATTCTTCAATCCCCAGTCAATACAAATCAAGAGTTAGAAGATGTTGGTGACTTGTATATCAAGGAGTTGTTGTCGAGATCTTTCTTTCAAGATGATAATGTACACAAATTCGAGTGCATTACCTTCAAAATGCATGATCTTGTCCATGATCTTGCACTCTCAATTGCCCAAGATGAGTGTTCAGTAGTGACCAAGAAGTCCACTCTTGCTGCAGAAGTTTGTCATTTGACATTTTTGGACAATGACCAAGGAGTTACAACACAATTAGAGAAGCTGAGCAAAGTTCAGACCATTATTTTCCAAACTACTCAACCAATGTCCTTACTTGAAGTATGCGTATCAAAATTTAAGTACTTGCGAGTGCTTGATTTGAGGGAATCATCATTCGAGGTGTTACCAAGTTTTGTCGGAACTTTGAAACATTTGAGATATCTTGACCTATCAGATAATCGCAAAATCAAGAAACTTCCTAATTCCATTTGCAAGCTGCATAGTTTGCAAACTTTATTGCTTGAAAATTGCATCAATCTTGAACGGTTGCCTAAAGGTATGAGGGACATAATCAACCTAAGGTTAATGATAGTTACAACAAAGCATACTTGCTTGTTAGAGAAGGCAGTAGGTTGCTTGAATTCTCTACAATTTTTAATTATATATGAATGTTTGAGTCTAAAATGTTTGTTTGAAGGGATGGATGGTTGTCTCGCAAATCTTCGAACATTGATTGTTGCGTATTGTCCAAGTTTGACCTCTTTGTCACTCAGTATCAAACACCTAACTGCGCTAGAGATCTTAATAATTTGGGATTGTGAAGAGCTAAGTTTGATGGAGGGAGAAGAAAATCAGGATCTTGAGTTGAGCCTCAAAAAAATAATGATTGGCAAATTACCAAAGTTGGGGGCTTTGCCCCAATGGCTTCAAGGATCTGCAAACACCTTACAAATGCTAGCGATTGGATATTGTAAAAATTTAACAGCTTTGCCAGAGTGGCTGCCACGGCTGAAGTCACTTCAAACAATTGGGATTACTAGTTGTCCTAAGCTGTTATCTCTCCCGGAGGGGATGCAAGCTCTCACTTCACTAAGAGAGTTGGGGATTGTACATTGTCCTGATTTGAGTAGAAAATGCAAAGAGTATTTTCCCAAGATTGATCATGTACCAGAGATTGAAATCAATGGGTTCAAGTTGACAATAGAGAAGATGTTGTAAGCAAATACTTCTAGAAAGTAGAAGAAATATGAGGTATTTATTATGGTTTTCAGTTTTTATGCTTAACAATGGGTATTGATCTAATACTAATAGACCAAACTTTGAATGTTTGTTTAAAACAAAAAAAAGCTAATGCCCTTGTTATCCAAATAGATTATAAAACCAAAAATCTCTTTTTGGAAGGAAATTGAAATTCCAAAACTTAAGCTGTATTTTAAATATTTATTATTCCCACGTCCTCTAATTTCCCCACTTTAGAAAAAATAAAAAGGGAAAGAGAAAAATAAACATGGAATCCTATTTAATTAATGGAGGAATTAAATCTTGTTTTTGTAACAATATGTTTTTTATATTACATTATTTTATTTTATTTTATTTTTTACAAGATAGAAATTTTACTTTAGCCTAATTTAAGTATATATATGTGTGAAGCTCCCTTTTAGAAACTTGAACCCGGCCCTTGCCCTTTACACCCTATAAATACTTAAACTTATTGAGTGACCATCATACCAACAGCGTGCAATGGTGGAACATTGTGTTTTGAAGTTTGAGCAATAAGGCATTGGCACTCATAATCTTGAATGAACATATTAAATATTTATTTATGTTTTGTATAATTATTGATCATAGTGTCATTCTTACTGTAAGTTTCTTATGTGCTATTGATTGCAAATTTCATTTCAGGAGTTCAACACATGAGCCACAACCAATATAATATGAATGTTTCTCAATTCAAAGTCACAAGTTCCATCCCTAATTTGTAAGAATTTCTACATTACAATTTGGATTACAAGATGTAAATAAATAAGTGCTTTTGTTATTTAATTTTCTTGTAAGTGATGTAAAATAAATAGATATTTATGCTATTGTAATTTTCCCTAAATGATGTAAATAAATATACATATATGTCATTGCAATTCAAATTTCAAAGTAAGAGATGTAATTAAAGAAGTGATGTGTCTACTCCCTTAACAACATTCTTGTGTATAAAGTAGAGATATCCATAGATTGTTATGTCTAAGCATTTGTTCTTATATTCATGTTTTATGATTCTTCCTCATAATCAATAAGGACCATGTATAATAACATGCTTAATTAATTAGAAAATATGGGGTGTAAATATGTAATTCACATTGAAGGGAGGAATATTTGTATTTGAAATTATAAACTTTATTTACCATGAAAAGCTCCTTCTAGTTTAAACCAAAATTGTAAATGATGTATAAAGATTAGGTTTAGAGAAAAATTGACATGCTAGTTGTAAAAGGCGTGGCTTGGATCCTTAGCCCAAAGGGTAGAAGTCTTAAGGCCCAAATAGCCCAACACAATGAATTTGTAAAGAGTGGATTAGAAACTAAACTCTAATAAGTTAGACAACAATTATAATGGGTCCAGATGGCAAGAAAACAAAGATAAACAGGTTTTATTCAAAGAAAATCTACCTTGGAAAAGTCCGAGGAGAATAGTTCTTGTATATATCTCTCTTGAATTTGATTACAAGTCTAGTTCTTGTTGCTATAATGTTTTTCTTTACAGATTCTCTGATGGATCCAGTATAACAGTGTCTTTCTTCCTTATATTCCCTTCTTTTGCTTCATTTCCACCCTCTACGTTTAGGTCAAGTTGCTTGCCCTAATCCCTGTCCCATCAGCATCTTCTTCAAGTTTTTAGAGGTAGCTGTAAGACTATATATCACTATTTAGGTATCACCTTCATATTAATACGGCCAAAGAATTAACTACAGAGTATTTAATGTGGTGATAGCAGCTTTCCCTTAGATTTTCTTAGCTTTCCCTTGTCCTGCTCCCTTCTGATGTTTATTCTTATCAGTATAATCGTCCGAAGTGTTGCTCTTGATGGTAGGCCAAACCTTTTGTCATCTACTTTGCTTAGCTGAGGAGGCATTTCTCCTCGGACTACCTTCCCAAACCTTTATGGCCAGAATCCATCCATACCATACTAATTTGTATGTCTTAGCTAATATCTAACTGTCTTCGGACTGTTGAATGTCCTCAAACTAGGTCTACAACCCAATATACACCCTTAGGCCTTCCATCCCTACACTAGTGATTATAGGCTGTTGGTTCTCAAGTTTGGGAACAATGAGTGTCAATTTTCAAAATTTTCTTTTGCCAGAGGAATTAGAAAACTTGGATTTTTCAATTACTCTCCTAAATTATGAGAATACACACTTTATCCCCCTAAACTATTACTTGCATAACATTTTTTCCCCAAACTATGAGAGTGCACACTTACCCCCTTAAGCAATTGCTAATGTAACACTTTACACCTCATCCTATGGGTAATAGTTTAGGGAAGTAAGGGCATGTTTGGTGGACTGTAATGGTAATTACATAGGAATAGGAATAGATATTATAAGGAATACAAAATGCTGCAATGTAATACTTATTATTATTCATTTGTTTGGTGGCAACACAATAATAGAACCCTAAAGACAATAGAATGAAAGTATTTTAAATCAAACTTAAGATATATTTTAGGAAATATCTTACTCATTTAATTATATTTCCTATTTTAAAAAAAAAAATTGAAAGAGAGATTAGTTTTTTTTATGATTTTTTACTTTTATAATTATTATGTGTATATGGAATTTTTTTTAATTTAGAAATATATTAATTGTAGAAATTAATACATCTACTAAGGAATAGCTATTATATTCCTTTTAGAGATGAACAATTATTCCTTTTTTTTTTTTTTAATACAAAATAGAATTTTACTCTAGCTTAATCTAAATGTATATGTGCGTAAAGCTCCCTCTTGAAGACTTGAACCCCAGCCCTTACTCCCCACACCCCACAAGCACTTACACTTGTGGAGTGACCATTGCACCAAGGATGTGCGGTCATTTTAAAGAATAGTTATTCATTTTTATTACATGCAATAAAGACATAACCAAATTACTAAATAGCTAAACTATAGGAATAACTATTATATAATAGTGTCTATTACAGGGCCGGCCCAAGATAGTTTGAGGCATAAGGTGAAAATTTTAAAGGGGTCTTTTTATATTTCACTTAAATAATATTTAGTTTATTTTTTTATTATATATTTTTATTTCAATTTATTATTAATTCTTACTTATTATATAGGTTTTACAAAGTGGTATATGACCAATAAAAAAGTTATTGAAACATTCATTTATTATATTGTTTAAGCGACACCGATCATATTCATGTCACATCAGTTTGTAAGTTTTTTGTTGTAAAAGTTGTATTAGCTTTAACATTTTTCATTCACTTAATGGTAATTGGGTTGTATTTTTATTAATTTTTTTTGTTAAAAAAAATGCTAAGCTTACTACAAATTTGACTACAGAAAGCTTACAAACTAATGTGACAATAAGGTGACATTTTAACAACAGGATCAATTGAGTTTTGAATTACTCGCACATCAATTTATAAGGCCTATGTAATTAAACTAGTAATATACTAGTATAACTCTAATAATTTATGGTTTCTTAAGAGTAGGAATAAAAAAGTACACGTAACTCATTTTTTATTTTTTCCTTAATTACCAAAAAAAAAAAAAAAAAACCTTACCGTCCCCATACTTGGGGGCCTTAGGCCATGGCCTAAATAACCTAAGCCTAGGGCTGGCCCTGGCCTATTATAGTCTACTAAACATACCTTAAGTGAGTATTTTTATAGTTTAGGGAGATAAGTGTAATTTCCCCAAAATATTTCATCCTCCTCCAAAATTTCCTTACATACAGTGCGGACAACTTCTATATATATATATATATATATATATATATATATATATATATATTCCTTCAAATGTTTAATTGGTTTAATTTCTTACAAATAATGTATCTGTCATTAAGGCCTGAAGAAGTTGGCATTTAAGCCTTTGTCAGCTATGGTCCAAGCCGCTGCAATAACTATTAGAACACTGAAGACAATGCCAAGGCAACCAAGCCCCAAGTTTATAGACCAAACCACACCATTTGGTCGAGGCTTCTTCATTGCAATCCACATGAAACATGGATAAGCAAAAGTCATAGGTAATACCATACCTCCAATTAGAAATACTAGGCTTCCCAAAAATGGCACAGCCACAGCCACAAAGAAAGTCACCCCTCCAAAGAAAATGCGAAGGAATGTACGAACCCACTTTGGGCACGGCTTCTTCTTCTTGGTTGTGTATCTCATTTCCAAGTTGTCAAAAACTGGCATGGCGTAAACTTGGAATGCACATAAATGGTTCACCAATACCAGTAGATAAATTGAGCCCATAATTAGCTTTGAGGTGTTGGCTCCATGGATTTGTGAAAATGCACTCAACAAACCTCCACTAAATGGTACCTGGCATTTATTAAAAAAGAAAGAAGTCATTAGATAAGGAGATTGTCCACGAGAACATGTTAATGCATGTCGTCTATGATCACACCGTTTATATACTAGTCTGATTAAGCGGTTGACAGTGAGTATAATAGACAATTACTTTCACTTAAACCTATTACTTTTCTTCACCACTAACACAACTTCATCACCTCAAAGTTGTGACACAAAGTTGTGTTCACATGTTCCAATCCCACAACACAACCAATTTTGGATGGTTTGTAACAATTTTCACAAATATAAATATGGTAATAACAAGCATATGTAGAAGACATAAGATCAAATGGAGAACTAGAAGAGTTTCAATGTTTCTCTCTCTTTCTATTTCTCTCTCTCCAATAAGTGAGGGAGGGAGATTCGAATCTAGGTTCTTTCTCTATAAGGAGACTAGAGATTAATAAGATTTATTTCACAAATAAAAATATCTAATTATAGAATTTATGAGTTGTAATCATGTTCATTTGGTACAACTTTTTGAAAATGAGCTTTTATTTAAAAAATACGTACCTAATATTATATTAATATTGTGTAATCATGCAATTTTAAACCGTACTCTCAATAAAAGGAAAATTTGCTTGCCTTGTTTCCATACGTCCAAAATCCAACTATTGCTAGGGGATATTGGCATATTGCGATTACTATATATGATATTGTCACTCCTGTGCACATTGGCTTATAGGATGTGTGTCTTTGATTTGAAGGCAATGTTCCCTGCAACAACACAAACATTTTAACCAAAGATAACATTGAAATCGAGATGACAAATGTGTGTTTAATTTGAAAAATAGTACTATTACTTGGTAACTTTATTAGTTTGTCTGTGTAATCCAAATTAAAGTATTTCAGGAGCCTTTGAGGCAACTTTACCAAGCTCTAAGATTAAAGTGTTGCGTGGAGTACATATTTCTCCGTAGAGACTTTCATATCATTGTTTCTGGGCATATGTCAAATTTCTTTTTGAATCTAAAAGGATCTTGATTTTTGGCTGGGCTGAGCTTTCTGTAGTAGTTGGATTTAAAGTCGCCTCTTTTTCTTTAGAGGCCCTAGTACAATGTACCACAATAACCATGTTCGATCCAAAAGTTGGGCCAAGGCCCTAGTTAACCTTAACTTGGCCTGCAATATTGCAGGCTACTTTGAATGGCAATGGGCTGACCACTCTTGTGGATGACTGTCTCACCAAAAATGTAGAGATTCACTTTTATTTCTTTTTTTTTTCTTTTTTCTTTTGGATTGGTTAAGGTTGGAAGATATGATTACCTAATATTACTCTTATTCGGACCAAGGTGGTATGAAGCATTGTTCGTTAAGGTTGAATTTTAAAATACTGTTTATTGGGTGGTGAGAAACTTCAATTTAAAAAGAATTTGTTTATTAGTTTTTATTACTTTTCAGTGTCAGTGAAACTCATTTTAAACCTCCTTAATAATTACACAAGAACACTTGCTAACAAATGCCAATTACAATTTGCCGCTTGGCAAGTTGTGAAATTGTGTGCCAATATGTGTTTCTAAACTTTTAAAAGTATGAGGATGTTGTAGATACTAACCTGTATCTCAAGGATAAGATTATGCCCTTTGAATGCAAGGGCAATGATCCCAAGGGCATTCAACATATCTCTAATTTTTTCCATGTTAGATTTCGCCACGTCAAATTGATCATAGGATATGTCTGTGGGCCTACCCTTGGTGATTGAGAGAACCCAAATCGAAGTACAATATCCAATTGCTGTAAGGGCCCCAATTAGAGACACCCCAACCATCGAGTTTAAGTTGGGTAGTTGGGCTTCAAGTATTGCTGCACACGTGAACACCAAGAACCACTCTGTACCTGTCAGTGACTGGACATGGCAAATGACCTCATGATCACATATGGTTTTGAATAAGAGGTCCAAGATGTGACCCGCATTAATAATCATAATGACACAAGCACCCCCGGATGAATACATCACTGGAAATAATGCAAGCAACTTCCCTAATTTTGGACCTGCATATAATAATGCATTATCAAAATATATATCATGGTTACTGAATACCTTTGTAATATGTTATTTAATCAAATTCCATTGAATGTTAACTTAGGAACACAATTTGTCCCACAATTCGTTAAGGTGTCAAACTGTGATCAGTGAAATATCTTTTATATTAGCTTATCATTAACGCTACTTTTATTAATGCATTATCACTATATATACACATAAAAGAATTGTGAGAAAATCAAGTTAAAAGTATAATAAAATTTTAATTATGAATTATATATATATAGTTTCCTAAATTAAAATACATTTGTCAATAATTGAATGTATTCACACAAAATTTATTGTATTGGTGCACTTTTCTTGATATTTGGGCACAATTTGACTTTAATTCTGAAAAAGTAAATAAATAAAAATTCTTCTATCCTAGTTCTATTTTATGCTTCACCAACTCTAGTTTGTAATGTGTGCTATTCCTTTTCTTTCTTTCTTTTTTTTTTTTTTCTTTTTTTTTTTTTAAGACATGGTACACTATGATTGGTAGAGTATATAGTAGGTTACTAAGGTCATGTTTGGTAACAGTTTTTATTTTCTATTTTCAAAAACTTGTTTTTGAGAATATAAAGAAAAAACAATTTTCTTATATTTTTAAAATATTTGGTTAGTTGAAATTAAAAAAATAAATAAAAAAAATAGAAAATACTAAAATATGTTGTTACTAAAATTTGAACTTTAATGTTAACTCATTAAATGAGACAAATTTATTAAATTAAATGTATATTTTCATTGACTTTTGAAAATTAAAAACTGAAAATAACCTTCTGCATGTTTTCAGTTTCCTTTACAAAATGAGTTTTGAGAACAGTTTTTATTTTCAATCCGTTTTAAATTGCCAAACAAGTTTTTTAATTTTAAAAATAGAAAATTGTTTTTGAAAATAGAAAATAAGGAGAAAAAACAGTTACCAAACATATCCTAAGATTTTTATTTTTTATAAATATTCTATATGCTGAACGGGATACTAGATTGACAAATAACCATTTTAGAACACATGTTGTGCTTGCATCACCTCCGATACACAAGAGCATTGGAAATAAGCCGAACCTTAATTTATTAGATCACTTGTTAACAAAAGCAAAAAATTAGAATTAGTCTCCTTGTACTAACCAAAAGAAACTATAGCAAGTTGGAGGTATCTGCTGTAGCGAATTCCTGGAACTAATTCATGTAATCGGACCAAAATAAATATGGTATAGAGCTGCCACGCAAATGCTAGCGACAAACATATGATTCCCCAAGCCCTGCAACCAACGAAGTTAAAATCAAATGATAAGACTTTAATTTCTTCAAGTTACTGCATTTGGACCTTACTGCAAGCAAAACTAGATGATTTCTTTGAAGCTAAAAATGAGAGCGACCCAATTAGCAATAGGATGGACCACAGATAATCAAATAGAGGTTACAAATTTAGTGAATGAATTTGGTTCAACAAGAGGCAAAATATTAGAACAAACAACTTTAAAGTTATTTGTTGCTTTCTATGAATTTCTAAAAAATATTCAAAGGTTAAATAGCTGTTGGATGTGAACTCCATGATTTGGCATATTTTTGGACGAGGTGCTAGTGTTATTTTTAATTCAATGAGAGAGAAGAGACAAAGAGAGCAAGGAATAATTAAGTTCTATATTCTCAAATAAGGACAAAAGTACATTGGTTACAATTACTTAAGAAATTGATGAGTGTCTTGGTCTAATAATAAAAAGTAATTATTACGAAACAGACACCATAAGTTAAAATTTTATTGTATCTAAAAAAAAAAAAAAAACTTATACTTGAATTAAATTGGGAAAACTAACTTTTAACTTTAAATAGTGGACAGTAGAACTAACTTATTGTTAATGTGAAAGGAAGCAACGTTGCCATATTGATTAAGTTTGTGTCTCATAAATAAAATCTCAAATTCATTGTTGATATATGTGATTGAAAAAATCTGGATAACACGTTGATGTTTAGGTCTATAGTTTTGAAATTCAGTGGGGGCTTTAGGAATTTTTTTAAGATGGTCACTAAATTATACAAAATTTAATAAAGAGACAATTTGAATATATCAACGTCACAACAAAAAACACGCAAATATATGAAATATTATAATTTTTTTGTACTAACAAAGAAAATAAGAAAAAAATAGACCAATAAAAGATAAAGTGCAAATTGAAATTGCTAATATAAGAATAATAAAGTGACTACAACACAATTTCATAACAAATCTTATGTAACAAGTTGTTGGCCTATTATTAGTGGGTAAAACATACAAATATTGAATACCCTATTAGACTTAGTAACAACTTCCCACATAAGATTTATTAAACTCAAATTCTTATAATTCTCAAGTAAAGAAGTTTATTATTTTTATTAGGGCCGTCAAAATAGATTAATTTAATATATAATATATTTTTTAAAATTATATAAATATATATTTTTTAGGTCCGAATGGTTACAGAACATATTAATTTTTAAACAATTATTTATATAATTTTTTTTGCAAATATATATATATATATTTTTTTTGGTGGACAAGTAAGGTACCCTCGCCGTCACATATAAGTAAAGCCGCCAGGAATCAAATGAGAAATATCACGCGACGCGTTAATTAAAGGGGATCCTTTTTGACTCTTCAGTCTTCACATATAAGAAGAAAAATAATAAGTGTTTCTCCGAAAAGAAAAAAAGAAAAGGAAAATGACCGTCACGTGAAGTTGTCGCAAATCTTGAGAACAATATATATATATATATATATATATATATATATATATATATATTACCAAAGAAGTACAGATACAATATTTTATGACAACTTGAAATATAAAATTGATGGTGAATTAATTTTATAATTGCTTTCCAGTTGAATTAAGCATTCAAAATTTAGAAATAACAAATTAGTATTCGTTATCATCTCATCAATAAATTTGAGATTAATGAATTTCACTTTATATTTATATTACACGTATAACTGAAGCTAAAATTTTCACAATTTTTTCCCTGATATATGATCATATGTTGAGTCATATTTTGAGCTTAGGCTTGCCTACCCGTCAAGTCTAAAAAGGTTAAGTTGAGCATGATAGATTATTAAATAAATATATATAAACATTTTTTTGTTTTATCCAAGTTGAGTTTATGATCAGTTAAATTTGTGCTCAGCCTTGGGGTAGTCTAAATTACATTTTTTCCCCCCTAAACTCAACTATAAATTATCTTTAAAGGGATAATTTGGATAGACTCGATAAAAAAACAAAATGACTTTTATTTTATAAATTGAATAAGTAAATTCCAGTATCTTGGGAGAGTAGTTTGAGTTATATTGTTTGAATATTTTTTATATATGTGTAGGTAAAAATATGTGTGAAAATGTGTATAACGTTATTTAAAATATGAAAAAAGTTGCTAGAACTAATCTACCAAACAGAATATAAAATTCTAAAAGTAAATACAATTAAACATCTTATATCACTGTAAAGTCATGCTTTTCCACGCATGGTTGACAAAATGACCAAACCATAGAAAGGTGATCAAACAAAATGCCACACATTTCTTCACAACTCATCCACTTATCTTGGATGATCAATTATGAATGACTTTTAGCTAAGCAAAATTGACTTTAAGCATGCCAACTTTTAATCAAATCATTGAAAAAATAGCTTACCATCCAAGTGAGGCAAATGCAATAGGAAGCAAAAGAGCTTGGAATCCAATTCCTGAGCAGAGTAAATGAAACATAGCAAAAATGGTGTTGCCATTCCTGGACTCTGTGATGGGCAGCCAAGCTTCCTGTGGATTCTGCTGCTGTCCTTGCAAATTGGTAGATTCAGTAGTACTCTCTTTTGAGGGATCAGTACTGTCTTTAATGGTTATCACTTGCATTAGCCCTTCTAGTGTTTTGGTATTGGAAGGTGAAGGTGACAGAGGCAAAACTTGTCTATAATCTGGTTCCACCATTTCTCCCATCGCTACCCTCCTCTTCTTCTCTCAAGCTCAAAAGCTATATGGGATTATGATATATAGAGCTAAACTATATTAAAATATCAGGAGTGGGTGTCGCAAATATAACACTAGTGGTTGGGGGTGTAAAAAGCTGCATATATCTCAAATAAGTACAAATTGTTTTGCACAGTTTTTATATACACGCCAAAAAAAAAAGAAAAAAAAAACTGTAATAACACATTTAGGCTGGGTTTAGATAGCAACGTATTTGCGCTAAAGCTGGCGTCTGCCTTTTTTATGTGGGTTCCATACACTGTTCACGGGACCTGCGAGCATGGAATACGGTAAACATAATTTTAAAATTAGGTCCTATGATATTATTTATATATTTAAAAATTATTTGCTATAATTTTTTCAGTAATAGGTTTTTAGTTTTCAGCAATAACCGATATCCAAACAAACCCTAATACCACTTCAATTTATAATCTTTATGGAATAAAATTTATAGAAGTTTTTGTTTTTCTATTTTTTTCATATTCTTTTGCCACAATTTAATGATATATTCCAATTATGGTTAGTGTTTATTTGGCATTAGCTTACAAGTTCAACTTTTAATTTTTTCTAATTTTCATATACAACTTTTTAAAATCTCAAATTTTTCTACATTTTTTCACTTTTTCAAAATTTTTCAATATATAAGTATACTTTAGCACTCTTTTAACAAAAATTTTCAATAAAAAGCTAGATAAGCTACTCTCGGACCACACTATCAGCTTTATAAGTAGCATTTCCTTTCTTCGGTGTTCTCCACCACATCACTTTTCTTTTTCATATACAGTAATGGTTAGTTGCCTCCAACCCCAAAAAGAATCTTAGTTGGTCGTTGCCATCTATAAAAGGTCCCAGCAGGCCACATGAGTAAGACTGCATCAAGGGTATATGACTTAGTTTACACATCAAGAGTGATATCATCATAGTGATATAAATGTGTGACGTTACTGTATTTTTAGTTGTTTACATTCTCGTCCGCGTACGAAGGAAGATTATTCTCCCTTATAAGAAAGACCATAACGAAGTCATTAAAAAGAGGGAGAGAGACCACAGAAGATTCGTGGCCAGAATTATTTCATGCGACACATTGGACGAAGAATCAAAATTAATTAGTACAGAAAAATCCCATAAATTCATGCTTTTTACACGGAACAAAATCATCAATCTCCAATTTCATTCCCGAATATCCAAAACAAGTCAAACTATCAATTCGTGAATTCAAAAAATCACTCAAATTTCCACCATAAATTCGCAACAATACCTTTGCTTGCAAGTTGCAATTCAATATTAAAAATTTAAGAGCCCTTAACCTCAACTTGACATTCAAGAGGAGACCATCGTGGAAGGAGCGTTAAGATAAAAAAGGGCAGTAAGATCAGGGAATCAACATTGGAGAGAGAGAGAGTTAAGATAAGAATTACTGAAACTAATAGAAGTTTAACATAGGGGTCAAATTGGATAATTGCAAAACCTCATGGGTTTGAAAATTTAAATTGATAGTGCACGAAACATGTTTATAACTGACCCAAACCCGAGTGGGACTTTTGCATTTTGACTTTTTTTTTCCTTCCTCTTAATAGATTGTTTGAGAAACCATACATTTATACCTAACAAAAAGTGAGATTTAAAAAAATTATATTCTAAGAGCATTCACATCAGCTTGTTCATTTTACACATCCATTTTTATACTAAAAACCTACATTTTCTATTTTACATATTCAATTTTATAAAACATCCATATCAGTTTATCTATTTTACACATCTTTTAATTAAATAATCAATTTCCTCACAATTTTTTATTATTTCTCTAACCACCCCATATATATATATATATATATATATATATATATATATATATATACGCGCCTCTCTCTCTCTCTCTCTTTCCCCATTCCTGATTGTTCTCTCTCTCTCTCTCTCTCTCTCTCTACCCGTCTCTCCCTTGAAAAACTCTCCCTCTTGATCAACCCTCCCTAGCTCCAATCCACCCTCCCTAGTTCCGATCCGCTTTGAGCCACGACCACGACCACGACCACGACCTTTGATCCGAGCTTCGATCCACTATCCACGAGCCACGACCTCCGATCCGAGCTTTGATCCACGACCTCCGATCTGCATTTGTGTATCTCTGCTTTTTTTTTTTTTTTAGCAAGTGTTGATTCTTTGTGTTGACTTGTCTCTGAGGATCTGTTTGTGCGTGTTTTTGTGCATCTGAGGAAAAAGAAGAAGCGTTTGTGTATCTCTGTTTTTTTTTTTTTAGCAAGTGTTGATTCGCTGTGTTGATTTGTCTTTGAGGATCTGTTTGTGTGTGGGTGTGATTTTGTGCATCTGAGGAAAAAAAAAGATGAGTAGTTATTGGTTTGTTGAGCATGGAGAAGAGAGTGAAAAAAAGGAGCAAATGGAAATTGATAAATTAATAGATAAACGAACTACAGTAACCGTGTATATTTACATGGTTACTATAGCTCGTGGATGGATTTGCACAACTTTGAACATTTTTACACCCACTGATGTGGGTGTTTTTTTGCTCAAAATGTGTAAATTTGGTAGTTATTTCTATTTGAGAAGACTTTAGATCAACTGATGTAAATGCTCTAAAAGTGCATTTTTAAACCACCATCTCAAAAACTTATTTGGTTGATGAAAAAATCTTGATAATATAAAATAAATCTCTTCTTAAAGTAAGTATTTAAGAAATCTCAATAAGTTCAACAAAAGAAGATTTCCTCTTGCTTTGTTTCCATAAGCCCAAAATCCACCTATTGCAAGGGGATATTGGCACATAGCGATTGCTATGTATGATATTGTCACTCTTGTGCACATTGACTTGTAGGATATTTGTTTTGAACGTGAAGGCGATGTTCCCTGCAAAATTAAAGGCATTTTAACTTAAAATTACATTCAAATCGAGATGATAAATGTATCTATTCTTTTAAAGCATTACTTGGTTTGTTTTTATAATAGTGCATCACTTTTTATTTTTCTAATCAAAATAATAGCATAACCTTAAGTTACTTAGAAGGGTAAGCTCTCTTATTTTAGGAGAAATTATTATGTCCATAGGGTCGACTCTTCCTTCTTTTCATTTGAATGGTAGATTTCTAGAGAAATGGTGTGTGTGTGTGTGTCTGTGTATAATTGTTGATACTATGGTCAACCTCATATGAGTGGAGAGATTGTAGAGGAGTTAACCCAATGAACCTAATAATGAAGATGTATAGACTATCACATCATTTAAAATTTTTCCTCCCCAACAAAAGAATCCTCCTCTTGCAAGGGAGTGGTAGTGAGGTACCACTACTGGGGAAGGGCTGGAGATCTTTTATTAGTTTGTATGTAAATGCAAAATATCTAAGATGTTTTTGCCAACCTTTAAGATTAAAGTGTTGTGTGAATAATTCAATTTTAAAAAATTGTTGCGTGAGTATATATTCTTATATAGAGTTTCATATTCTAGATTTTTAACATCTATTGAATCTAAAAGGGTCACAAGTTTAGGCTAGGCTAAGCTTTCTTACATAGTTGGATACTCTCATGTAATATCCAAGGTTTTGAAACCCGGACCGTTCATTGAACAGTAAAAAGGAGAGGTTCAAGGTTTTTAAGGTCGAACCGAGGTTGAACCGGGGTAGAATCGTGATGATATCATAATTAATTTAATAATTAATTAAAGCCAAAATATAGATATTAAATTTATAAAACTAGCAAAATTGACTAATATATCTATATATGTGAGGGAAATTTAATGATTTTCAAGCATAGATTTAATAATTAAATAAGAAAGTTAATAAAATAAAATAATAACCATGAAAACATTAAAATTTATGATTAATTTTTGACGTAAAATTGAATATCTTTGAAGGATTGTAATTACAATTTTTTTTTATTCCTTGTAAGAGATGGATAATTTAATTAAGTAGAATAAAATTGTATTAAGTTGTTTTTATAAAAATAAATAAAAATAAAAAATTGCTAAGGGGTTGGACCTCACGGTTCTTACACCAGTTCGTGTGATCTAACCTCGGTTTTAGATGTTCACGAAAAATACGGTTCTTTAGGCTTAAAAAACCGATTTTCATCCCGGTTCTCGATTTTCACGGTCTGACATCTCGATCCGGTCCGGTTCTAAAAACAGTGGTAATATCCTAAAGTTGGGCGAAGGCACAAACCTTGACTTAATTAGTGCACAACTGTTGAAGCGTATCTTACCCCAAAAGCAAAGAGCTATGATATAACACAATTTTTTTTTACTGAAAATTACAATTTTTCTGACAACATTTTCACATAGACTCACGCATAACAAATTATTTTCACACACTAATTACAAATTACCAATTTGACAAGTTATGAAATTCTATACAAATAATGTATTCATAAACCTTTGTTTACCCAAAAACCAAAAGAAAAAGTGTAATTCGATCTAAACCTTTCGAAAAGGAAAAGGATATATTTTTTTTTATTAAATATTGAAAAAAGGAAGAGGTGGAGTTCGAATCGATAACCACCGAACTATCATTGGAACTTGAAAAGGAAAATGTAGAAAGTATGTTCGGGATTCTATCGTTAGTGATGAATATAATGACAACTGCCTGCTGGTCCTGATCTCTATAGATGTAAATGCTGCATATATCTCAAATAAGTACAAATTTTTTTACACAGTTTTTATATACCCGCATCGAAAAAAAACAATTGAAATTACACATTTAATACCACTTCAATTTATAATCTTTATGGAATAAAATTTATAGAAGTTTTTGTTTTTTTGTTTTTATTGCCACAATTTATGATAAGTGTGTATTTGACATCAACTTATAAGCATATCTTTTAGTTTTTTCTTGTTTCATGTATACTTTAGTACTCTTTCAACAAAAATTTTCAGCAAAAAGTTAGATAAGTTATTCTCGTACCGACGCTATTACCTTTATAAGTAGCTTCTTTTTTTTTTTTTTTTTTTTTTCTACCACATGACTTTTCTTTTTCATAAACAGTAATGGTTAGTTGCCTCTTACCCAAAAAAAAAAAAAATTTATAGTGTGTTTAGATACTACTTATTTTGCTGAAACTAAAAACTTATTACTGAAAGTATTGTAGATAAAGGTAAAAGTTAGTTAAAATAATATAGTGAAATCTATGAATAATACCAAAAAATGCATGAGCAGTACCATGAGACCCACCATTTTTCAGCAAAATGCAAAAAATTTTCATCCCAACGCAATCCAAACCCACGCTTAGTTGGCAATTGCCATCTATAAAAGGTCCCCAGCAGGCCATATGACTAAGACTGCATGAAGAGTGATATCGTCATAGTGATATAAATTTGTGACGTTGCTGTGTCTTTAGTTGTTTACATACTCTTCCGCGTTTGAAGGAAGACTATTCTCCCTTACAAGAAAGACTATACAAATTCATTACAAAGAGAGAGAGAGACCGCAGACGATTCGTGGCCAAAATTATCATAATTGACTTTGTATGCTAATTTGTCTCTCTTGTCTCTTCTTTCTCTTTCCATTTATATGAGTGGCGTGTGAGCATGCTTCAATCCACTAATATATATATATATATATATATATATATTTATTGAGAAACCAAGTAAGAAATTTTATTTAAGGCAAATCAAACTGAAAAACTTCCTCCAAATCACGTGGTAGATCTTCTAACGACACATCAAAATCAGTAGATGCAACTACTCTGCGGGCAAGGGCATGAGCAAGCTTATTGGCCTCCCTCTTGACAAGATAAAATCTACAATTAAAATTAGATACTAAACTATGAATATCAGCAATTACATTTCCAAGCAAAGTCCTCGAAGGCTTGGCCGCAACAAAAGCTTGGATAACCCTTAAAGAATCACCCTCCACCTCCACGGCTTGAAGACACAGCTCTTGGGCAAAGACAATAGCTCTTCGGGCAGCTAGAACTTCCACCATGTCCACAGAACCCAGATACCTTATTTTCTGGCTCAACACACCAATGATCAATCCTGCCGAGTCCCTGATGACCACCCCAAGACCTGCACATGCCTGCTCTTCAAACAAAGCTCCATCAAAATTTACTTTGAACAAACCAGAGGCAAGCGGTTTCCACCGAGTATCCCTACTATGAACAGCCAACTGAGGAATCTTTTTATGCACATCGTGGAACTCCTTTAGCAACTTAGAGGCCTGAGTGCACACCTCCTTAATACTCCACACCTTTTGTCTCTCCCGAATCCTATTCCAACGCTCCCAAATACTCCATGCAACCATGGCAAAAAACTCCACTAGCTTAGATAAGACTTCCCCACACAAAAAGTGAAACAAGTCTTCAAACATGGAAAACTTCTTCGAACGCAGAAAGGAGAAGCAATGATCAGACATTCAAATGGGCTTAATTGAATCGCAATACCACTATGCATGGATACTATCTTCAACTGAATCATGACACTGCTCGTAAAGGCCATCAGCCACCCCTTGCCTCTTTAACAAATTCACCTTAGTAGGCAGCACCTCTCAGATTGCTCTCCATAAAAAAATGTCTAACTTTCTGAGGCACTTGAAGCTTCCAAATGCCATGCCACAGCCCTTTACCCAACTCCATAGAAGAAGGACTAGGAAGGTGTTGTCTATTAAGCTCAACAAACAATTTGTACGCACTCCAAACAGAGAAAACACCATTACAATCAATACCCCATTAGGATACCATGAATCCTAGGAACTTCCCTGTCATCGCTTCGAACAGACATTTGTTCAGATTCAACTTCATGTTGTAGTGCCTGAGGGTCTCAAAAGTCTCCTTTAGGTCGCCAAGATGGTCGTCCTCCCGTATGCATTTTATAAGCATGTCGTCTACGTACACTTTGGCATTCCTCCCAATTTGATGTGCAAACATCTCGTTCATAAGCCTTTGATACGTCGCGCTGGTGTTCTTGAGGCTGAACGACATCACCTTATAGCAAAAGAGACCTTGGCTTGCGACAAAAGAAGTCTTCTCCTGGTCAGTTTCATCCAGCTTGATTTGGTTGCACCTAGAGAATGCGTTCATGAAACTCAACAGTTGGTGTCTTGCCGTTGAGTCCACCAAGATATCAATCCTTGGGAGTAGGTAGTTGTCCTTAGGGCACGCATTGTTTAAGTCTATGAAATCCACGCACATCTTCCACCTTCTGTTGGCTTTCTTGACCATTACCACATTGGCCAGCTAGTCGGGGTAATACACCTCTCGTATAAATCTTGCCTCCTGCAGCTTGCGAACTTCAACTGCTATAGCCTGGTCCTGTTCTTGAGCAAACACCCGTTTCTTCTAACGGATGGGAGGGAAAGAGGGTGATACGTTCAGCTTGTGGACAATAACCAAAAGGTCGATTCCGGGCATGTCTTCATGGCTCCAAGAGAAGATGTCCTGGTTCTTTCTTAGAAATGATATTAGGGCTTCATAGACTGGTGGGCTTGCAAAAGCACTTTTTTTTTATTGTCTACTAGGCTTTGGAGTCGTCAATGAGCACCTCTTTTATCCCTTCTACTAGCTCTACCACCGTTCATTACTCCTCTATACACATTGCCAGTAAATGGTCCTCCATCTTTAGCATGGCGATATAACATTCGCGCGCCGCTACTTGATCTCCACATACTTCTCCAACCCCGTACTCGATAGGGAATTTGATCATCAGGTGGTAAGTAAATGTTACGGCCTTCCATGAATTGTGGGTAGGGCGGCCTAAAATGGCATTATAAGCAAATGAACAGTCTACTACCTGGAACATGACATCCTTGGTGATCTGCTGGGGGTAATCACCAACTGTGACAGGTAAGGTGACCGCGCCTAACGGCTACACTCTTGTTTCTCCAAACCCAATGAGTGGTGCGTCAGTTGGAATCAACCATTCCTTCTCAATCCTCATTTGCTTGCTGGGTAGTAGAATATATCGATGGAGCTGCCATTATCCACCAAGACCCTATGAGTGTTGTAATCCTTAATCCATACACCTACAAAAAGCGCGTCATCATGTGGATGATGGAGACATCAGGCATTTTCCTCCGAGAAACCGATCACTGGGTTGTCGATGCACGCCATCTTCGAGACCAAACTTGTCAGCTAGACGTTCTGAACCATCTAGAGGTAGGTCTTGCGCGCCTTCTTAGTTGAGCCGGAAGTTGCTGTGCCCTCTACAATCATCCTTATGTCCCCTATGGGCAGTTTAGGGCACTCACGTTCACTTCGGGAGCCCTGCTCTTGTGGTTGGTCTGCCTTTTCTTTGTTGATGAACCTTTGCAATTTTTTTTGCCTGATCAAAGCTTCTATTTGCTGCTTTAAATTGTAGCATTTGGATGTATCGTGGCCAAGTTCTTAATGGAAGCAGCAATACTTGTCCCAGGACCTCTTATTAGGGTCACTTTTCAGGTTGCTAGAAAACGCCAATGATCCTTCATCTTTGATCTGTATAAGCACCTGATCGATGGGAACATTTAGTGGGGTGAAATTTGCGAATCTCGTTGTGGGGGCCTTAGAGCATCTATCCTCTCGTCTGTCTCCCATCCTCATGACCTTCTGTCCTCTTTCCTATCTTGCTTCTTCTTGTCTTTCTCTTTTCCTAGGCTTTTCCTCCCACGCGAGTAGTGCGTCTTTCGCGTTTATGTATTTGGTAGCCCTGTAAAGAATGTCTAACATGGTCTTCAGGTCATTCTTGTATAGGGAAAACAAAAACTTACCCTTCCGTAGTCCATTGTTGAATACTGCTATGAGTATCTTGTCATTTGCTTCATCGATCGAGAGGGCCTCCTTATTAAAGCAGGTGATATAAGACCTTATCATCTCATCCTCTCGTTGTTTGATATTCATTAGGCATGCCGTTAATTTCTTGTACATGTGCCCTCTAATAAAGTGTAAGGCAAACTGGGTGCTCAACTCCTTGAAGGTACTAATGGAATTTGGCGTCAGCCTACTAAACCATACTCTTGCAGGACCTTTCAATGTTGTAGGAAAGGCCCGACACATGATCTCATCCACTACACGTTGTAGGTGCATGAGGGTCTTGAAAGTCTCCAAGTGGTCTAATTGGTCTTTTAACCCATCGTATGCCTCTATTTGCGGCATTTGGAACTTCGACGAGAGAGGGAACGAGGTAACGGGTTTAGTAAAGGGTGAGTCCATCCGGTGTACTAGTTCGTTGAGATCATTTAATACCAGTCCTCTAAGGGCATTCATCATCAGGTCCATCTGCTCCTTCATCATCTGTATATCTGCAACCAGGTTCGGTAGGGCGATATCCGTAGCCGTCGAACTACTCATGACATTAATGCCTTCCGACCCTTCTCGATTTTGCCCGTTGTCATTGTGCTGAAGGCTGTTGCCCCCTCTTGGTCTCGAGGCTCAGCGTTCCTTTGGCGCAGTTGTTCTTCCATGTCATGGTTTTGCTTAGTAAGGCATTCAACCGCCACAACGAGTGTCTGAACCTGTCTCTCAAGGGTCACGATACGTGGTTTATATCCTTGGTTGTTGTTGGTTGCCATCGAGTGAGTAAGTACCTTGTAACTCTTTGTCCGGGAAGCAGTAACACGGGTCACCTACGTTCTGTTTCCCACAGACGGCACCAACTAATGATGCCTAAAATCGTCAGTAAGCTGCATAGCCCTTACATGCCGAAACAACACCTGCACAACACTGAAAAAGAAGACCTTAAGAGAGTACCGATGTGGTACTGGCCAAATACCCTCCGAAAGTCAAGTCAGAAAATTATTACAACTCTAAAGTGCTAGAGCTGTGGTGAATTATGCATACCTTGGTTTTTGAGGGCTTTGGGTTTTTATAGTAGTGGGAACCAACCTTGGCTCATTGATGAAGGGGAATATTTCCTTATAGGGAAGATCCTCATAAACGTGCATATTTTTTATGATCCTTTCCATATAGAGATTCTGTTGACAAAGGTTAGTCGTGGAGCACAAGTCTTTTCTTTTTGGAGTTTCTTGGGGGCCAATTAACTCATGTGGGTGCCACGTGGCACTGCCACCGTCTGCTCTATATCCCTCTACTTCCTACCTGTCAACAAAGTTAATCCGTCCATTTGCTACGCATGTTGTCGTGCTTTGTCTGTCACCCTACTATAGCCATCTGACCATCCATCTTAATTTTATCCCCTTCAGCTTATATATTGATAAACTCTTATATTCAAGTGTTTATCCACAATTCTTTTGATCTCTCTTAGATCTGTACATTAATAGTAAAGTAATCCCACATATATATAGGACCTTAGAATGCTTGTAGATTTTATGGGATAAGGTTGTAATAATTAGTACACTTATGGATATACATCTCCCCTATAGACAGTTATGGATATACATCTCCCTTATAGACTTTACACATCCCAAAATAACCTTTTCATTGCCCAAAGTTTACACATTCCAATCAGACTTTATTTCTAACACTCCCCCTTGGATGACCACTTTCTAAGAATATGCCTCGTTAAAACCTTGCCAAATAAAAACCTTGTGGGAAAAAAAATTTTGGCTAAGGAAAACGAGTACAATATTCTTGTATACCTTCTAGTGCCTTAGGATTGCCTCAGGATTTCCTCATTAAAACCTTGTAAAGAAAAACCCAGTAGGGCAAAACCTTAGTTAAGAAAAAAGAGTACAATCAGCACACATACTTTAGAAAATTTACTCCCCCTCATGAATACATAGAATTTCCATTGGTCATGGTAAAAATATCCTTAAGTCGACACATGCCAATGTTGTGCGCCATATTCTTAAGGGATAATTACAGCAAACCCACCTGTGGTATGTCCCGTTTTCACTTTGCCTACCCGTGTTTCATTCTTTTACACTTTGCCCACCTGAACTTCAATCCGTTAGCCATCCGTTACCCACCTCTCCCTTTGTCGTTAGAAAAACACATTTTTAAAGAAAAACAAACATAACACGAATCAAAAATTAGAACCATTGAATCTTTTACTCATGAACACAAGAACACAACATTTGTAAATGTAGTTCAAAATTTTCAGTTACACACATCCAAAACCAATTAAATCCTCTGAATCCATACCAAAAATCCCACTCATTTTTCAAACCCAAACTATAAAAAAAAAGTTTTAGAATATAGAAACAAACCAAAGAGAGAATTTGTTTCTCAAAAAAAAAAGAAAAAAAAAAGAGAGAATTTCAATCACAGGCAAACAACACCATTGTTCATCTGCCGATGGTGGTGGTCGAGTGTTTCGATCTAAAGTTTGATGATGGCTTGTACGGTGGCTTGGTTGTCGTGGTAGTGGCTCGTAGTGGTGCTAATGGCGGCCATGGAGGTCAACCACCACTAGCAAGCCAAAATCAAATAAAACCCACAACCAAAAAACCAAAACAAAAAAAATTTTGAAACCCACAAAGTAATCTGATCTGATCGCCTTCATCCTCTCTTTCACTCTTGTCCACCCACTCCACCACCACCACTATCAAAACCCACAACTCAGCACCACCACCACCTCGCCCACAATCCATAACCACCACAAGCCACAACCCATAACCCCACCATAATCAAATCATTATCAAACCCACAACCCAAAAGCAAACAAAGAAAAGAAAAAAAGAAAACCCATGAAGCAAAGATAGTGGTCGATCTGATTTTTTGCTGAGGTGATGACGTTGATGTGAGGGGGTGAGCTTGAGAGGGGCGGCCATGGAGTTTGTTTGAGAGAGTTTTAGAGATGAGAGAACAGGAGTTTAGAGAGAGCTTAGGCCGAGAGCTTAGAGAGACTAAGCTTGGGTTTAGAGTGAAAGGGAGGGCTCGGTGAGATTGAGCTCAGGCCAAATCCGACGACCCCACACCTCGCCGAATTCGACGACTCTCCTTGCAGCTTAGGCCGAATTCGACGACTCCACACCTCGCCGAATCCAACAACCCCACACCTCGACGACTCTCCTTGCAGCTCCTCAACCTAGATCATGATCATGATCGTGATCATCTTCAGCTTGCGTAGCAACGATAGCGAGGAAGAAGCTGGGAGTGGACACGGTGCAAGTACGAGGCAGCTAATTGGGTTGGGGAGAGAAGCCAAGATCAGAGTGGGATTTGTGTGTTATTCCCTTAACTTTGTTTTTATAAAAGTTATTAAGCAATCAAAACCCTAGCTTTTATATTTTCGTTATGTTTGTTTTTCTCTAAAAATGTGTTTTTCTAACGGCAAATGGAGAGGTGGGTAACGGATGGCTAACATATTGAAGTTCAGGTAAGCAAAGTGTAAATAATTGAAACATAGGTAGGCAAAGTAAAAACGGGCCATACCACAGGTGGGTTTGTTGTAATTATCCCTATTCTTAAAAATCCCAGTTGGTAATGGCTTAGTGAACATATCAACTAAATTATCACATGATCGTATCTGCTTGATATCAATATTGCCACTCTTCTAGAGCTTAGGGGAAAGAAACCTTAACTTGACGGAGGCAATCATTCGAAACAGTCATCAAAGAATGTGCCAAGTTTTCTTAGAAAAGAATTGGAATCTCGATACTCGCATTTAGCGTCCATCTTTGCCAGACGAAGACTATCCTCTTTGTCTTCCAGGACTTTTCCCAACTCCTCCATTTATCTCTCCAACTCACCCCAGAGTTACTTTGACGCCTTGAGCTTCTCTTTTTGACGGACCTTCCAAGCTTTCAACTCCTTCAGCTCCTCCTTCGTCACTTTTGCCTTCGCACGAACACGCTCCAATACCGTCTTGTGGGAAAGGCAGCGCTTCATTAACCCTTTCATCACTAAGACTCCCTGCACCAACCACAAAATGACATAAGGAAAGTAATAAACAAATATGACAGAAAGGTATTAGGACGAATACAATTCTGAGCAAGGTTGAACAGACCCTTCTCCCCTATAGCTTTAGTGGCGTGGTTGCCCAAGTTCTCGTAGTCCTCGTCCTTGATAATGGATATGATTTGCTTAAGGGCATACTAGAAATCCTCTCGAAGAAGGATTGGTGGTTTCTCCTTGACAGGGTCTGGGCTGACCATCAAGCCCTTATCCTTCCCTAGACCAAGCTTAGGAGGTAGCTTGAACAGGCCGGATGTTTTCCAGGTAGCTAGCCTTGTTACAACTTTAGGCTTCTTAGCTCGACGGTCTAATTTTTTAGACAGTTTCCTTTTGATGGACGAGTGGACATGGCCTAACTTAGGAGGAAGGGTCCCTTCCTGTATTTTCTTAGTTGCAGCTTACTGCTTGATATAGGCTCTCCTCTTGCTATCGTCCATTTCTACGTAAAAGTGGACGGGTAAGAATCATAGAGGCTACTAAAACAAATAAAATACATTAAGCAACGGCCTTATGTCTGCGCAGTTGTGTATCGTAGTGACGGGCAGCAGCTGTGGGTTCCGGATCACCGCAGTACCAATGGAGGGTGTCTAAAGTGACCAGCTTAGCCCAAGTCCTTTCCGACAGCTTAGTGGTCCTAAAGATCTTCCCCAAAAACCTCCATTGCTCAATGGTAACTTTTGGATGGTCTCGAGCTGCAAAAAGGGACGGTTAGAATGACAACTAAATTAAAGAATTTAAGCCAAGGCAAACGGACACCTACCAGATGGGGGCATTATACCCCAGGCCTTGTCAACGGGCATGTATTCTTGGTCGTTGGGGTCACACATCTAGTCGTCCCCCTGGATGAAAAAATATCGACTCTTCCAATTCCTGTTGAAATCTGGGGTCTCGCAAACTAATCTAAGCAACGGGCTCCTCGGCAGGAAACTGTACATACCCCAGGATTGGACAATCACCATCAACCGACGCACTCCGTTAGACATAACCCCATATAAAACCTCTACACCCAGAAAAACCCTCCAAGCATTCGGAGAGATCTGGGTGATGGCTAGCCCTAAGTATTGGAGAAAGCGATGATGAAGAGCGCTCAAAGGGAATCGCAGTCCTACTTTTAGCATCTGCTCATACACTCCAACGTCTTCAAGGCCTCTATAATAAAACTTTTCTGACTTGAAGGGTAGACTGATGGGTATGTGGACGAGTATCTGATACTTCTCCCTAAGTGTATTATAGTAACTTTGTTTGATTGAAGAGACGAAGTCATTGATCGTCCAAAAGGGAAGTATGATGAATTCCCTAAGTCCATCAGGCTCTATTACGGTTGAATAGAGTGGTCGACACCATCTAGATCATCGTTTGAATCACCCTCAGACCCGTCCTTATCTCGTTCCTCATCCTCCTTTCTGGAATGAAAGTTGGCTGACAGAACCCTTTCATCGCTGGAGGTGCCGGGGTCTCCCTGACCTGACTGAAACACCTTATAGTAGCTTGTTCCATCGCGGACACACGATTTCTCACTTGACACCTCACTAGACATCTCACCTACAAATGACAGGTAAACTCCTAAGACTCTCTATAGGTCTATGAAAGACGATGAACCAACAACATATAAGTTAAGTAAACAAAATTAAAAGTAAAAGGAAATGGATGCTTACTAGTTAACGATGGAAAGGAAAGACGGCCACGGTACGGTTGACGAACCAAATGGGTGGACGATCTCCGAAGGGCGAAGGGAAAAGAAACACTGAAATGGAGAGTAGAAGGTAACGCTATGGCCCTAAGGATTTGCAAAAAGTGAAAATGAGAAGGGTAGGCCATGGATATATATAGAGGTAACAGCATGGAAGACGAAGGGAGCCTTCGGTACGGGTGATTAACCAATAGAAACGTGCCACGTGCCCCTACTGCATTAAATGCGCAGGCCTAGCCTGTCTAATCAAGACACCTCTCCTATCAAGTGGAGTTGAAACCGTCACTCTATGGGCTCGTCTAATAAGTATGGCAACGGACCCATAGAGTGAGGGGGCAGTTGAAAGGGATAAAATTAAGATGGACGGTTAGACGACTATACTAGGGTGACAGATGAAGCATGACAACACGTGTAGCAAGTAGACGGATTAACTTCGTTGACGGGTAGGAAGTAGATGGATACAGAGCAGATGGTGGCAGTGCCACTTAGCACCCACATGAGTTAATTGGCCCCCAAGAAACTCCAAAAGGAAAAGACTTGTGCTCCACGACTAACCATTGTCAACAGAATCTCTACATGAAAAAGATCCTTAAAAATACACACATTTATTAGGATCTTCCCTATAAGGAAATATTCCCCTTCGTAAAGGAGCCAAGATTGGTTCCCATTATTATAAAGACCTAAAGCCCTCAGAAACCAAGGTATGCATAATTCACCCCAGCTTTAGCACTCTAGAGTTGTGATAATTTTCTAACGTTACCTTCAAAGGGTATTTGGTCGGTACTATATCGGTACTCTCTTGAGGTCTTCTTTTTTCGGTGTTGTGCAGGTGTTGTTTCGGCGCGTAAGAACTGTTCAGCTTACTGACGATTTTAGGCATCATCATATTTTTTGTTTCTTTTATTTTGTTTTATATATTTCTATTATTTCTCAACATTTCTTGATGTAAATGTTGGGAATATGTATAAAATACAATGAAGGAATAACATTAAATAGTTGGATAATAAAAGGCTTAGGGACGCTAACACTTCGCTATCCATAGACAATTTTTACCCCACACAAAATATACTACAAGCTTATTGCAAATATGTTCCCCGAATACAACTAAGCCAAGCATTCTTCAAGTAGTAATCCTGAGAGAGTTCTTGTGAATTTCAATAAAAATTGTGAAAAGTAGTTACAAAATGAATACAAATCAGTATTTATAGTCAAGTGGGTCAAAAGACACATTTAGAGAGTTACTTTAATCGAATTTAACATTTAGAAAACATTATAACAGTTTGTCAAATTTGAATTAAAAAAGAGTTAAACCCCTTAAAAAAACCAATTGACCTTTTGCTCATCATCTTATACAAATGGTATCGTCTCCATTTTCCATATATTATATTACAGCTTACCTTTTTCTCAAAAAAGAAAAAAAATACAACTTATCTTGTATATACCTATATAAAGAAAAATTAACATAAACAGATTGGTATCTTGGTCCGATAATAAAAAATTATATCATCAAAAGCAGACGCGTATGTTGAAATTATCTATAAAAAAAAACACAAGATGGCCAATCGAATAAGTAATTCCCTGAGTCCCATATAAACATCCAAAATGGTTATAGGTTTAATTTCTTACTAATGTATCTGTCCTTAAGGCTTGTAGAAGTTGGCTTTTAGGCCTTTGTCAGCTAAGGTCCAAGCCGCTGCAATAACTATTAGAATAGTCAAGACAATGCCAAAGCAACCTAAACCCATGTTTATAAACCAAACCAAACCATTTGGTCGAGGTTTCCTCATTGCAATCCACATGAAACATGGATAAGCAAAAGTCAAAGGTAATGTAGCACCTCCAACTAAAGGTGCTAGGCTTCCCAAAAATGGGAAAGTCACAGAAAGAAAGAAAGCCAACCCTCCATAGAAAATGCGAAGGCATGTGCGAACCCATCTTGGGCATGGCTGATTTTTCTTGCTTGTGTATCTAACTTCCAAGTTGTCAAAAACAACCATGGCGTAAACTTCGAATGTACATAAACAGTTCACCAATACTAGTAGGTAAATTGAGGTCATAATTAACTTCGAGGTGTTTGGCCCGTGGATTTGTGAAAATGCAGTCAACAATCCTTGTCCTCCACTATACGGTACCTGTCATTCATAAATAAATAAATAAAAAAGAAAAAAATATTAATAAAAAATAAAAATAAAAATAAAAGTCTTACAAGTATCCAAATTAACACATTCTTTGCACTATCAATTTAAATTTTTAGTCCGTTAAGATCTTAGAAGTATCCAAATTAACCTTTATGTTAAACTTTCATATTTCTGAGAAACAAATTGTAATCACATGTCTTGTATGTAATCGCGTTTATTATTAAAAAAAATATTTTAAAATAAAAGTGATACGAAATTATTTATCTCCAATTTCACTAAATTCAAGCATTTTAGTCGGAACAAAATCATCTATCTCCAGTTTCCGAACTATCAATTCGTAAGTTCAGGACACCCCAAAACAATTAAAAATTTCAATACCCTTTAACCTTAGTTTGACATCAAAGTAGACCGTAGTGGAAGAAACGTTCCTTGGGTCTAGTTGGGCCCAAGCCCAACGTCCAGTGCCACCCCAGGGAACAAGGGGAGGGAAATAGTGCAATGGGAGAGCCGGAGAGGTAGAAAAAGAGAGAACGGGTTAAGAAATAAATTGCTTCTATCTCTTGTCTCAAAAAAAGAAAAACAAAAAAAGAAATGAATTGCTGAAACAGATAGAAGTTTAACATAGGGGTCAATTTGGATATAAATGTAATACCTCAAGGGTTGGAAATTCAAATTAAATGTACACTAACATTTACAATTGACCTAAACCTCAGTGGTGTTTTTACACTTTGACATTTTTTATAAATGTATTGTTTGAGAAACAATACGTCTATACCTAAAAAGAAGTGGGATTTTTAAAATTTCCCTTTTTAAAATATTTATATTCTAAAAGTGCATTTTTAAACCAGTCTCATACACGAACTTGTTTGACAGATGAAAAAATCATGATGATTTAAATAAATCTCTTTCTTAGGAAAGTATATAACAAATCTCAATAAGTTCCCAAAAAAAAAAGATTTGCTTACCTTGTTTCCGTAAGCCCAAAATCCACCTATTGCAAGGGGATATTGGCACATGGCGATTACTATGTATGATATTGTCACCCCTGTGGACATTGACTTATAGGATGTTTGTTTTGGACTTGAAGGCAATGTTCCCTGCAAAATTAATGACATTTTAGCTTAAAATTATATTCAAATCGAGATGACAAATATATCTATTCTTTCACTTGAATGGTAGATTTCTAGTGAGAGGGTATGTGTGTGTGTGTATATATATATATATATATATATATTTCTCATAAGGTATAAGTTCAAAGACTATGTATGTATTGAATGTATGACATAATTGTTAATACTTAGGGCCAATCTCATGTGAGAGGGAAGATTGTAGAGGAGTTAACCCAATGAACCCAATAATGTAGATATATAGATTGTCACATCATTTAAAATTTATCTTCCCAAACCAAAGAATCCTCCTCTTGCAAGGGAGTGGTAGTGAGGTACCACCATTGGGGAAGGGCTGGTGATCTTTTATTAGTTTCTTGGTGAAATGCAAAATCACTTAGACATCTTTTCCAAGCTTTAAGCTTTAAAAAAATTGTTGCGTGAGTACTCAATTAAAAAAATTGTTGCGTGAGTACATATCCTTATATAGAATTTCATATTTTAGGATTTTGACATGTCCAAGTTCTATTGAATCTAAAAGGGTCGCGAGTTTAGGCTGGACTGAGCTTTCTTACATAGTTGGATACTCTCATGTTGGATCCTAAAGTTGGGTGAAGGCACAAACCTTGACTTTATTAGCTCGCAACTATTGAAGCGTATCTTACCCCAAAAGCAAAGAGCTATATATGGTATAGCACACTTTTCACTAAAATTATAATTTTTCTAACATCATTTTCATATGGACTCGTGCATAAAAAAATTATTTTCACACACGAATTACAAATTACCAATTTGACAGGTTATGAAATTTTATGCAAATAATGTATTCATAAACCATTGTTTACCCTAAAACCAAAAAAATGTGCAATTCTAAACTTTTTAAAACAGAAAAGGATTTTTTTGTTAGATAAATATTGAGAGGTGAAGAGGTGGAGTTCAAATCACTAACATGAACAAAATTAAACTATCATTGGGACTTGAAAAGAAAAAAGTAGAAAGGATTTTAGAGATTCTAACCTGTATCTCAAGAACAACATTATGTCCTTTGAATGCGAGGGCAATGATCCCAAGTGCATTCAACACATTGCTAAATTTTTCCATGTTAGATTTCAATTTGTTAGATTGATCGTAGGATATGCCTATTGGCCTATCTTTGGTAATTGAGAGAGCCCAAATCAAAGTAGAATATAGAACGGCTGTGATGGCCCCAATTAAAGACACCCAAGCTACAGAGTTCAAGTTTGGTAGTTGGGCTATAAGTATTGCTAAGCATGTGAACACCAAGAACCACTCTGTATTTGTCAATGATTTAGCATGACACATGGCATCATGATCACATAGGGTTTTGAATATGAGTTCCAGCATCCTACCTCCAGTGATAATTAGAATGATACACGTACCCCCTGAATTGTATAATACAGGGAATAGGGCAAGCAACTTCCCTAGTTTTGGACCTGCATATGGTAATAAATTATGACTTAAGATAGAATAGAATTGAGGAAGAGAAAACATGTCATTGATCTTAACCAATTTATTGAGTATCCATAGCCAATCCAAGAATTTGGGACTAAGGCTTTGGTGTTGTATATAATAACATATTATCACCCTCCTATGCATTATGGGTAAGACCTTTGTCGTTTGGCCTAATTTTATTGAATGTTAATTGGGGAGCACAGTTTGTATTAGTCACACTTCTTGTTAAATTTAGTAAGCTGTGAGAACTTTGCAACACATTATTAGAACAAATGCAATTGAATGTTAACTAGGGAAATGAGAATACAATTTAAATTTGTCTCCCATGTTGTTAAAGTAGTAAATTGTAAAATATCAAATATAGATTTTACTTTATATATATATATATATATATATAAATAATATTATTTAAAACGAAACTACTTTATTATGTACTAATCATTATATATAATCAAGATAATTATTAAAAAAATGTATTTTTTATTGACTTAAAAATAATAACAACCCACAAGTTAAAGGATCATGAAAAAAATGATCCTCGTAGGTTATAATAATAATAAATATTCAATTATGAATTATAATGTATAATACTTTTCAAAATGAAAAATATACTTTTCAACAATTTATTGGCTTTTACACAAAATATAATGTGGTTGGGTGTATTTTTCTTGATATTTGCACGCTAATGAACTCTAATTGATCAAGTGGCACCTACTCCCCTTATAAGTATTTAGTGGAGGGTGAAAACATGAAGTTATTAGATCAGGACTTATTGAGTGCATGTGTAACTTATTAAAAAAAAAAAAAAAAAACGATTACAATTTGACTTTTAAAAAAGAAAAGTTTAGAAAATAAAATATAATCTAGTAAAAGCTTTTAGAATATTTATAAATAAAAAGTAAAATAATAATAACAACAACAACAACAACAAGGGTTTTGTACTAACCAAAAGAAACTATTGCAAGGTGCATGTATCTGCTATACCGGATTCCAGGAACTGATTCATGGAGTCGAACGAGAATATATATGGTATGGAGCTACCACGCAAATGCTAGTGACAAACATATTATACCCCATGCCCTGCAACCAATGAAGTTACAATAAGATTAAGAGCACAAAATTTTTTTTCACAATTGTTGAAGTGACAAATTGTTATTGGTAGGTAGGTAAAACATTAATGTTAGTGATAGGCCCAATTGAGAATGAGTAAATCTTGCCAACACAATTATTGTGAAAAAAGTTTTAAAATTTCCTCAATCTTATGAACTTAAATCATATGATAGGACTTTTTTAGTTTTCTTCAAGCTGTTTATGCAATAGCATGGATCACAGATAATCAAAAAGAAGTTACATTTTCAATGAATGAATTTGGTTCAAAAAAATGCAAATAAGATCAACAAACTTTAAAGTTATATGTTTCTCTGTATGAATTCCTAATGTTCAAAAGTCAAATGGCTGTTGGATGTCAACTTGTGTATCCATGATTTAACATTTTTGGGCAAGGTGTTACTGATAATTCAATGAGAGAAGAGAAAAACAGAGGACAGAATATATCATGATACTGAAATAATTATTAGTATCTAAAAACAAAGTTCTTTATTATTCTCATATAAGGACAAACCAGATTCTTAGATGTTGTGCTTTAAATCCTTTAATTAAATTTAAATATATAATTGTTATTAACTATGAATTTAATTAAGAAAATTAAAATTTATTTTTTAGATAATATTACTGAGGCATAAAACTCTTATTTTTACAAAATAATTTGGAAAAGATTATTATATACTATGTTACTCCCAATCTTTTGGAAAAGTTACTTTTCAAACTCTTCGAAAAATATTAGATTAAACTCACATGGGAAATGGTAAAGACTTATTATATATATATTCACGTGGAAGGTAGTGACGTTACTATATTGAAAAAGTTTCCAGGATTCTGTTCTCATATATAATTTTGAAGTCATTATTGATAAAATTTACCAAAAAAAGGAAGTCATTGTTGAAAAATGTGAACTATTTATATATTTCTTGCCCTAGCTAATAGTACTACAAATGAACATAAAAATTATATAAACGCGCCGACGTTAATTAATAAGGTCCACAGATTCCGACACGGAGTCAACAGGGAAATAACATGGAACATGCAGTTCCTTTTTCTTTAATCAAAGGTAGGCCTTTTTGATTCTTTCTTTAAAGGAAGAAAAATGAGTTTCACGTGAAAGTGTCTCAGATCTTTAAAAAAGTGAGCAAAGAGCAATGTATATTTTTTTCCGGTCGTAAATGGGGGGAAAAAACTATAAAATCTTGTTCCATGGATGTAGGGTTTTAATATTTTATGATAATTTTAGCTTAATAACTTACGCTATACTTTCTTTAAATGATAAAATAGATAGTTTTATTTATTAACACAATTATAATAAATTTTTATTAGTAATTAATATAATTATCAAATTTCATAGTTGGACAAATAGTAAAAGAATTCTAAGAAAAAAGAAAAATAAATAGTAAAATAAAGGGAAAAAAATCATAATTTGATAAATTTTTTGTGTATTGCATGGTTATCGATTAGTTGCACATGTATATAAGCTTCCTCCCAAATCTAATGTCATATTTTGAGCATAAGCTTGCCTTCACATCTAGTCTAAAAGGTTGAGGTTGATTGATTGTTTAATAAATAAATAATAAAGAAGGTTCTTTTTTTCACCAAGTTATATGGTCATATTTTGAGCATAAGCTTGCCTTTACATCAAGTCTAAAAGGTTAAGCTTGACTGAATGTTTAATAAAATAAATAATAAAGAAGTTTCTTTTTTTTCCTAAAGTAGTTGAACCAACCTAGCTATTTATCAGATCTGTACATTTTTTTTTTTTTTGTGCATAAAAGTTTAAGCTTAACTGATTGTTTAATAAAATAAATAATAAAGAGGTTTTTTTTTTCCTAAAATAGTTGAACCAACCTAGCTATTTATCAGATCAGTTCTTTTTTTTTTTTTTTCTTTTTCTTTTTCTTCTTTTTTGTGCATAACAGATCAATTTTCAGCCTTCGGGTACTCAAACATTCCATTTCTTTCTGTACTGAGACAATAAATTGTATCCTAAAAGGGATCATTTGGAATTTAAATTGAAAAACAAATGGCAATTTTATATTATAACTTGAATAGATTAAATTCAGTAACTAAAAGTAGATACAAATAAACATCATATATCAATGAAATGTAATTGTTTTCCAAGTTTGAATTGACAAATTGGCCAAACCATACAAGGGTAAAATGCAATTAACAAGTCTCTATCATACACATGGAAAGAAAATCACCTTAAACTTTCCAAGTCTACACGTCTGTAGGAGCTTGATTTTAGTCAGTCATCAAATTCTCATTTCATAACCCAACATTTTCTCTTTGGATTTATGAACAATTAATGACTTTATTAGTTAAGCAAAATAGAACTTAATCATGACAACTTAAATCATTGCAAAAGATTGCTTACCATCCAAGTGTGGCAAATGCAACAGGAAGCGAAAGAGCTTGCAATCCAATTCCTGAACAGAGCAAATGAAACGCTGCAAAAAAGGTGTTGCCATTCCTGGATTCAGTGATGGGAAGCCAAGCTTCCTGTGGATTGTGTTGATAACCTTGCAAACTTGCAGATGTAGTAACATCTTTTGAGGGGTCACTATCTATAATCGTTATCATTTGCATTAGCTCTCCCCGGGTTTTGGTAATGGAAGGTGAAGCTGGGAGAGGCATAACTTTTCTATAATTTGGTTCTACCATTTCTGCCATGGCTACGCTCCTCTGCTCTAGTTCAAAAGCTATGTTGAAAATATTAGGTGTGGGTTTTGCAAATATAAAGCTGATGGTTGGTGGTATATATATAAGGAAAAAGTTTCTCTGCAACTTGAATTGGAGGGAAGTCTCTCCAAACTGTGACGTGTCCATATCAAAAAGTAACACCTGTCCAACGCCACTATAACTTAAACTCAAGAGATAACTCCTGTTAAATCGAATGCCAGCCACTTTTCCATATTCTTTTTATTAAAAAATTACTTCTCTCTTTCTCCTTCGACGCTCAGTCCTTTCTCTCTCTCCTTCAACGCTTCCCCATCCCTCTCTTTTATTCTAGAGACGAAGAGGAAACCGAGAGCGAAAGAGAGAAGGAGATTGAGAGAGAGAGAGATATTTATTTTCTGAAACCCAAAAATGAATCTACTTCGGCGGCTCCAGGGAGGTAGTTTCGGCGTCTCCGGCCCCCATTCTGTTTCTCCGGCCACCCTCAGATTGCAGAGAAACTTTTTCCAGCTACCGATCGAATACCAAATTAGCCCAAACTAATTACAAAACCAAACTTTCTCATACCAACATCAGATTTGGTCCCATACATACTAACCCTTTCATTCGCACTAACTGGATGCAAAGCCAAACATTTCCAAAAAAAACCCAGATACCAAATTAGTTCAAATTAACTACAAAACCAATCTTTCCCAAACCAATTTCACATTCAGTCCCATACACACTATCCCTTTCATTTGCACTAACTAGATGCAAAACCAAACATTTCCTCAAAACCCAGATACCAAATTAGCTCAAACTAAACCAACATCACAATAATTCCCATACACACTAACCCTTTATTTGCAAAAACTCAAAGAAAAATGAAAACCAAACAATTTTCACCAAAACCCAGATAACAAAATCAGCTCAAAACAACAAAAAATAAAAAAGCACAAAATGTATCCCACACCAATATCACATTCAGCCCCAATAGCCAACACAGTAGCCAAGTACTTGGTATCCGAACCCCGCTTCTTCAACTTGACCTGGGTATGGTGCTCCACAGAATAAAGGGTGGCCAGAGAAACCGAATGGAGGCCGGAGATGCCGAAACTACCTCCCTGGTGCCGTCGAAGTAGATTTGTTTTTGGGTTTCGGAAAATAGATATATCTCTCTCCCTCCCTCTTGCTCTCTCAATCTCCTTCTCTCTTTCGCTCTCGGTTTCCTCTTCGTCTCTGGAACAAAAGAGAGGGATGGGGAAGCGTTGAAGGAGAGAGAGTGAAAGGACTGAGCGTTAAAGCAGGAAGAGAGAAATAATTTTTTTTAATGAAAAAATATGGAAAAGTGACTAACGTTTGAGTTAACTGGAGTTATTTGTTGAGTTTGAGTTTTAGTGGAGTTGGACAAGTGTCACTCTCTGATATGGACACGTCACAGTTTGGAGAGACTTCCTCCAACACAGATTGCAGAGAAACTTTTTCCTATATATAATGACTACGGGTCTTGGTGGAGCTCCTGTACAGAGTACAGTGGTACATTCGGCCTTTCATAAATAAATATTCCTTTATTTTTAGGAAATAATCATGGATCAATAGTAAAAGCCCGTATAATTCTTATCTTATTAACATGTATAGTGTTGTGGGCTTTAAGCCCAACTAGTTTACTTGTATAGCACACATTATTGTACTCACTCTTGTACTGCACTCATATGCCTCCTATATAAAGACACTCATGTATATTCTTCCAGTGAGCAACACAATACAATTATTCAGTATTTCTAACATGGTATCAGAGCCACTGCTCTGACGTTTTCTTTGCAGTCTTGTCTTTATTGGTGTTACTTCACTTTCAACGTCACTTCCACCATTACAACAGCCGCTGCGATCTTTCGCCGTAGAACCTTCGATGTCTTCCAGTCGTTGTCCTTGGGTTTCGGACCTGCAACCGCTGTTGTTGAGGAGTCTCGCACCACACAGACCACTGCACTCACTGTCTTTGTCATGCATCTTGCTCCGATAAATATTTTTCAGGTACCACAGTGATCATCTCACACCGATCTACTCAATCGTGGAAACCTCGAAGTCATCTGAGCCTGCACATGCCCCCACGCGCTGCTCAAAGATCCTGCACTGAAGCTCACGCTCCCATGCGCTACCATGTGCCACAGCCTTCTTCATGCGCTGCCACGCGCTGCACACGCCAGTCTGCACTTGCTGACGTCAGCTCTAAGTGACGTCATCACTGCCATATCATCGCTGACATCATTGTCCATCCATGCTGCTGACGTCACTCACCATGTCATCGTTGACCCTGTGTTGACTTGACGTTGACTTTGACTGAAGGTTGACTTTGATCGACTGTTGACTTTGACTATTGACTTTTCAACCAGGGTTGACTTTTTTGCAGTCTAGGTGCTCCTTATCTAGTTTTTCGCGTAGATTTCATTTTTGCAGTCCGTTTTTGCATATTTTGCTTCTAAATGAAGAATAAGGACAAGTCTTCTTCTTGTTGCAATAATCGTCGCCGACAATCCAACATACGTTTTGGCTACAATATTGAGACTTGCTATCATCGCAACAAATCGGCTGTTTCAATTTCTGCTGCTACTGTTGCTAACACTGAGAGTATCCAACCAATGGCTCTCGTCTCTACATAGTCTAAGTCTTCGGGCCGCACTTTCACCATGTCCACAGATGGCCATAGAAACATCATCGTCAATGTTATTCGTATGGTTGGTAATGCATTATATTCATCTTCTCTCTCAGCTTTATTTAGTATGTCTCTTTCCTCTTGGCTTATGGATTCTACTTGTTGCAATCACATGACACCTCACTCATCCTTATTTTTTGAACTTAAACCTGCACCACACCTTCTTAATATTCGCATAGCAAATAGTTTCACAATGTCTTGTCATAATATAGGTTTCGTTTCGACCTCCAACCTCTTAGTTCCTAGGGTCTTTAATGTTCCTGGCCTTTCTTACAATTTGTTTTCTGTGGGATCATTAGCTGAGCTGGGTTATCGCATTATATTTGATTACTCTGGGTGTATTATGCAGAATCCAAGGATAGGACAGGAGCTTGGGATCGGTCTCAGAGTTGGACGTATGTTTCTCATGGATAACCTTCGTCTTCCACTTGTTGCTCCTGTTTCTGTTGCCGCAGCTGCTGTAGTTTCTTCTCTTCCTTCCTTTGCACTTTGGCATGCTCGATTTGGTCACGCATCTTTTTCTTGAGTACAACAATTGGCTTCTAGAGGTTTGTTAGGGTCAGTGTCTACAGAAAATTTTGATTGTGTTTCATGTCAGTTCGAAAAACAACCAACTTTGCCTTTTAATACTAATAAATCAATATTCACTGATATCTTTGATTTTATTCATTCTGATGTTTGGAGGCCTTCTTCTGTCTCTAGTATTGGTGGATCTTGGTATTTTGTTGTCTTTGTTGATAATTACTCTTACTATAGCTGGATTTTTAATATGAAATATCGTTTTGAATTATTGCAAGTATATTCTAATTTTGTAAAAATGTTTGAAACCCAATTTTTCAAACGTATCAAAATTTTTCAATCTGATAATACTCTTGAGTACACTCAATTTGCTTTCCAAGATGTTCTAAATTTTTATGGCATTGTTTATCAACTAACTTGTCCAGGTATCTCTCAGTAAAATGGTAGAGCCGAATGAAAACTTCGTCATACTCTAGACACTGTTCGTGTACTCCTTCTCTCTACCAAAGTTCCTGCTCCTTTTTGGGGCGAAGCTGCTCTTCATACTGTTCATGTTATTAATCGCATTCTCAGTCCTGTCATCCAAAATCAAACTCCATATAAGCCCCTTTTTAGGTCACCTCCGGAGTATCACCACCTTTGCTCCTTCGGTTCTGCTTGTTTCGTTCTTCTTCAGCCACATGAGTATAACAAACTTGAGCCTAGGTCAAAGCTTTGTTGTTTCTTGGCTATGGCAAAACTCAAAAGGGGTATCGGTGTTATGATCCTATTTCTCATCGTCTTTGTATCTCCCGCAATGTTGTCTTTTGGAAACATCGCCTCTTTGTCGAGCTCTCTCACTTTCATGTTTCTCTATCTTAGATTTATTTCCAGATGAGGTACATATTCCTTCTGTAACTGCTCCTGACCCTCTTGTAGGTGCTTCTGATCCTCCTGTAGCTGCTCCTGATTATCTTGTAGACTTTTCTATCCAATCACGAGATATCTTTGATCCTTTTCCTAGTTCTCCCTTTAATGAACAGGTGGAAGATGAACCGGTCGAAGATGAGTTACCCAACCCAAAGCTTAGGCCCCTTGCTTCTGCTCCGGCTGAAGATCTTAAACAAGACATTCCACCTCATCAGTCAACTCGGGTAAGATTTATTCTTGCACATTTACTTGACTATCATTGTTACATTGCCCTTGCTACACTACACAAGCCTCGCACCTATCGTGAGGCTTCCACTGACCCTTTATGGCAGATTGCAATGAAAGAGGAACTTGATGCATTATCTAAAAACCATACTTGGGACTTGGTCACTCTCCCCTCTGGAAAATTTGTAGTTGGTTGTAAGTGGATCTACAAGATTAAGACTCGCTCTGATGGATCCATTGAGCGCTACAAAGCCCGTCTTGTTGCAAAAGGTTTTACACAGGAGTATGAGATTAATTATGAAGAGACCTTTGCTCTGGTTGCTCGTATCTCATTTATTCGTGCCCTCTTAGCTGTTGCTGCTGCTGCTGCCAGTAAATGGGAAATTTTCTAGATGGATGTCAAAATTGCACTCCTTAATGGGGATTTAAGTGAAGAAGTTTATATGTAACCTCCTCCTAGTCTCTCTGTTGAAGCAAACAAGGTTTGTCACCTTCGGCGTGCACTTTATGGCCTTAAACAAGCTCTATGAGCTTGGTTTGCCAAATTCAGCTCTACTATCTCTTGCTTGGGTTACATGGCTAGTCATTATGATTCTCTCTTATTTCTTCGTCGCATTAACGTAGGCACTATTTTACTTCTACTGTATGTGGATGATATGATTATAACTGGTGATGACCTCAATGGCATTCAAGAACTCAAGGATTTTCTCAGTCAACAGTTTGAGAGGAAAGATCTTGGACATCTCAGCTACGTCTTGGGTCTTGAAATCACTCATTCTACTGATGGACTTTACATTACTCAAGCCAAGTATGCCTCTGAACTTTTGTCTCGAGCTGGACTTACTAATAGCAAGACTGTTGATACTCCAGTTGAGCTTAATGCACATCTGACTCCATTAGGAGGGAAACCATTATCTAATCCTTCTCTTTACAGACGCTTAGTTGGCAGCTTAGTTGATCTCACTGTTACTCGTCTAGACATTACGTATGCTGCTCACTAGGCGAGCCAGTATCTGTCTGCTTCACGATCGACTCACTATGCTGCTGTTCTGCGTATTCTTCGGTACCTAAAGGGCACTCTTTTCCATAGTCTTTTCTACTCTGCTCAGTCTCCTCTTGTTCTTTGTGCATTTTTTGATGCTGATTGGGTAGGAGATCCCGCAAATCGCAAGTTCACCACTGGTTATTGCTTTCTTCTTGGTTCTTTTCTAATTTCTTAGCGAAGCAAGAAACAAACTCATGTAGCCCACTCTAGTACTGAAGCAGAATATCGTGCCCTTGCTGATACCACATCTGAGCTTCTTTGGTTACGATGGCTTCTCAAAGACTTAGGTGTATCAACATCTTCTACTATTCCTCTTTATTGTGACAACAAGAGTGCCATTTATATTGCTCACAATGATGTTTTTCATAAACAAATTAAACACATTGAGATCGATTGTCATTTTATCCATTATCATCTTGTCCATGGTGCTCTCAAGTTAATCTCAGTCTCCTCTACAGATCAACTTGCAGATATCTTCACCAAGTCATATCCTAAGGGACGCCGTCGTACTTTGGTTGACAACCTCAAGTTAGTCTCACATCCACCTTGAGTTTGAGGGGGGCTGTTAACATGTATAGTGTTGTGGGCTTTAGGCCCAACTACTTTACTTATAGAGCACACATTCTTGTACTATACTCTTACTTGTATTGCACTCATATTTACTTGTACTGCACTCATATGCCTCCTATATAAAGGCACTCATGTATATTTTTTCAGTGAGAAATACAATACAATTATTCAATATTTCTAACATATCTAATAACTAAGATTTAGCTGGAAAGGTGGAAAAGTGGAAAGATATAAAATTGTGAGGGGATAGAAAAAACGGATAGAAAAGATATGGGGCTCGTTACCGTTATTTAAACAACAGTTTTTAGTGTTTAAATAATATTACATTTTCACATACTTTTTTACCTTCACGTATTTTCAAAATATACAAACAACATTATTAGATTAACATTACAAAATAGGCCCTTAGTTTTCCCTCATTTGTGTTTAGTTGGAGGAGTGGAAAAATGAAGAAATGAAAAACTTTTTTGTTTGGTTGAGATGAAAAATGAGAAGATAGAAAATAAAGTTAGTATAAATTTATCATTATGTCCTTACTAAATATATAAACAAAAAGTAACATATTTATTATTAAAAAAAATTTGTATGGACACTTAAAATTTTTTTTAATTTATAAAATAAGCAAATGCCAAAAGGATAAATTTAAAAAAAAAATACTGATAAAAACAAACAAAATGAACCAATGTGAACATATTGTGCAAAGTGCAAACAAAAAAAAACAAAAAAAAATTATCCAACAAAACGAAAAAAACAATTTTGTCCGACACACATCTTCCCCTTTTTTTCTCCCATTTTGTGAAAATTGAATTTTGATGGATCCAAAGAGAAAACAGTTGGGCCTCACCATTTTTCTCTCCTCATCTCCCTTCCAGCCAAACACAGTTTCCACCCATTTTCTCTCCTATTTTTCACTATCTTTTTTTTTTTTATCTTCCCTAAAATCCACCCAACCAAAGTTAAAAAAATTTACTCTCAAATTTTCAACCCACGAGATATTTTTTTAATCTTTTCACATTATTTTATTTTTTTAAATCTTTTACTTTTCTTAACCTTTTTCTTTTAGAGTATATTTGAAAGGGGTGTAAATCTAGAAAATATTGCTCTTGTTTTATGAATAAAGGCTGTTACATACACATTTACACATACATGTAAAAATACAATTGAAATCGAGATTGAAAATTTTGACTCCAAGTCACTATTGTAGTTATTTTATTACGCGTGCGTAAATTTGTGTATAACAAAGCGCTGTCTTATTATATAATAATGCTTAGTACCATCTAGAAAGCCCTGACAACTGGGTCTGTGACTAGGATTACACCCCATTATGACATGATGCTAGTGATGTAACAAGCGGCGTCACTGCACCTTTGTAATCTTTTTGCGCGTATAAAGGAAGATTATTCCTCACTTTTGACAAACAACATACAAGATTCATACCAAGTATAATTAAAATTGACTAATATCATAAGGTGATTTATATTCTCGCTACTTTTTTTTGAAAAATAAAAAAGGCAAATCGTTCGTTCACATTTAGGTTTTGTTTAAATACTGTTTATTGTTAAAAATTAAAAACATTGTGGTAAAACAATTTTTAAATGTGTGAATAATGTTGTGAGATCTAATTTTAAAGAAAAATTTGTTAAAATCCGTACTTGCGAGTCTTGTAAACAGTGCATAAAATCCACACAAAAAAACGCAACCGCCATTGAAAACATGCAAACTCACTATCCAAACTCACACTTAGTATGAAAAGGAAATCTTTCATTCACACGTTTAGTAAAGTCGAGGTATGTCGAACAATAGCTAACAGCCCTGCAATTTTTTTTTTTAGTAAAACAGCTCTGCAATTTCTGATATTTCAATAAATATGTCCAGGGCTCAAATCTTTGGCCTCTAACTATCAAGTTATTAAGAAAAAATGGTTACAATATTCAAATCTTTCGTCTCTAACTATCAAGTTATTAAGAAAAAATGATTACATCGTACAATAATTTCAACTTTTGACATCAAAAAATTGGGGTCCTCTGCCAAGATCTTCGGGCATATTAACAGTGCCACATGGTTCCTTGACCTTGAAGCACATGTGTATTAGCTCTGGGGCTATACTTTGTTCAGAGTCCTACATCTAATTAAAAATATAGAGGATCCTTTTACTGGTCCCCAAGGCGGTTTGATAAAACCCTTTGGCTCTGTTTTTTAATACAGAGTAAGAAACTTTGGTGTGACCTTCCGAATCACCAAAAGGGCAGTTCAACGTCCGCAGTGCATATTCAGTAGCAACAAGACTCTCTTCAAATCCTAACTGTGGTGCTAGTTCGGATGGGGGCCCAGGCAGGCAATTTTGGAAAAGGTTGTGGGTCCTTCCTCTCCCACATAGGATAAGGCACTTTGCATGGTGAGCTTGCTGTGACATTTTGCCCACCAAGTTAAACATCCTGAAGAGCAAAGTAGTGCAAGACAGTTTATGTGATGAATGTAGGTTGGAGGCGGAAACAACGGGTCACGTTTTCTTCACTTGTCCAAGGGCACGTGAGGTGTGGGCATATTCCAAAGTAGTGTTGCCAGGTGGAGTGTTTTCTATGACTTCCTTTTATGATCTAATGTGGAAGATGTGCATGGTAGACCGAATAAATGTGGACATGGTGGCTGGAGTGGTCACTTTGGCATGGGCAATATGGCATGATAGAAACGAAGCACGTTTGGGAGCCTAGAGAAAGCCAGGAAACGTTTTGGCAAGTTGGGTAGCAACCTACATGGAGGATTATAATGATGCTACTGCAGCACAATCTTTGTTTAAAATAAATGTGGATGGTGCAATAGCAAAAGAAACAAAGAAGGCGGGTGTTGGTGTGATTGTTAAAGATGAGTGGGGTAGGGTGGAGACGTGGAGGCTACGATGTGCAAAAATCTGAATGCCCCTCTAGGTGCAATGGAGACTGAATCCAAGGCTATTGAGGCAGGGTTACTGTTTGCACAAGATATCGGCATCAGAGACATTGTGGTGGAAAGCTACTCTCTAGTTATGGCTCAAGCTCTGAATGGAACATTAGCCCCACTGTCTTCGGTCTTGGCAGTTGTACAGAGTATTATGGACCTCAGCAAGGGATTTAATAGGGTGGAATTCTCTTACTTTAAAGACAAGGGAAGAGGCTAGCTCACGCTCTAGCAAAACATGCTTTTGGCATTGTTGATTTTATTGCATGGATTGAAGAAACGCCTTACTTCCTAAAGTAAGCTATTATCCACGATGTAATATTTTAAATGATCTAAGAATATCACTCTCAATATTCCTATCAAAAAAAAAAATATACTAAATACATTTTACCATGTGCTTTTAGAATATTCATTAACAAAAAGTATAATAATAATAACAACAACTAGCCTCATCACATGCGCTATGCACGTGTGATGAAGCTCTTTTTTTATTATTTTGAGTTTAATGTAATTTTTTAATTTGAATTTATCTTTTATTAGTGATGTTACACCGGAATGAATTTTTCAGAAACTAAAATTTAGGATTTAAAAATAAGTAAACGGCTAGATTTAGTGTGTGCTAATTTTTAGGAAAAAAATGTATTAAAACATGCGTGAGATATATTTAAATAGAAAGCATGCTAATTTGTAGGAAAAAAAAATTATATCGGGTAGTTTTTTTTTTTTTTAATTTCGTTGAATTACAATTTTAATTCTATTTTTTATTTTATAAGAATAAGGATTATCTAATTAGATTAGAAGTATTTTTGACATTTTTTAAAGACATAATTAACTTTCTGAATCCTCTTAACATATAAAGATAATAATAAAAATAAAAATTTTATACACAAACTGGTTTATATGAAATTTCCTCCAACCCACTTCGTGGCTGTTAAACAAACTATCTATGTGTACTAATAGTCACATAACATTTTTAATGAGTTATATGACTTGCTTAAATAATACACACATACAGACTTAAAAATCACCAAGTTGTGAGTTGATGAAAAATTCTCCCAAACTAATTTGGAGAAAACCTTGTCCATAATAATAACGGGGGGTTTCGCAAGAACCAAATGAAGCAATTGCAAGTTGCATGTATATGCTGTAGCGAATTCCAAGGATTGCTTTATGTAGTCGGACAAGAATAAATATGGTACAGTGTTGCCACGCAAATGTTAATGACAAACATATGATACCCCATGTCCTACAACGAATGAAATAATTACAATAAGATATTGATTGGACATAAAATATTTCACAACGGTTGAAGTGACAAATAGATATTACTAGGGGTAAAAATAATGACATCTGTGATATGTCCAATAACTGGGAATAAGTAAAAGTTTCTCTACTTAATAATTGTGTTTATATCATTACTCAAACTCATGAAGTTAAATCTAATGAAAGGACTTTTCTTCAGGCTGCTACATTTGGAACTTATTGCAAGCGACAATAGGATGGTTTCTATGTAGCCAAAGAAAGAGAGCAACCCTATTAGCAATAGCATGGACCACAGCTACTTGAATAGAAGTGACAGTTTTAAAGAATAAATTTGGTTCAACAAATGCAAATAAGGACAATAGACTTTAAAGTTTTATGTTACTTGGTATGGATTCCATAAGATTTTCCGAAAGTAAAACCGCTGTTGGCATGGATGTGAACTTGTGTCCATGATTTAACATCTTTGGAAGAGGTGTTACTGTTAATTCAACGTGAGAAAAGAGACAAAGAGAGGGAACAAATTATCATGTTCCTAAAATAATTATTAAGTAGTTCGGAATTGATGTTCTTTCTTCTCATATAAGGACAAACGTTATATTCAATCACATAATTATTATTAAAAAGATAGTATTATTTATGTTCAATTGATCAAATATAATCACATAATTGATCAAATACAATTATTAGCCAAAAAAAAAAAAAAAAAATTGATCAAATACAATCACATAATTGATTTTAATTCAAAATTTTAAATTCTATTGTATACGATAATAACGATTGCACAAAACTCTTACTTTTATGAAATTTGGAAAATGTTATGGTAGGGCATTTTTACCAAATATTTGGGAGAGATAAATTCCCAAATGTTTCAAATAATATTATATTCTATTAATTAAATTCACAAGGAAACCATCTAGTGAAAAGTTAACAGATGCTCTTAAAGTATTGGTTTAGGAATTATTTTTGAAATATTTTATGAGAAAATGATAAAGTAATTAATTTTTTTTATAGTTTTTTATATTTTCCATGAAAGTAGTGTCAAAACTTTTTTATAATAGTTTTTTAATAATTGCATTAAGGGCATCCGTTAACATAACTCAAACCTTATTATTATTCTCGATTGAAGGAAGTGACATTACTCTACAATAAGTTTGCAAGATCTTGTTGATAAATTGTTTATAAATGTGTGTGCAAGATATGTTGTTAATGAACTTCACTTTATTTTATATTACACATACAAGTGAAGCTTTAATTTTTTAACCTTCTTCCCAAGCATATTATCATATTTTTAAAAGCTGAACCGAATCAACAAGTCCAACTGGGAACTAGGCAACAATTTGGTTTGATAAAACTCCCAAAACTAGTAAAAACTAAAAACCGGGAGCAAAATTGGTTTTTTGATTGTGTCAATTTTTAAAATTATGCATATTAATACTAGCTTGTAACCCATGAATGAGCATAGATGCATTTAAAAATAAACACATTTTTTTATCATAAAAATATACATAATTAATCAAATTATTAGACAAAATGACAATTTTATTTTATGACTTGAATAGATGAAATTCATTAACTAAAAGTACATACAATATATCAAACATCATATATTCATGAAGTGTGATTCTTTTTCAAGCATGGATTGACAACTCAAACACGCACATTCATGACTGAGTCTGTTAGAGCTTGACTCAGTCATCAAACTCACCCTGTATGTCACTCATTTCACAACTCATCCTCTTCTCTTGGAGAACAATATGACTTTATTAATTAGTTGAGCAACATTGACTACAAATCAATAAATCGTTGGAAAAAGATAGCTTACCATCCAAGTGAGGCAAATGCAATAGGAAGCGAAAGAGCCTGCCATCCAAGTCCTGAGCAAATTAAATGAAACGTTGCGAAATAGGTGTTGCCATTCCTGGACTCAGTGATGGGAAGCCAAGCTTCCTGTGGATTGTGCTGGTAACCTTGCAAGATTGTATATGAATTAATATCATTTGAGGGATCACCATCTATAATGGTTATCGTTTGCATTGCCTCTGCTTTAGTATTGGTATCTGAAGGTGAAGTTGCGAGTGGCATGACTAGACTACTTTTCAATTCTACCACTTCTCAGGAGAATGAGCACTGTTGCAAATATTAAGCTAGCGATTGCTAGTATATATATAATATTAATGGCTACTGGTTCTCGTAGAGAACTTGTACACTCTTACACTCTCCTTGTGTTAAATAAATCTATTGTTTAGTTTTAGGATATAAATATTAATTGATATCTGAAACCCATATAATTGTTTTTTGTAATTGAGGTTGATGGTTGAAAAAAGAGTTTGCTTTCAACTTTTCAACCTTTAAATCAGAATTTTTTAAGTTTCACGTACATAACTAGTGGCGGAGCTAGAAAATTTTAATCCGGTAGTCAAGCTAAAATATAACAAAATTCTTAAAATAAAAACATAAAAATAAAAAAAGACCCAAACAAGTACTTTGTCATAAATTAAAAACTTTTTGAGTCATTCATAAATTAAAAATTATTAAATTTTTTATTTTTATTTATTTATAATTTTGTTAGCTAGAATATGGGAGATGAGAGATTTGAATTCAGGATGTTATTTACACATCAAAAGATGCCAACCAAACAAACCCAAACAAAGTTTATAGCAAAATATAATGATACAACAAAACCCACTACATCAATAAAAATACATCACTTAAAATAATTTTTTGCTAAATCATTACAAAATATATATAAAACGCCTATATTACATATTACATAATTTAAGTTATAAACTGAACCATACTATTATTATAACATGTTATATACAATTAAACAAATACATAAACATTCATTCACCCTCCGCCACATTCTTCTCAAAAAAAAAATAATAATAATAATAAAAGAAAAAAAAAATCCTTCTACCACATTTTTCAAGTGTCGTACAGCACTTAAAAAGTAAAGTCACACAGTAGATTTACCATCTTCCACCAAAACATAACTTGCAATAAAAAAGAATTAACAGAACAAAATAGCAAAAATACAGAGAGAGAGAGAGAGAGAGAGAGGGGATCCTTTGAACGGTCCCCTAGATGATTTGATAAAACTCTTTGATTCTCTTTTTATTAATATAGAACGACAGTTTCAGCTTAATCTATTTTGGTGTGTAAATTAGAAACCAATTATTCCCATTATGTTTTTAATTTACAAATTACTACTCCACTCCGTTATAAATCTTGCTCATATCAAGTTTCAATGCAATGTAAGTGTTTTTTTTTTTTTTTTTTTTTCTTTTTTTTTCTTTTTTTGTTTTATGTGTTGCGTTATTTTAAAAAGTACCCAGATGTAATGAGTCTTATTGGTCGATATTCCATTATTTTTTTATGAGGGTTTTGTCTTTGGGTTAGCATGATATGGTATCATTTATTTTTCAAAGTATGGGGCTAGTAAAGGTATGAGCCACAGAAAAGTGTGTTCAAGATTGCACTTGCTTCTAAGAAAATTCTAGTGGTGGACATGTATTTGTGCATGCACGTGTTTTCTATTTCTTGACCTTGAGAAAATTCTTCATATGTTTTCCACAATTCTCTCTCTCTAAAACAATCTCTCTCCCTCTCTCTCTCTCTCTCTCCTTATCAATGTTTGTCATCTTGGCAAATTCCGGAAAATTTGGTAAAAATAGTATTCAATTGCTAAGCAACTAGCTGTTACTGCATACATCACCAACCCCAAACAGAAACTTTAATGCTAAAGCTAGAGAAGTTTGGCCCATCTAGAGAATTCGCAATCAAAATGGTTGATCTAGTTCAACAAAGGAGGGAGGCAGAATTATCATTCCATGACATTGGACTTGGACAGAAACGTGTCGCATCTACCTTAAAATAACAAAGAACATTAAAGTGGTGGGTCAGTGCAAGCTAGATTCTTAGAAGCATCTAATACATCTTAGTTAACAATAATAAAGAATGACGAAAAGAGGAAGCTATCTTTTTTGTGCAAGAAAAATAAAATCTGCAACTTAAGAAGGTTGAGATTAGGCATTTGTGCAAGGTTAGGGATGAATTAATTAGGAGAGAGAAAGAAAGTAGAAAAAAAAATATAATATTCTATTAAATTAATTAGGTTAGTTAATATGGAAATCAATTAATTTTAAAGATGACATTGATTATAATGATTTTCTAACCATTAGAGAGCATCCACATTAGTTTGTGCAACAATTTTTCTATTTTGCACATCTAAAACCTATTTTTTCTATTTTACACACTTATTTTTATTAAACATCCATATCAGTTTGTTTATTATACACATTTATTAATATAAAATATTAATTTCTTTAACACTGTGAACAGTAACCTTGAGAGTGAGGTGAGAAAGGGAATGGGAAAAAGAGAGTGAGGAGAGAGAAAAAAAAAGAATAAAAAAATTATTTACATAGTGAATAGTAACCATGTATATATACACGGTTACTGTTCATTTACAAGACCATTGTGTATATTTAGACATTTTTACTAAGATTGATGTGGGAGGTTTTGGGTTAAAATGTGCAAAATTGAGTACTTTTTATATTTTAGAAGACTATTCACGAGTTGGTGTGGTTGCTCTCTACAGTGTATAAAAGGTGTAACTCTTGTGGAGTTATATCAGGTGTAACTTGAACTCATCTCATATATATATATATATATATATATATATATATATATAACTTGATTGTTATGAATTGAAATGTGTATTTTAAATTCTATTTATATAAATTATGGTAATATAAAAACCATACACCAATACTAATTCGTACTGAAATATTTTGTTCTCTTATCCAAACTGAAATTGCCTTTGATATGGTATTAACAACTTTGTACAAGACTCTTTAATGCAAGATTGTATTTTCAACCTTTCTTGATGTTAATGTTGGGAATATGTATTTGATACAATAAAGGAATAACATTAAATAGTTGGATAAAAAAGAGTTTAGAGGCGCTAACACTTCGCTATCCATAGACAAATTTTACCCCACACAAAATATACTACAAGCATTGCAAATATGTTCTCAGGATACAACTAAGCCAAGTATTCTTCAAGTAGTAATCTTGAGAGAGTTCTTGTTAATTTCAATAATAATTGTGAAAAGTAGTTACAAAATGAACATGAATAAGTATTTATAGTCAAGTGGGTCAAAAGGCACATTTAAAGAGTTACTTTAATTGATTTTAACGTTCAAAAAGCATTATAACAGTTTGTCAAACTTGAATTAAAAAGGAGTTAAACCCCTAAAAAAACCAATTGACCTCTTGCTCATCATCTTATACAAATGGTATCCTCTCCATTTTCCATATATTATATTGTAACTTACCTTTTTCTTATATATATATATATATATATATATATATTACAAGTTACCTTGTATATACTTATATAAAGAATAATTAATATAAACTGATTGATGTCTTGATTTAATGATAAAAAGCTATCATCATTAGGAGATGACGTTATAGGATAAAGTTATCTCAAAAACCTTGTATATACCTATACAAAGAACAATTAACATAAACTGATTGGTGTCTTAATCCGATGATAAAAAGCTATTATCATCAAGAAATGACGTCATAGTTGAAGTTACCCTAAAAAAAAAACACAAGACGGCCAATCGAATAAGTAATTCCCTGAGGCCCATATATACATTCAAAATGGTTATTGGTTTAATTTCTTACTAATGCTATCTGTCATTAAGGCTTGTAGAAGTTGGCTTTTAGGCCTTTGTCAGCTAAGGTCCAGGCCGCAGCAATAACTATTAGAACAGTCAAGACAATGCCAAAGCAACCTAAACCCATGTTTATAAACCAATCCAAACCATTTGGTCGAGGTTTCTTCATTGCGATCCACATGAAACATGGATAAGCAAAAGTTAAAGGCAATGTAGCACCTCCAACTAAAGGTGCTAGGCTTCCCAAAAATGGAAATGTCACAGAAAGAAAGAAAGCCAACCCTCCATAGAAAATGCGAAGGCATGTGCGAACCCATCTTGGGCATGGCCGATTTTTCTTGCTTGTGTATCTAACTTCCAAGTTGTCAAAAACAACCATGGCGTAAACTTGGAATGTACATAAACAGTTCACCAAAACTAGTAGGTAAATTGAAGTCATAATTAACTTCGAGGTGTTTGGTCCATGGATTTGTGAATATGCAGTCAACAATCCTTGCCCTCCACTGTACGGTACCTGTCATTCATAAATAAATAAATAAGAGAAAAAATATTAATAATAAAAATAATAATGAAATAAATAAATAGAAGTCTTACAAGTATCCAAATTAACACATTTTTTGCACTATTATCTTAAATTTTTAGTCCTTTAAGATCTTACAAGTAACCAAATTAACTCTTATGCTAAGATTTCATATCTTTGAGGGACGAATTGTAATCACGTGCCTTGTATGTGATCACATTTATTAAAAAAAAAATTAAAATAAAAGTAATACAAAATTATTTATCTCTTATTTCACTAAATTCATGCCTTTTAGTCGGAACAAAATCATCTGTCTCTAATTTCCAAACTATCAATTTGTAAGTTCACAAAACCCCAAAACAAATAAAAAATTCCAAAACCATTAACCTCAATTTGACATCAAAGTAGACCTTAGTGGAAGGAGCGTTCCCTGGGTCTAGTTGGGCCCAAGCCCAACGTCCAGTGCCACCCCAGGGAACGAGGGGAGGGAAATAGTGCAAATGGGAGAGAGATCAAGGGAATCAGCCTTGGAGAGGTAGAAGAAGAAGAAGAGAGAGAGAGAGAGAGAGAGAGAGAGAGAGAGGGTTAAGAAATGAATTGTTGAAACTGATAGAAGTTTAACCTAGGGGTCAATTTGGATGTAAATGCAATACCTCAAGGGTTTGAAATTCAAATTAAATGTACATGAACATTTACAATTGACGCAAATCTCAGTGGTATTTTTGCATTTTGACTTTTTTTTTAGTGGATTGTTCAAGAAACAATACGTCTATAGCTAAAAAGAAGTGTGATTTAAAAAAAAATTATATTCTAAAAGTGAATTTTTAGACACCGGAAACATGAACTTGTTTGACTGCTGAAAAAATCATGATGATTTAAATAAATCTCTTTCTTAGGAAAGTATATAACAAATCTCAATAAGTTCAAAAAAGAAGAAGATTTGCTTACCTTGCTTCCATAAGCCCAAAATCCACCTATTGCAAGGGGATATTGGCACATAGCGATTACTATGTATGATATTGTCACCCCTGTGCACATTGATTTATAGGATGTTTGTTTTGGACTTGAAGGCAATGTTCCCTGCAAAATTACAGACATTTTAACTTAAAATTACATTCAAATTGAGAAGACACTTTTAAAGCATAACTTGGTTTTTTTTTGTAATCCCCACTATTATATAGGACAGACTCTTCCCTTCTTTCAAAGGACTATGGAATCCCCATGTAATAAAAGGGAGTATGTATGTATTGAATGTATGAGGTAATTGTTGATACTTAGGGCCAATCTCATGTGAAAGGGGAGATTGTAGAGGAGTTATCCCAATGAACCTAATAACGAAGATATATAGACTGTCACTTCATTTAAAATAAATCTTCTCTAACCAATGAATCTCCTCTCGCAAGGGAGTGGTAGTGAGGTACCACCATTGGGGACGGGCCGGTGATCTTCTATTAGTTTCTCTATGAAATGGAAAATCTCTTAGACATTTTTTCCAACCTTTAAGATTGAAATGTTGCGTGGAGTACTCAATTAAAAAAAAAAAAAAAAATGTTGCGTGAGTACATATCCTCATATAGAGTTTCATATTTTAGGATTTTGACATGTCCAAGTTCTATTGAATCTAAAGGGTCACAAGCTTAGGCTGGGCTGAGCTTTCTTATATAGTTGGATACTCTCTTGTTGGATCCTAAAGTTGGGTGAAGGCACAAACCTTGACTTAATTAGCTTGCGACTGTTGAAGCGTTTCTTACCCCAAAAGCAAAGAGCTATGGAATAACACGCTTTTCACTAAAAATGATAATTTGTCTGACATCATTTTCACATGGACTTGTGCATAAAAATTATTTTCACACACTTATTACAAATTACCAATTTGACAAGTTATGAAATTCTATGCGAATAATGTATTCGTAAACCATTGTTTACCCTAAAACCAAAAAAAAAAAAAAAGTGTAATTCTAAACTTTTTGAAAAGGAAAAGAAGTTTTTTTGTTAGATAAATATTGAGAGAGGAAGAGGTGGAGTTCAAATCACTAACATGAACAACATTAAATTATCATTAGAACCTGAAAAGAAAAAAGTAGAAAGGATTTTAGAGATTCTAACCTGTATCTCGAGGATTACATTATGTCCTTTGAATGCAAGGGCAATGATCCCAAGCGCATTCAATACATCACTGAATTTTTCCAAGTTAGATTTCAATTTGTCAAATTGCCTATAGGATATGTCTGTGGGCCTATCTTTGGTAATTGAGAGAGCCCAAATCAAAGTAGAATATAAAACAACTGTGATGGCCCCAATTAAAGACACCCAAGCTATAGAGTTCAGGTTTGGTAGTTGGGCTATAAGTATTGCTAAGCATGTGAACACCAAGAACCACTCTGTATTTGTCAATGATTTAGCATGACACATGGCATCACGATCACATAGGGTTTTGAATATGAGGTCCAGTGTCCTACCTCCAATAATAATTAGAATGATACACGTACCTCCTGAATTGTATAATATAGGGAATAGGGCAAGCAACTTCCCTAGTTTTGGACCTGCATATAGTGATAAATTATGACTTAAGATAGTATAGAATTGAGGAAGAGAAAACATGTCATTGATCTTAACTAATTTATTGAGTATCCATAGCCAATCAAAAAAATTGGGACTAAGGTGTTGGTGTTGTATTTAATAACACATTATCACCCTCCTATGCATTATGGGTAAGACCTTTGTCATTTGGCCTAATTTTATTGAATGTTAATTGGGGAAGACATTGTATTAGTCCCACTTCTTGTTAAATTTAGTAAGTTGTGAGAACTTTGCAACACATTATTAGAACAAATGCAATTGAATGTTAACTAGGGAAATGAGAATACAATTTTAATGTGTCTCCGGTGTTGTTAAAGTAGTAAATTGTGAAATATCAAGAGGGAGTTTGGATAGAGTTTATCACCAGCGTTTGTGCATTTTACTGAAATAATGTGGGTCCCATAGCATTATTCACAAACCCACAAATGTCATCCAAACACAAATTTCAATATAAATTGGGTATCACAGCACTATTCACACTTTTAAAAATTATTTTGTTACAATATTTTCAGTTTTCAGCAAAAAAGCAGTATTCAAACACACCTTAAACACACCCTTGGGTATTAGGGTGTGTTTAAAAAGTTAGGGTATCCAAACACATTTAAAAAGCTATATATGGATTTTACTTTATATATATAATATTATTTAAAAAGAAACTACTTTTATTATGTACTAATCATTATATATAATCAAGATAATTATTAAAAAACTGTATTTTTTATTGAGATAAAAATATTAACAACCCACAAGTTAAAGAATCATGAAAAAAAAGGAGCCTTGTACGTTATAATAATAATAAATATTCAACTATGAATTATAATATATAATACTTTTCAAAAGGAAAAATATGCTTTTCAACAGTTTATTGGCTTTTACACAAAATTTATTATTTGGTGTATTTTTCTTGATATTTGCATGATTGGCTCCTATTCCCCTTATAAGTATTCAGTGGAGGGCGAAAATATGAAGTTATTAGATTAGGATTTATCGAGTGCATGTTTAACTTATATATATATATATATATATATATACTAGTTTCATCACACGTGCTTCGCGCGTGCGATGAGACTTTTTTTTTTTAGTGGTCCTATTTTATAGAAAAAAAAAACTGTATTTAATTATTATATATATATATGATTTTTATTTTAAAAAATCTAATTTATAAGTGAATAAATTAATTTAAAAATTAATAGGAGAGTTGTCCTATTTTTTAGGCAATATTTTAGTGGGAGTTAGAGTTGCATTTTTACCGGATTGTCCTTTAGTTTCGTCTCTACTTAATCATAGGACAGTAGGGGCATTTTTGAACTAAAAAATGAGTTTTTACCGGATTGTCCTTTAATTTTTTCTCTACTTAAACATAGGACTGTAGGGGCATTTTTGAACTAAAAAAATAGGAATCCAAACAAGGAAAGCCCCTTAAATAGTAATATTTTTGAACTAAAAAAATAGGAATCCAAACAGGAAAAGCCCCTTAAATAGTAGTATAGATAGATAACGATTACAATTTGACTTTTAAAAAAGAAAAGTTTAGAAAATAAAATATAATCTAATAAAATATTAAATATATTTTATCTTGTGCTTTTAGAATATTTATTAACAAAAAGTAAACTATTAATAACAACAACAACAACAACAACAACAACAACAACAACAACAACTGGGGTTTTGTACTAACCAAAAGAAACTATTGCAAGGTGCATGTATCTGCTGTAGCGGATTCCAGGGACTAATTCATGGAGTCGAACGAGAATAAATATGGTATAGAGCTGCCACGCAAATGCGAGTGACAAACATATTATACCCCATGCCCTGCAACCAATGAAATTACTATAAGATTAAGAACACAATTTTTTTTTTGTTTTCACAATTGTTGAAGTAACAAATTGTTATTGGTAGGAAAGTAAAATAGTAATGTTAGTAATAGACCCAATTAAGAATGAGTAAATCTTGGCAACACAATTATTGTGAAAAAAGTTTTAAAATTTCCTCAAACTTACGAAGTTAAATCATATGACAGGACTTTTCAAGTTTTCTTCAAGCTGTTTATGCAATAGCATGGATCACATATAATCAAATAGAAGTTACATTTTCAATGAATGAATTTGGTTCAAAACAATGCAAATAAGATCAACAAACTTTAAAGTTATATGTTTCTCTATATGAATTTCTAATGTTCAAAAGTTAAATGGCTGATGGATGTCAACCTTGTATCTAGGAATAGGATTTAACATTTTTGGACAAGGTGTTACTGATAATTCAATGAGAGAATAGAAAAACAGAGGAGAGAATATATCATGATACTGAAATAATAAGTGTATAAAAATATATGTAATATTGTTTAAAAACTAAAAATATATATATTTAAACTCTTATAATAAACCTACTTTTAAGTTTCAAACACTTGGAAAGAGTTTCCAAGATTCTGTTCTCATATATAATTTCGAAGTCGTTGAAATATGTGAACAATATATATATTTCTTGCCCTAATAGAACTATAAATGAACATAAAAATTATATAAACGCGCCGACGTTAATTAATAAGGTCCACAGATTCCGACATGAAGTCAATACATGGAACACGTAGTTCCTTGTTCTTTAATTAAAGGGAGGCCTTTTTGATTCTTTCTTTAAAGGAAGGAAAATGAGTATCACGTGAAAGTGTCTCAGATCTTTAGAAAAGTGAGCAAAGAGCAATGTATAAGTTTTTTTGGTCATAAATGATTGGGGGGTGGTGCTGGTGTTTGGTTCATGGTTGTAATATTTTATGATAATTTTAGCTTAATAACTAGTAAAACATATTACATGACACACGACGTTATATATATTTTTTTAAATAATTTGCTATATTTTCTTTAAATGATAAAATAGACGGTTTTATATAATGGCATAAATAAATTAATTTTTATTAATAATTAAATAATTATCAAATTTCATAGTTGGACAAATAGTAAAAGAATTCTAAGGAAAAAGAAAAGTAAATAGTAAAATAAAGGGAAAAAAAAATCATTCTTTAATAAACTTTTTTGCGTATTGCATGGTTACCAATTAGTTTACACATATAAGCTTCTTCCCAAATATAATGTCATATTTTGAGCATAAGCTTGCCTTTACATCTAGTCTAAAAGGTTGAGGATGATTGATTGTTTAATAAATAAATAATAAAGAAGTTTTTTTTTTTCACCCAAGTTATATGGTCAAATTTTGAGCATAAGCTTGCCTTTACATCGTCTAAAAGGTTAAGCTTGACTGATTATTTAATAAAATAAATAATAAAGAAGTTTTTTTTTTCCTAAAGTAGTTGAACCAACCTAGCTATTTATCAGATCAATTCTTTTTTTTTTTTGCATAAATGTTTAAGTTTGACTGATTGTTTAATAAAATAAATAATAAAGAGGTTTTTTTTTTCCTAAAATAGTTGAGCCAACCAAGCTATTTTTCAGATCAGTTCTTTTTCTTTTTTTTTCTTTTTTTGTGCATAACAGATCAATTTTCAGCCTTCGGGTACTCAAACATTCCATTTCTTTCTGTACTGAGACAATAAATTGTCTCCTAAAAGGGATCATTTTGGATTTTAAATTGAAAAACAAATGGCAATTTTATATTATAACTTGAATAGATTAAATTCAGTAACTAAAAGTAGATACAAATAAAATCATATATCAATGAAATGTAATTGTTTTCCAAGTTTGAATTGACAAATTGGCCAAACCATATAAGGGTAAAATGCAATTAACAATTCTCTATCATACACATGGAAAGAAAATGACCTTAAACTTTCCAAGTCTACAAGTCTTTAGGAGCTTGATTTTAGTCAGTCATCAAATTCTCATTTCATAACCCAACATTTTCTCTTTGGATTTATGAACAATTAATGACTTTATTAGTTAAGCAAAATTGAACTTTATCATGACAACTTAAATCATTGCAAAAGATAGCTTACCATCCAAGTGTGGCAAATGCAACAGGAAGCAAAAGAGCTTGCAATCCAATTCCTGAACAGAGCAAATGAAACGCTGCAAAAAAGGTTTGCCATTTCTGGACTCAGTGATGGGAAGCCAAGCTTCCTGTGGATTGTGCTGATAACCTTGCAAACTTGCAGATGTAGTAACATCATTTGAGGGGTTACTATCTATAATGGTTATCATTTGCATTAGCTCTCCCAGGGTTTTGGTATTGGAAGGTGAAGCTGGGAGAGGCATAACTTTTCTATAATTTGGTTCTACCATTTCTGCCATGGCTACCCTCCTCTGCTCTAGTTCAAAAGCTATGTTGAAAATATTAGGTGTGGGTTTAAGTTTTGCAAATATAAAACTGATGGTTGGTATATATATAATGACTACGGGTCTTGGTGGAGCTCCTGTACAGAGTAAAGTGGTACATTCTGCCTTTCATAATTAAATCTTTTCTTTATTTTTAGGAAATAATCATGGATCGATAGTAGAAGGCCCTGTAATTCTTATCTAATAACTGAGATTTGGTTGGAAAAATTGAAAAGTAGAAGGATAGAAAATTGTGAGGGGATAAAAGTGGGAGGATAGAATTTTTTGGTTCGAGGGGTGAAAAAATGGAGAGATGAACTTTTTTGTTTGGTTGAAATGAAAAATAAGAGAATGAAAAATAAAATTGGTATAAATTTATCATTATGTCCTTTCTTAATATAAAAACAAAAAGCAACAAATTTATTATTAAAAAAATTTTGTATGGCCACTTCAAATTTATTTTTTAATTTATAAAATAAGCAAATGCCTAAAGGGTAAATAAAAAAAATAAAGATAAAAACAAACAAAATGAACCAACGTGAACGTATTGTGCAAAGTGCAAACAAGAAGAAATTTTACCCCAAAAAAAACAAAACAAAACAAAACAAAACAAAAAGAAGAAAAAGTCAAAAAGTTGGCTAATAGGTGGAGAATGGTAATTTTGTCTAACACACGTCTTTCTATTTTTCTCGAGAAATTATATGTTTCTCATGGTGGATCACTTTAGTTGTCTTTGTTCACTATTCTACTAAAAGGTTCTCACTTATTTAAAATTGTTAAGTCAGTAATCAATTTTTGTTTGAAAATTTTTTCTGACTAAGCAATTTTAAATGGGTGGAAATCTTTTAGTGGAATGGTGAACCACATCACTTGTCCACTACAAGGACCTCATAATTTCTTATTTTTCTCTCCCATTTTCTCCCCATTTTGTGGAAATTGAATTTTGGTGAGCTCGACAAAAAAACAGTTAGGCCCCTCCACTTTTCTCTCCCCATCCCCGTCCCAACCAAACACTCTTTCCACCCATTTTCTCACATATTTTACACTTTTTTTTTTCATTCTCCCTAAAATCCACCCAACCAAAGTTAAAAAAGTTTACTCTCAAATTTTCAACCCACAAGATTGTTTTTTAATCTTTTAACATTATTTTATTTTTTAAATCTTTTACTTATCATAACTTTTCTTTTTAAAGTAGATTTGCAAGGGGTCTAAATCTAGAAAACATTACTCTAGTTTTATGAGAAAGAGTTGTTACATACGCACTTACACATACATGCAAAAAGCCAATTGAAATCCAAATTGAAAATTTTGACTTTATTACGCGTGTGTAAATTTTTGCATAATAAAGCGTTGGTTTATATATATAATAATGCTTAGTGCCGTCTAGAAAGCACTCACAACCGAGTATTGCATGAAGGGTTCTGTGACTAGGATTACACCGCATTTATGACCTGATACTTGTGATGTAACTAGCGACGTCACTGCACCTTTGTAATATTTTTCCGCGTATAAAGGAAGATTACTCTCACTTTTGACAAACAATTAACATACAAGATTCATACCAAGTATAATTAAAATTGACTAACATCTTAAGGTGATTTAAATTATTGTTACTTTTGTGAGTTATAGTTAGCTCAATTAGTAAAGTTTTTGATGTTTTATAAGAAACTTGAGTTTCAATTTCTACTTACACCAAAAACTAATTAGTATCTTTATCTGATAATAAAGAGTTATTATCATAAGCATAGGTTAAAACTATCTCAAAAAAAATTATTGCTAATTTTTTAATTTTTTTTAAAATAAAAAAGGAAAATCATTCATTCACAAAAAATTGTTGCTACAAAATAATTTTTTTTTTTTCTATTTTTATAAAAAATTTTGAAAAATGCACAAACAGAAAAAAAAAAAAAAAAAAAAAAAAAAATCTAAAATTCATTCATTCATTCACACATCTAGTAAAGTCAAGGTATGTCGTACAATAGCAAATAGAGCTGCAATTTCTTTCTTTCTTTTTTCTTTTTTTTTTTTAAAGTAAAACAGTCCTGCAATTTCTGATTTTTCAATAAATATGTCGGAGTTCAAATCTTTCGTCTTTAACTATCAAGTTATTAAGAAATAATGGTTACATCGTACAATAATTTCATTCACACATTTAGTAAAGTCAAGGTATGTCGTACAATAGCTCACAGCCCTGCAATTTCTTTCTTTCTTTCTTTCTTTCTTTTCTTTTTTTTTTTTTTTTTTTTTGAGTAAAAGAGCCCTGCAATTTCTGATATTTCAATAAATATGTCCGGAGTTCAAATCTTTCGTCTCTAATTTCAAGTTATTAAGAAAAAATGGTTACATCGTACAAAATTTCAACTTTTGACATAAAAAAATTGGGGTCCTCTGCCAAGATCTTCGGGGGCATATTAACAGTGCCACATGGTTCGTTGATCTTGAAGAACATGTGTATTAGCTCTGGGGCTATACTTTGTTCACAGTCCTATATATCCAATTAAAAATACATAAAAAATTGTGACAGAGGATCCTTTTACTGGTCCCAAGGATGATTTGATAAAACCCTTTGGCTCTCTGCTTTTTAATACAGAGTAAGAAACTTTGGTGAGACCAATTCTTTTCATTATGTTTCCTTTTTGTTTTTTTTTTATGAACATTATGTTTCCTACAAATACAGCCATTCCCACTCAATCATAAGTCTTTGCTCAAGTTTCAAAGTCATGTATCATTTTTGAGTCATGTTAACGAATGTCCTTAGGATATTGGTTAATAATTCATTTTAGGAAAGTTTTAACATCACTTTTATGGGAAATAAAAAAAAACTGTCAAAACATTAATTGCTTTATTTCATTTTCTCATAAAAACTTTCTTTAAATGGATTGTTAACCAATACCCTAAGGACATTCGTTAGCATTTCCCATCATTTTTTTGCTTTTTTTCTTTTTGTTTTATGTGATGCATTATTTTAAAAGCTAACAGGATCCTATGAATCTTTATTAGTGGATATTCAATTACTTTTTGTAAGGGTTTTGTATTTGGGTTAGTGTGATAAGGTATAATTTATTTTTTGAAGTATGTGGCCGGTATTAATTAAGTGTGTGAAAGATTGCATCTGTGATACCTTTGCCTACAATATGGTTTTAGCTCATGGTATCTTGCTCTATAATGATTACAATTTATACAATATATGGGTCATCACTAGGCTAAGATATCCTAGGATTAATTAAACACATTCATTTCTATCAAAATATTTGTATTAAGTATAGTATCATATGCTAATATGCTAAAAGTTGGATTTTAGATGTCTTATTTATTTTAGTCACATGACTTAATTTTAGCAAATATTTTAAGTACCTTAAAATCACAAAAAAATAATTTGTTTTACAAGAAAGAGAAACTCTGTTACCAAAGCTCTAAGATTTTAGAAAACTGTTGGAATTGTGATAGAAATTAAGTTGTAAGAAATTTTATCATAATTTTAAATTTTGATAAAAATCAGGTCTCACATAGTATGCTTTGACCATGTAACTAAAAAAGAACATGTGTATCACATGAATACTGTGCTAAAAACTTGGAGTTCACGCATTGTTTTTTTGACATAATTGATGATATATGACTCTTGAATACGATGATAAACACACTGGAGGGACAGGCATGCAGTTTGGACTAAGCACATATTATTTATATATATATATATATATATATATATTATAATTCAATAATTACAATGAGCCGGGTAGGAAGAATTTAAATAATTAACGTCTTTATTAGAAATATTAAAACAAACTTTAGTTGACTTCCAAGGCTTTTAACAAAATATAGATTTTTTAACTTCTATTTTGTAAACAATATATATAAATTGAGATAGGTTCAAGTTACATTTTGTGTAACTTCACACCTGGTGTAATTTCACAAGAGTTACATCCTTTTTAAACCATTGATTACTATTAGATCAAAGGGTCAAAAAACACTCTTGATAATATCATTATTGCTCTCTAAAAATTAGCTAATCAAGCATTAACTCTTTTTAATAAAGGAAAAAAAAAAAAAAAAAAAACACACAACATTAACTTTCTCTCTTCTCCTTGTCATCATCTTTATCTTGTCTTCCGCTCTCACATGTTCTTGTTCTCGTAAAACAAATCATAAGGGAGCAAGCTAGATGTTGGTTGTATATTTAGCTACATAGGTTTGCCATGACTTTTGTTGTAGAATTTAGCAATTAAATTGTTATTTTGGGGTGTGTTGAGCATTGAGAAAACTTTGGGGCCATATCATGGAGGGCATTAACCATGGTGGTCCTTGGAATGTTGCTATTGAGTGTTGATTATCCAAAGACAAATAACGCCACAAAAGTACTAGCCTATTTTGCCATAAATCATGATGCTTTGCATGTATTGATGGAAGAGAGCCCATATTTTTTAAGATCTTTCAAAGGCCATGGTGGGAGATGATGACATGGCTGAAACATATGTTGTTACAGCACTAATTTTTTTTTTAATTGACTTTGTCCATGTTTTTAATCCTTAGAAATACTCGGCCTCAACAATCATTCTCTAAAACAATAGTGACCTTGGCCATGAATTTCTAAAATTTTCCAATACCTTAAGACATTACCAAAAAGAAATCAATGGTGGAGGCCAAAAAGTACATACGGCAAAAAGAAAGATGTGAGAGAGGAAGAAGATGAGGAGGAGGAGAAGAATGAACGCTAATGCTATGTTTTTTTTTTTTTCTCCCCTTTATTAAGAAGAGTTAATGCTTAATTTGCTAATTTCTAGAAAGCAATAATGTCATTATCATGAGTGTTTTTTTACCCTTAAATCTAATCGTAATCAATGGTCTAAAATAGGTGTAACTCTTGTAAAGTTACACCAGGTGTAACTTGAATCCATCTTATATAAATTTTGGTAACATTGAAAATGTGCACTAATAATATTTCATACTAAAATATTTTATTCTCTTATCCAAACAAAAACCATGTCCTTTTAGGGTATTATTGACAACTTTGTGTAAGGCTCATAATGCAAGATTGTATCCTCAAACCTTTGTTGATGTTAACACAAGATGGCCAATTGAATAAATAATCCATGAGGTCCATACATACATTTGAAATGGCTATCGGTTTTATATCTTAGCCAAGTGATTACTTAGGTAAATTATTTAAATCTAGGTTAACACAAGTAAATCATATCATGTAAAGTAGCGAAAAATATAAAGAACACAAAGATCTGATGACACAGGAAAACCAAATCGGTAAAAAACCTAGGAAGGATTTAACTTAGCTATCTTCAAAGTAAAAAGCAAATCCACTCTGAAAGAATTGAAGTTTGTACAATAAGATTTAAATCACTAACATCTTATTACTACCTCAAGTAGAAAACTTACTACCACAAACTCATGATAGCTTCGAGTTCACGTACTACTTTTTTCTTTGATCTGCAGCAACCACAAGTTCTCCTACTTGTGAATCTTGATCTTCTTGAATGTTCTTTATGCAGCAACTGAAATAACCATCAAGTTCTTAATGTGAATCTTGATCTTGATAGTTCAAAGTGTATGCATAAAGATAAATACCTCTAGATCTCACAAAAGATTCAACAAACAACACATCAAAGACTTTAAAGAGCTTTTGGATACTAAACCCTAGATCTACAAAAGAGGTACACTCCTCTCTCCAAAAATCCTTCTAAAAACGTACTTAGGATTTCCTTTATATACTAGAAGAAGTAGATTTGAAACTCTAATCCTTAATGGGCTTGAATTGTTGTTTAGACTTAATTAAAATTCTACAGATACGACTCTCGATCAATTGAGCCTGTCTCTCGATCAGTCGAACCAGGCAAATTCAGAATTCTTCTTTCTGCAGCTTGCTTGTTCTTGAATCTTGACTTGTATCACCTTGAGCATTGTCTAATAATACATATAGACTCTAAAATCTATACCTAGACAAGTTTATGTTCACGATTTGCCAATTGTTCTAAACTTTTAAAACCTAATAATCTCCCCCTTTGGCAATTCGTGACAAAACTTACATACAACATGAAATGCTCAAATACAAGAACAACGCAATACAATAAAATGCTCAATTACACATTTTTGCCCAAATTACAATTCACACTAACTACTATCTATCAGTTGCAAAAGTAGATAGTAGCTTTGAATGAATTAACTTGTAAATTCCTAAAACACTAAACAAATCATAAACGCATGTGTGGAAAATACAAGTAAACCAATATAAAACACAATATAAAAACAAAAGTAAACTAACTCTCCCCCTAAGTTAGTTACATCAAAAAATTTTATTATCTCCCCCTTTCAAAAACAATTTTATCTCCCCCTAAACACAACATTTTAAAAACATTTTCCAAATTTCATCTATTTCTCCCCCTTTTTGTCATTTATTGACAAAGACGATCCAATCAGAAGGTAGACAGAAAACATACATAACAAAGGATAAGAGAAAATAGAGAATCAAGGGAATACAAAACAATTCAACTCTATAGAAAATAGAGACAACTCCCCCTATAAAGAGCAACAACTCACCCTATGAACAACAAAGATTAAAAACAAGTTTCTCCTCCTATAAAAATAGGAAAAACAAAACATGTTTTGGGAAAAACAATTTTAGGGAAAATTTAGAAGGTGTGGAAAAGTAGAAAGACCTAAACCTAACCACAAAAAAATTGAGGTTACACATGAACACAAATATTCTCTCTTTCAATAAATGCAAACTTGGCACTACGTGACCCATAAACAAATGATTTTTGAACTCAAATCAAGTATTGAAAATATTTGCACATTATTATCTATCATATCTTCTAAGAAACATATTTTTTGTAGTTCACACACAAAAAATAGCATATACTAAACTGTACAAAGGACTCAAAAATTAGTCAATCAATTTTTAAATCAAGTTGAGTACTCAAATTAGCAAAGTGTATGCATGTTATGTGTGAAAACAATGAGACAAATGACTGCAAAACTGCAAAATGGATACAAAAAATAAAGCAATGCATGTGAATCCTAAACACAAATGCTGCATGAAAAAAAAATTTGGTCAAAAACTTAAAAACCGAAAATTTTCCAGTTTCGATCAGTTAAGCATTAATCGAATACCAATCGAGTCAAGCAGAACCTAGATTTGAAAAATCAGGAAATTTTCAATTGATTGAAAAACACATTTGATGTATCGAAAGTCAGAATTTTTGGGAAAAAAAAACATAAATTTTTTGCATAATCATTTTTGAAAGGATTTTTCATGACATGTAATGCATGGGAATGATTCCAAAAGTTTACAAAACACATAATCTTCAACTTAAGTTTATCAAAAACAAAGTTTTAAATTTTTCTTCTCAAAATTTAAACCAACCCTCAACAAATTTTGCATCAAACATCATAGACAACATAATGTTGGATGGCCAAACTAGATTCACACACAATTCCATGTACAAAGCTTAGCAAAGAATAACTTGTGAAGTGTGTGCAACTAGTAAAATCACGAGATACATGTGAGATGATATATAGATAGTAATCAATCACAATTTCTACATTATTCATCACATAAGTTTGAAAGTGACTATCATCTAAAAAGTTACATCATATAACTCTCACATCTCCTAGAAAACAAGCTTACAATCATGTAAGTTTCTTGATTTGCCTCATAATGTATATACCAATTTTTTATTTTAATTGAAATTATTATAACCCAATAATGTACACACCAATGTTATTTCATTTGAATTTATTATATCTGAGGTTACACCTTATTTTCTTTTTGTGCATGTGCTACACTTTCTCGAGCACAAAAGCATACGATATGCACTAAGGTGTTCATGATTGGCTAGTAAACAGTGGTGAGATAATTATTTATATATTTCTCTTAAGATTTTTTAGTCCTTATAATCAAAAGCATATGACTTCATAATTAAGATCATGTAATCAAAAACTATAAACAACTCCCACACAACATGCACTATATAGCTAAAACTAGCAAAGTGCAGTAAAATAAGTCCATCCAAACTAAACAAGATACATAAGCGTGTTTTGTAAAGATACTATAGCCAACCTTGATCACAAAATCCAAGAGATATGATACAAAACACAAAACACAAAACACAAAAAAAAAAAAAAAAAAAAATCGTTTTTGGATTTTCAAAATTTTTATGACAAAAAATAAAAGCACATATTATGCTAAATGATTAAAAATGCAAATGCAATGCATGACAATGCTTAACTAAGCTATAGAGGGTACACAAACAAGAAATATCAATTTCTTAATTAACCCTTTAGTACATGTACAAACTAATACATACTCACCCAAAATCAGAAATAGCTTAGCACTTATATAACACATACTATTCAAGTTTCTCCACAATGTCAAGCATGTTCTAAATCAAAAGAGAGATACGATAACTCATGTAATCCTTAAAACAAATAAAACAAGACACAAAATAAAATATTTTTGTCTTTTTGAAAATTTATAATGTTTTTGGATTTTTTTTAATAAAATAAATAAATAAATAAATAAAAAAACTGAAAAAACAAAACAACCAAAAATAGAAACAAAACATGCCCACAAACAATTGAAAGAATTAAAACAGGGACAAGTAAACAACACTCACTTTAGCAAGTCTTTTCTCACCCATATAGCACAAGTCTTCGGCTTTGTAGGTGAAAATCCATGATAAATAGAGTGCATTTGAGGGATTACATCAATCTGCTGAGAAGGATTGAAATCCTGCAAATTCCTTTCACAAGCCAACAAGTTTAAATTTTTCAAAAGCATATGAAATAATTTATTTGGACTTATGACAGGAGAAATATTATCACATATCCTATATTGAAATGCAGAATGTTTAAATTTCAATTTATGACAATTAAGACGAATGTAAACAGAGACACCACAAAAGTGACAAACAGGAACAAATTTAGGAACATCAGTATTCCTAACAACAAATCTAGTCTCAGATTTTGGTTTTTTCCTCAATAAAGAACAATTTGGTCTAATATGACCAACAGCACCACAAAGGTGACAAGTAGGCACAAAAACAGATTTATTATGCTCTCTAACATTAAGTTTAGACATAGAAATTTCAGCGTCTACATCAGAACTTTTACCTTTATCTAACCTAGCAAAATTATCCTTTTTCTTTATTATTCCTCTTGAAAGGGGAGATATAAAGTTTTTCAGCTTTAGGCTTAAGAGAAACAAAAACATTTCTGTTATCAATAGTAGGTTTGTTATTAGTCAAATTTTCAATTTTAGCTTTAGATTCAACTAACTCTTACGGCAAGCTTTTCATCTTCTCATCTTGAGAGGAAATTTGATTTCTCAAAACTTCATTCTTTTTATTGGATTCATCTAATCTAACAACCAATTCCTCTTTTTCAAGATTAGCCAATTTTAACTCTTCCTTGAATTTCTTAGCAATTTTCAAAGATTTTGATAATTCCTTACGAAGAGTTTCACAAGCATAAAAAAGATCAACAGACACAATAGTGTCCTTTTTATTCAAAACATCAAAGTCAAAGATAGTAAGACACTTAAAATTATCCATGATAACAAGGATCAAGGATCAACTCTAGGTATAGTAACCAAATTCAAGAGCTAACCCACGCTGATACTACTTGTACGTTTTTAGACCCCTTAAAACACAAGTTGATTAACCTAGTTATTTAGCCAAGTGATTACTTAGGTAAATTATTCAAATCTAAGTTAACACAAGTAAATCATATCATGTAAAGTAGCGAAAAATATAAAGAACACAAAAATCTGATGACCTAGGATAACCAAACCAGTAAAAAACCTGGGGAGGATTTAACCTAACTATCCTCAAGGTAAAAAGCAAATTCACTATAAAAGAATTGAAGTTTGTACAATAAGACTTAGACCACTAACATCCTATTGCTACCTTGAATAGAAAATTTACTACCACGACCCCATAATAACTTAGAGTCCACGGACTACTTCTTTCTTTGATTTGCAGTAACCACAAGTTCTCCTACTTGTGAATCTTGATCTTCTTGAATGTTCTTTATGCAGTAACTAAAACAACCATCAAATTCTTGATGTCAATCTTGATCTTAATAGTTCAAAGTGTGTGTATGAAGGCAAACACCTCTAGATCTTACAAAAGATTCAACACACAACACATCAAAGACTTTAGAGAGCTTTCGGATGCAAAACCCTAAATCTACAAAAGAGGCTCACTCCTCTCTCTCTAAAAAGCCTTTTAAAAACATACTTAGGATTTCCTTTATATACTAGAAGAAGTAACTCTGAAACCCTAATCCTTAATGGGCTTGAACTGCTGTTTGGGCTTAATTAAAATTCTGCAGATACGATTCTCGATCGATCGAGCCTGTCTCTCAATTAGTCAAGCCTGTCTCCGATCAGTCGAACCAGACAAATTCTAAATTCTTCTTTCTACAGCTTGCTTGTTCTTAAATCTTGACTTGTATCACCTTAAACATTGTCTAATAATACATATAGACTCTAAGATCTATACCTAGACAAGTTTGTGTTCACAATTTGCCAATTGTTCTAAACTTTTAGAACCTAACATAATAGTCAAGTCAATGGCAAAGCAACCTAACCCCATGTTTATAAACCAAACCAAACCAAACCATTTGGTCGAGGTTTCTTCATTGCAATCCACATGAAACATGGATAAGCAAAAGTTAAAGGCAATGTAGCACCTCCAACTAGAGGTGCTAGGCTTCTCAAAAATGGGAAAGTCATAGAAAGAAAGAAAGCCAACCCTCCATGGCCAACTCGAATGCATGTTCGAACCCACAATGGGCATGGCCGATTCTTCTTGCTTGTGTACCTAACTTCAAAGTTGTCAAAAACTACCATGACATAAACTTGGAATGTTCATAAACAGTTCACCAATACTAGAAGGTAAACTGTGACCATCATTGACTTCGAGATGTTGGGTCCGTGGATTTGTGCAAAGGTAACCAACAATGCATCACCTCCATTATACAATAGCACGCATTCATAAAAAAAATAATAAATAGTAAGGAGATTGTCCACAACTTTGTTGAGAAAAGCATCTTGAATGATGGTCCATAACAACGGCAAATTTGGCTGATTTGTTACATTTTTTAGGTTTCTTTAGAAGTGATATATCTTGCACATAAATATGAATTGAGCAAGTATATAACATGCACAATATAGAAAACATACAAGAATTTATGTAGTTCCCCAACATTGTTTTACTTTTATGGAGAGGTCAAATTTCATTATATCAAATGGAGAATTAGAAGACACTCCCTCACATTTTTTGATATATAGAATAGCGATATAAACTTCTAAAAGTATATACAAGGGCCTATAAATATAAGCCTTTTGTTTTCCCCTACCATATTTGGAAAGGAACATGATTCTCTCTATTTTATCAGAAATTGATAGTCCATTTCAAACACATTCTTTGGACTATCAATTTAAACTTTTAGTCCCTTGAGGTATAACAATGTCCAAATTCACCTGTATGCTAAACTTCCGTCAATTTAGGATGAATTGAGATCATGCGCCTTGTATGTGTTTATTATTAAAAAAAACATTTTTTTTAAAAATAAAAATTAATATAATTAATACCCATAGGGTCAGCTTGAACAAAGAATTAATAAAACTTATATCATGGATTGATATTAGAAGCCTGTATAATTCTTATTTAATGACTGAGATTAAAAATTAAAAAAGTTTACTTTCAAATTTTTAACCCTTAAATAGTAGATTTGCAAGGAATCTAAATCCAGAAAATATTGCCCTTGTATTAAGAGAAAAAGTTGTTACACATGCATTTACACATACGCACTAAAAAGCAACTAAAATCCAAATTGAAAATTGTGACTTGAAGTCACAGTTTCAATTGCATTTTTACGCGTGTGTAAATTTGTGTGTAACTAAGCGCTGTTTTATATATAATAATGCTCAGTGTCATCTAGAAAGCCCTCAACAAAACACAACCATTTTTTTTTTTTTTTTTTGAGAAGGAACAAATCACAACCATACGAGGAAGAATATTGCATGAAAGGAATGTGACTAGGATTACACCGCAATTATGACATGAATCATGATGCTAGTGATGCAACTAGCGGCGTCACTGCATCTTTATAATCTTTTTCTGTATAAAGTAAGATTATTCCTCACTTTTGACAAACAACATACAAGATTCGTACCAAGTATAATTAAAATTGACTAATATCATAAGGTAATTTATAATATTAATGTTGCTAACTTCTCTGAAAAAGAAGAAAAGAAAAATCATTCATTCACATTTAGTATGAAAAGAAAATCTTTAATTCAAACATTTTGTAAAGTCAAGGTATGTTGTACAATAGCTAACAGCCCTGCAATTTCTAATATTTCAATAAATACGTCCAGGGTTTAAATCTTTTGCCTCTAACTATCAAGTTATTAAGAAAAAAAAGTTACATCGTTCAAATCTTTCGTCTCTACCTATCAAGTTATTAAGAAAAAATGGTTACATCGTACAATAATTTCAACTTTTGACATCAAAAAATTGGGGTCCTCTGTCAAGATCTTCGGGCATATTAACAGTGCCACTGGTTCCTTGACCTTGAAGAACATGTGTGTTAGCTCTGGGGCTATACTTTGTTCAGAGTCCTACATCTAATTAACAATAATAAAAAAAATGATGATAGAGGACCCCTTTAATGGTCCCCTAGATGATTTGATAAAAATCTTTGGCTCTTTTTTTTAATACAGATTAAGAAAGTTTAGTGAGACCTTCCATTTATAAGCTTAATCCATTTGGTGTGGAAACCAATTCTTTTCATTATGTTTCCTACAAATAGCCATTCCCACTCAATCATAAGTCTTTGCTCAAGTTTCAAAGTAATGTATCTTTTTTGCTTTTCTTTTTTGTTTCATGTGATGCATTATTTTAAAAGCTAACAGGAGCCTATGAGTGATTAGTGGATATTCAATTACTTTTTTAAGGGTTTTGTATTTGGGTTAGTGTGATAAGGTATAATTTATTTTTTGAAGTATGTGGCCAGTATTAATTGAGTGAAAGATTGCATCTGTGATACTTTGCCTACAATATGGTTTTAGCTCATGGTAATCTTGCTCTATAATGATTACAATTTAATAAATTTATACAATATATAGGTCATCACTCGGTTAAGATATCCTAGGATTAAACACATTCATTTGATCATTTCTATCAAAATATTTGTATTAACTATTAAGTATAGTATCATATGTTAATATACTAAAGTTGGATTTTAGATGTCGTATTTTAGTCATATGGATTAATTTTAGCAATGTATGATATATTAAGTACCTTAAAATCACAAAAATAATTTGTCTTACAAGAAAGAGAAACTCTGTCACAAAGCTCTAAGGGTTTAGAAAAATGTTGGAATTGTGATAGGAAAAAAAAACGTTGGAACTAAAACTTTATGTTGTAAGAAATTTTTTTTGATCTTTAATCATAATTTATAATTTTGATAAAAATCAAATCTTACATAGTATGCTTTGACCATGTAACTAAAAAAGAACATATGTATCACATGAATACAATGGTGGCTTAAGAAATTTTTCGCAGGATGTTCTTAGTTCCCAGGAATTTTTCCCAAGGTAGCAAAAGAATAAACAAAAAACAATAAGTTTATTTGAAATATTAATAAAATTATTAATTATTGTTATTTATTTAGTTCATTAATTTGTTTGTCTTTTATAAACTATAATTTGTTATATTGTTATTTCATTAATTATAAAATTATTAATCGTTATTTAGCCTAACATAATTTAATTTGTTTGTCTTTTATAATGTATTGATTAATTATATTATTAATAACTTTCCCCAATTAATTATTAGTTAATTAAATTATTGTTTATTAGTTGCACTAGCATACATCTCATGTGCACATTACACTAAAAGTTAAAGCTTCTACTTCAGCCAATCACAGTTCAGATAAAATTATCTCTTAAAGAATAAAGAGAGAGAGAGAGAGAGAGAGAGTCATTCATTTCATTTCATATTTTTTAAGGGAGATTTGGAGAGAGAGAGATAAGAGAGACTGAGAGACTAAAGAGTGGAGTAAATTAAGAAATACCTTGAGGGAGCACCGGACAGGAGCAGGGAGGCCTGAAGAGTGAAGGCTAAGGCTGAGGCTGAGGCAGTGATTGTTGAGCGATGTGCAATGGTAGCAACGCAATGTGCGACGCGATCTCTGACGATGTGCTCTAGACTACTACTGGACCGATCTTCAATGAGGGGCGACGAAGACGATGTGCTCTGGAGTCTGGATTGCGACTGGACCAATCTAACTTCTAAGGGGAGGCGTTGCTCTATTGATCTTTGTTTTTGGGTTTGCTTTAGCCTTTAGTGATTTCTGATGTACTAATTTATTGATTTGAGGTTTTTGATTTGGGTTTTTTTTTTTTTTTTGAGAATCTGTGGGTTTGCCATGGGCTTGTCGTGGGCTTGAGAGTTGAGAAAGAGTCCGTTGTTATGCTCTGTTACAATTTTTTTTTTTTCAAATTTTAGTTGAAATTTTTTTTTTTTGGCTTTTTTTTTTTTTTCTTGAAGTAGAAAAATATATATATATATATATATATATATATTTTAATTTGAGGGTGTTCCTAATTTTGATTGAGGGTGTTCCTATTTTTTTTTTAAGGGTAAACAAATAAAAAAAATTAATTATTATATATAATTTTTTTTTTCAAGTCATGGTATTCCTGGGAACACCCTGAGCATAACGTGGCGCCGCCAGTACATGAATACTGTGCTATAAACTTGGAGTTCAAGCATTGTTTTTTGACATAATTGATGATATATGACTCTTGAATACGAGGATAAACACACTAGAGGGACAGGCATGCAATTTGGACTAAGCACGTGTTATATATATAAATATATATATATATATATCATAATTCAATAATTACAATGGTCAGGTAGGAAGAATTCGAATTATGAACGTTTTCATTAGAAACATTAATAAAAGTTAGTTGAGTTACAAGGTTCTTAAGAAAATATATATTTTTTATATTTTATTTTGTAAACAATATATATAAATCTTGGTAACATCGAAAATGTGCACAAATACTAATTCATACTAAGCTATTTTATTCTCTTACCCAAACTGAAACAACGTTCTCTAAGTCTTTATTAGTGGATATTCAATTACTTTTTATAAGGGTTTTGTATTTGGGTGAGTGTGATAAGGTATAATTTATTTTTTGAAGTATGTGGCCAGTATTAATTAAGTGTGTGAAAGATTGCATCTTTGATACCTTTGCCTACAATATGGTTTTAGCTCATGGTATCTTGCTCTATAATAATTGTTAGGGTCATATTTTATATTTAATTGGCTAATCCTTTGTTAAAACGCACTTTATTTGTAAATTGGTTAGATCTAAATTGAGTTTGATACATATCAAGTGGTTGTATTAAAGACATGAAGAATGATCCAAAGAACAAATTAAGAAAAGTTGTTTTACTGAAGCCCGAGAGATAGCTCAATAGATGGAATCTATCGAGATTTACTGGGCAAGCTCAACACTAGCTTGATCTATCAAGCTTTACGAATTTAGAAATTCTAGATCTGAATTTTGGCCCGTACTGATGTATTTATTTAGGGTTTCGTTTCTTACAATCCTAGACATATATAAACTTATTTTACAAGCCATCAAACATGAAAACAAAGACCAAGAGCTTTATTTTCTCTGTAAGAAGCTACACCATAGGGTTTTGTGACCAAGTGCTTCCTGATCTTTATTGTTGATGAAGTGAAGAACTTTGAAGCCAACAACAACCATTCAAGTTGGTAGAGTGAGTCTTGTACAGGGATCCGTGCAAAGGGTTAGTCACAGATTAGAGATTTGTGGATCAAAGAAAAGAAGGCTACTACAAGATCAAATCTAGTTGGGTATTGGCGTAAATGTTCAACTGTAAGTTGGTATTTCAGAATAGACTAGGGTAGTGGTAAGATTCCTTATTTTTGTAATTGCTTGATTATTGATTAGTGGATTCTTCGGAGTAGAGACATTAAAATCACCCGATGGAGTTTTTTTCGTTGCAAAAAGTTTTCCCCATTTGCCAACAAATCACTATGTCAATTTAATTTCCATTGCATTTAGTTTATTTGGTGATTTGTTGGTGCCTCCACGATTTGCATGCAATTTAACATAATTAATCAACTTAGGTAATTGAATTAATTAACTGGGGTCAAGTTATCTTAACACAGCAATAATTACAATTTATACAATATATAGGTCATCACTAGATTAAGATATCCCAGGATTAAACACATTTATTTCTATCAAAATACTTGTATTAAGTATAGTATCATATGTTAAATACCAAAAGTTGGATTTTAGATGTGTTACTTTAGTCACATGACTTAATTTTAGCAACGTATGATATATATATATATATATATATATATATATATTAAGTACCTTAAAATTACAAAAAAAAAAAAAAAAAAATTGTTTTACTAAAAAGGGCAACTCTATTACCAAAGCTCTGAAGGTTTAGAAAACTGTTGGTGTAAGGTTGAATTTATCCAATCATGTATTGGCTTTATTCAGTGCTAAATTTGTATATATTTTAGCAATTAGATACCCTGTATTTAGGTGAGATTTATGTAAGAGTAATGTGTGAGAAAGTGTATCGAAACCTCAAATGTGTGCAATCAAGAAGAGTCTCGCGACTGGATCTCACGACTAGCTCACAACTGGCGAGTCGCCAAAGGTAGCACACGTGTGGAGCATGCAGGGGAGCTAAAGGGTTGTAACAGCTGAAGTACTGCAGGACAAAACTTCCAGTCTAGCCAGGCAGTTAGCTCGCTACTCAAACTCGCGACTCGTTCCAGTTGCGAGGTCGAGTCGCCGCCTTGTTTGGATAAACCTGACGTTTCACATTCCTCATACACCCTACTATAAATACCATTATACCAACGAAATGTAGAGAGCTTCCAGAGAGAATTTTAAGATAGAAACCTTAGAGAAAAACAAAATTGACTCATCCACAATCTTCATCCTTTGATTCTCCAAATTCCTCTACTCTCACCCTCTCCATTGATATATCCTTGAGAAGTACATTTAGCCAAATCCTTATCTCACCATATTCATATTAGTGAGGAGGTATTTTGGTGTTTGGGAAGCAGTTCAGAAGGGACCAATTCATTTGGTTGATACAATGGGCTTATTGCGGGATCCAGTAAGTTAGAGAAGATAAGGTTCAGCGTAACCCTGTTGCAGCAAGAAGCTTGGAGGGCTTATGTGCACTGAGTAGATTAGGCTAGGAAGGTCTTCTGTTGTTCATGTATCCCAACTTTATTTTCTAGTGAATAATTGACCGCTTAGAGGGTGGTGGAGAGGTTTTTTGCCTAATACTTTGGTTTCCTCTTCGATAACACATTGGTGTGTTATCTTTATGTTTGCATCTCTCGTCCCTTACTCTTTACCTTTTAATTGCTGCTGTGTTTATAATTAATTATGGTTTAGAGTATATTACCGGGTTTAGCTTGTATTCATCATTCCGCACATACTTTGTTTGTGTATAAGCTTGTGTTGGTAATTTTGGAATTGGGAGTCTAAATATTCATAGGTGTTTTACACTCTATTTGAACTTTCAGTTGGAATTGTGATAGGAAAAAAAAAAACGTTGGAACTCAAACTTTTAAGTTGTTGGAAATTTTATCATTATTTTTAATTTTGATAAAAATCGGGTCTTACATAGTATCCTTTGACCATGTAATTAGAAAAGAACATATGTATCACATGTGCTACAAACTTGGAGCTCACGCATTGTTTTTTGACATAATCAAGGATAAAGACACTGGAGGGATCGACAAGCATGCAATTTGGACTAAGCACGTATTATATATATTTTTTTATAATTCAAAATTAGAATGGGGCAGATAGGAAGAATTTAAATCATTAACGTTGAACGGTTTTTAGACCCTTTAAACACAACCAGATTAACCTAGTTATTTAACTAAGTGATTAACTTAGGTAAATTAAGCAGATCTAGGTTAACACAAATATATCATATCATGCAAAGCAGCAGAAATATAAAGAACACAATGATATGATGACCCAAGAAAACCAAACCGGTAAAAAAACCTAGGGAGGATTTAACCTAACTATCCTCAAGGTAAAACTGAATCCACTATGAAAGAATTGAAGTTTACACAATAGCGACTTAGACCACTAATATCCTATTGCTACCTCAAGTAAAAAATTTACTACCACGACCACATGACAGCTCCGAGTCTACAGACTACTTCTTTCTTGAATTCCCAGCAAACACAAACACTCCCGCTTGTATATCTTTAAGCTCTTGAATCTGCAACTGAATCGATCACCAAGCTCTTAACATCAATCTTGATCTTGATAACCCTAAGTGTATATGAAGGCAAATATCTCTAAATCTCACAAGAGATTCACACACAACATAAAAAGAATCAGCAGCTCTCTAAAAACATGCTAGGGCTTTCCCTTTTATACCTATGGAAAAACATAAAACCCTACCCACAAAATGGGTTTGGGCTAAGTTGAAAAATTCTGCAGAAAAAACAATCTGCACGACTTTCGATCGGTCAAGTCTAATTCTCAATCGATCAAGCCAGGATGAATTGCATAGTAAATTTTGCAGTGCACTCGATTCCAACTTTATATAAGACACATATACATTGAGCAATCTAAATAAGACTAACACGTTTTGATTATTGTTTACCAACATTACAAATTAGTGTTCTAATACATTTAAACCTAAAGCTCTTGGAACCTAACAAACGTTTTTATTGGAAACATCAAAAAATGTTAGTTGACTTAGTTCTTAACAAAATATATATTTTTTTAACTTCTATTTTGTAAAGAATATATATAAATTCTGGTAACATCGAAAACGTGCACCAATATTAATTCATACTAAAATATTTTATTCTCTTGTTCAAACGGAAACCACGTCCTTTTACGATATTATTGACAACTTTGTGTATGGCTCCTAATGCAAGATTGTATCCTAAAACCTTTCTTGATGTTAACACAAGCAATTGAATAAGTAATCCATGAGGTCCATACATACATTATTCGAAATGGTTATTGGTTTTATTTCTTACAAAATCTGGCATAGAGGCCTATAGAAGTTCCTTTTAAGCCTTTGTCAGCTAAGGTCCAAGCAGCTGCAATAACTATCAGAACAGTCAAGACAACGGCAAAGCAACCTAACCCCATGCTTATAAACCAAATCAAACCATTTGGTCGAGGTTTCTTCATTGCAATCCACATGAAACATGGATAAGCAAAAGTTAAAGGCAATGTAGCACCTCCAACTAGAGGTGCTAGAGTTCGCAAAAAATGGAAAAAGTCACAGAAAAAAAGAAAGCCAACCCCCCATAGCCAACTTGGATGCATGTGCGAACCCACAATGGGCATGGCCGATTCTTCTTGCTTGTGTACCTACCTTCGAAGTTGTCAAAAACTACCATGACATAAACTTGGAATGCACATAAACAGTTTACCAATACTAGAAGGTAAACTGTGACCATCATTGACTTCGAGATGTAGGGTCCATGGATTTGTGCAAATGTAACCAACAATGCATCTCCTCCATTATACGATACCTAGCATTCATAAAAAGAATAAATAAGGAGATTGTCCACAACTTTGTTGAGAAAAGCTTCTTGAATGATGGTCCATACATAACAAGGGCAAATTTGGATAATTTGTTACATTTTTAGGTTTCTTTAGAAGTGATATATCTTGCACATAAATATGAATTGAGCAAGTACATAACAAGCACATTATAGAAGAAACGAACAAGAATTTATGTAGTTCCACAACATTGCTTTACTTTTATGGAGAGGTCAAATTTCATTATATCAAATGGAGAATTAGAAGACACTCACATTTTTTGATATATAGAATAGTGATATAAACTTCTAAAAGTATATACAAGGGCCTATAAATATAAGCCTTCTATTTTCCCCTTCCATATTTGGAAAGGAACATGATTCTCCCCATTTTATCAGAAATTGATAGAGTCCGTTTCAAACACATTTTTTGGACTATCAATTTAAACTTTTAGTCCCTCAAGGTACAACAGTGTCCAAATTCACCGGTATGTTAAACTTCCTTCAATTTTAGGATGAATTGAGATCATGCGCCTTGTATGTGTTTATTATTAAAAAAACATTTTTTAAAAATAAAACTTGATAAAATTAATACAAAATTATTTTATAACAATAATATCTTTTAAAAAAATTAATGGAAATTATATATATTTTTCATTTATCAAAAAATATTGAATTGTCAATAAGATGAAAACTTCATATCTAACATTATAAAATCACAAAAACATTATAAAATCAATGCCCTAATTCTTGCAACACAATTGACCAAGAATTAAAATTAGTACAAAAATTTCCCTACATTCACGCCCTTTACACGGAACAAAATAATTAATCTCCATGTTATCAAATAATAATAACAATAATTGAAAGCTTGGATTTGTGTTAAAAATACAAGAGCTGTTTAGACCCCAAATTAATAAATACGGCTCGGTTGATTTTACTCTAACTTATCTAAGTACGGAAACAAGAGTAAATGAAGCACAATCAACCGATATTACTCTAGTGCATGAACATGAACAACAAACAATAAAAGTAAAGCTCAAGAGTGAGGGAAGAGATATGCAAACACAAGATAACACGCCGATGTGTTATCAAAAAGAAAACTGAAGAACTCGGCAAAAAATCTCTCCGCCGCTCACCAAGTGGTAAATTAATCCACTAGACAATAAGTTGGGATATCTGAATAGCAAGAGACCTTTCAAGCCCAACCTGCCCAGTGTAGCTAAGCCCTTTAAGCTCCTACTCCAACAAGACTTCTAGGAACCGTGTCTTGTCTAGTTTTTCAAATATCGCAATACGCCCGATTGCATCCGCCAAGCCTCACCGGCTTCTTTTGGCAAATTCCAAAAGCTTCCCAATCTCCAAAACACTCTCTACACTCTGAAAATGTGTGGATTGTGTTTGGGGTACAAATCTCCTCTCAAGGTATGATAATGGGAGAAGAAAGGAGAAGAGGCTACAATGATTTCCCACTAAGAATGGGTAGCTCTCTCTCTCTAAATGATGGGTGTGTGTGTTGTAGAAAACCCATCTAGGGTTTTTCTCTCTGAATGGCCTCTCATACTTTTATAGATAATGATGGTATATATAGTATGGGTGAAGGGCACAAAAGTCACATTTAAAAATCCTTCAGGCAAAGAGTTTCGCTGGTATCTCGCAGGAACGCCTTACCCGTGAGACACTCGCGAAATCCTTCAGGCTGGCACGACTCTTTAGCTTCCAGCATGTGCTTCTCACATGCCCTTTTCACTGAATACTCTTCTCACGAGCTACTCATGAGCCAATCGTGAAAATGCACTTATTCTTCATTTCAAGCTTGATTCTTCACCAACTTAATACTAAACTCAATACAATAAAATCCCACAAAATATAAAGAATAAAATTAAAGCAAATACAACACTTTTTGTGATGGAATAAAGCCAACATACAACATAGTTGTAAATCATAACTTTACAATAATAATTAATCACCAATTTCATGTCCTCAATCTACAACAAACCAAAATATCCATAACATCAATTCGTAATTTCACAAATCACTTAAATTTCCACCATAAATTCTCAACAATACCTTTGCTTGCAATGCCCATAAAGAGATCAAGGGAATTAGTCATGGAGAGAGAGAGGGTTAAGAAAAGGAGTAATTCTTAGGTACTACTGGAGCATGAAGAATGATGCTCCCTACTTTCACATTCATAGTGGAGTCCACTTATTAAATTCACGGTAGGGTCTATTAAGTTTTAGACCCCTTAACACTATATGTTTAACCTAATAGTAAGCCAAGTTAATTACAAGTTTGTTAATTAAAACTAAGTTAAACAAATATGTGTAAAACAAATATAATGCGGAAAGTAAAGAACACAAAGATCTTATGACCCAAGAAAACCTAACCAGTAAAAAACTAAGGGAGGATTTAATATAGCTATTCTCAAGGTAAAAATAGATTCATTGTGAAAGAATTGAAGTTTATACAATAAGACTTAGACCACTAACATCCTATTACTACTTCGTGTAGAAAACTTACTATCACGACCACGTGACAGCTCTAAGTTCAAGGACTACTTCTTCCTTGATCTACAGCGCAACCACAAGTTCTTCTACTTGTGACTTTTAGACACCTCTTAAAGGTTTCAAATCTTCTTGAAAGTTCTTTATGGAGTAACTGAAGCAACCATCAAGTTCTTGATGTGAATCTTGATCTTGATAGTTCTATGTGTGTGTATGAAGGTAAACACCTCTCAGATCTCACAAAAGATTCAACACACAACTCATCAAAGATTTCTAAAACGTAGTTAAAGTTTTTCCTTTTATACTTGGAGTGAAATACTTAACCCTACACGTCATATGGGCTTGGGCTGGTTTCAAACTACTCCAGAAAATTCTTGTTCAGTTGTTCTACGAGATTCGATCGATCGAGTCTAATTTTCGATCAATCAAGCCTTGCAGAATTTGACCATTAAATTCTTGTAATTACTCGATTCCAAACTTACACTTATCCAAACTTTGAGTAAGTCTAAACCTAGATTCATTGTTTTGATCATGGTTTGCCAACATATACAAAGTGAAGTTCTAATACGTTAGATCCTAAAGTCTTAGAACTTAACAGGGTTCACCATGAATGTAAGAAGAGAGAGTATCATTTCTTCATAGAACTTTAATATAAGGTCAGCTTGAACAATTGCAAAACCTCAAGTGTTTAAAAATTCAAATTAATAATTACACTAATAGTTTTTAGAAGCTGCACCTAACCCCAAAAAAAAAAAAAAAAAGCTACGCCTGACCCAAACTTTAAGGGGGGGGGGGGGGTGGTTTTCATTTTGACCATTTTTTCAATGGATCATTTGAGAAACTATACCTAATGGGATTTTTAAAACTATATTCTGAAATTGCATTTTTAAACCACCACCCCAAAGAGGAACTTCTTTGATTGATAAAAAAAAAAAATTAATCTATTCTTAGGTATGTATATAACAAATCTCATTAAGTTCAAAAAAAGAAAATCCACTTGCCTTGTTTCCATAAGCCCAAAATCCACCTATTGCGAGGGGATAATTATTAACATTTCTTAATATATATAAAAAAATCCATAGTTTTTTCATAATTCATGTTTACATGTATTTACTTTTCTAAGATGATTATGAGGTTCCAAAGTGCTAGTAAAATGATTACTTTGAGGGGCCTTACAAACCAAGTGGTGGACAGCCATGATATCAATCATAAGTCATAATTAAGATAATGTTGGTCAAGTTACTTGATAGTGTTTTTTTTTTCTTCCATTTATAATTTTATAAATGTAGCTCAACTAGTAGGCACCTCATGATATGCTTATGACATTCAGGGTTCAAACCCCCCCCCTTGTTTCCCTCGTTGTAATTATCAAATTATCCAAAAGAAAATAAATAATAATAATTTCAAAAACTTTATATTTGTGATGATATGCATAATTTTTTTTATAGGTAAAATTTTTATATGGTAATTTTATCATGTGTGTGTGTGTGTGTGTGTGTGTGTGATAATTTGATACTTAAATTGCACTATATGCATAAATTTTTACTATGAACTAGATAATTTATATATATGACCAAATTTATTAGTTAAAATCCAAAAACATTATCTATCTTATCATTAAGTTTGAGATTAATGAAGTTCACTTTATATTATAATACACACATAAGTGAAGATTTAATTTTTTAAGCTTCTTCCCAAGCATATTATCATATTTTTAAAAACTAAACCGAATTGGCAAGTCTAATCAAGAACCAAGCACAATCCAATTTGATAAAGCTCCTAAGACTGGTAAAAATCATAATCCAAGAGCAAAAATGGTTCTCTAACCGTATCAACTTTTAAAACCATACATATTATTATTATCATACTACCTTATAAACATGAATATGCATGAATGTGCTTAAAAATAAACACATTTTTTATACATAATTAATCGAATTATTAGACAAAATGAAAATTTTATTTTATAACTTAAATAGATGAAATTAAGTAAGTAAAAGTAGATACAAATAAACATCATATATTCATGAAGGGTGATTCTTTTTCAAGCATGGATTGACAAACCATACACATGCACATGCATGACCTTAGAGCTTGACTCTCAGTCAAAGTCACACTGCATGTCACTCATGTCACAACTCATCCTCTTCTCTTGGATTAATGAACAATATGACTTTATTAGTTGAGCAATGGCTATAAATCATGGGAAAAAGATATGGCTTACCATCCAAGTGAGGCAAATGCAATAGGAAGTGAAAGGGCTTGCCATCCAAGTCCTGAGCAAATTAAATGAAACGTTGCAAAATAGGTGTTGCCATTCCTGTACTCAGTCACTCAGTGATTGGAAGCCAAGCTTCCTGTGGATTTCGCTCGTAACCTTTTGAGGAATCACCATCTATAACGGTTATCGTTTGCATTACCTCTGCTCCAGTATAGGTATCTGAAGGTGAAGTTGCGAGTGGCATGACTTGTCTACTATTTAATTCTACCATTTCTCCCATGGCTACCTTTCTCTGCTCTAAGTTCAAAAGCTATATTGAAAATATTTGGAGAATGATAGCACTGTAGCAAATATTAAGCTAGCAATTGTTGGTATCTATATATATAATAACAAGTGAAGTTGAGAAAAAAATACAATTAAATTCTAAATTGAAGTCTAATTTTATGCCACGTGTTTTATCTAATTTTAAATTTATATGTCAAGTGAATTATTAGGTATAAAAACAAAGAGTCTAAATTCAATTAAATTCTAAATTGAATTTTAATTGAAGTTCAATTTTGTGTCATGTGTCCTATTTAATTTTTTAATTTTTGTGGCAAGTGAATTATTAGGTACAAAAACAAAAAAGTCTAAATCTAATTAGATTCCAAATCAAATATATATATATATATATATATATATATATTAATGCATGGAGTTACACGCTAGTATATATAATGATTAATGGCTATTGGTTCTCGTGGAGAACTTGTACAGTTGTATATGTACAGCCTACTTGTCTCAAATAAATCTATTGCTTAGTTTTGAGATAGATAAACATTAAATATCTGTAACCCATATAATTGTTCTTCAATAACTTAGATTGAAAGTTAAAAAGAGTTTACTTTCAAATTTTAAACCCTTAAATCAGAATTTAAGAAGTGTTGTGCACACAACATTTTTACAACAAATTTTAGATAGTAAGTTATTATTTGTTAGTATTAATATATTTTTTTTTCCACTAGTAATAATAAATAACAACTTACTTTGTTGTAAAACTATTATAGATATAATATTTCTCAAAGATTTTTTTAATCTTTTAATATTCTATCTTTTTGACATCTCTTAGTTTGTAGATTTTCTCTTTTAAGTAGATTTGCAAGGGATCTAGATCCTATATAAACATTGCTCCAATTTGTTTTATCTATAATAAAGTTTAGTGCAATCTAGAAATCCCTCGCATCGCATGCATGAAGATCATTATGGCGTTGTATTGTGACACGTTACTTGACTATTATAATCTTTTCCCCACTTTTAACGGTGACAAAGCCCATACAAGATTCATGCCGGGCATGATTAAAATTGACTTCAGACGTTAGTTTATATTATTGCTTTCTTTCTTGAAAAAACCATACATTCAAATTTAATTAAATCAAGGTGTATCATCATATCTAAGAGCCCCTTTACTTTCTGATCTTTTGGTCAAATACGTCCAGGTTCAAATTTTCATTAACCTATTGTAACTACCGTATTATCATTAAAAAGAAACCCCAAAAAAAAAAAAAAAAAAAAAAAAATTAAAGAAAGTAAAGAAAAATAGAAGGTACATCACACAATAATGAATTCAATTTTTAATATGAAAAAATTGGGTCTTCTACCAAGATTTTTGAGCCTTTTACATTTTCTGCATAAAAGCATTAGTAACAGATTACCTAAAATATGGTAAGGGATGAATATGAATAAGAGTACGTAACCAAAACAAATGAATACCAATAAACCCTACTGCATTAGCTTACCATTTCCCTCCCAAGATGGGTTTTAGCCACAGTTGCTTTCTATTTTAAGGGAGAATTTTTCATTTCGTAAACTTTTGTTTATTATTCTTGTGTCTTAGTAAGTGTGATAAAACAAAGTGGGTATTTTGAAAAGTGAAAAGAATAAAAAAAAAATTAATGAGAAAATAATATTTAAATGAAAACACGTGGTTCCATGATGAACATGTGTAGCTGTGGGGCTGCCCTCCATTTATACTTTGTTTATTTTTGGGCTTCTCATAATCGAATTAAGAATCGTACAAATTTATTTATTTTATTTTTTTGAAACAAGAGTCTTGTACAAAATAATAACAATGATACATAGGTTGATAGAGGATCCTTAATTTGAACGGTTCCTTAGATGATTTGATAAAACCCATTGACTCTCCGTTTATTCCTACAAAGTAAGAAAGTTTTAGCTTAATCCATTTGGTGTGGAAACTAGAAACAAATTATTTCTTTTAATTTAGAAATTCCTATTCCATTTAATTGTAAGTCTTACTCATATCAAGTTTTAATGCAATGTATCTGTTTTTTGCTGTTCTTTTTTTGTTTTATGTGATGCATTATTTTAAAAGTTAATAGGACGTTATGAGTGTTATTAGTGGACATTCAATTATTTTTTATGAGGGTTTTGTCTTTGTCCTTGCGTTGGCGTGATGTGGTATAATTTTTTTTTTTTTATAAGTACGTGGCCAGTATTAATTAAGTGTGCAAGATTGTATCTGCATATGTGATGCATATTTGAGTACAAGACAAGGAGATTTTGGTTTATAATGATTATATTTATACAATATATAAGTCATCACTATGTTAAAATATCCTAAGATTAAAACACAATCAAGTATAGTATCATATGTGTAAAGTTATGATTTATAACTATGCTTTTATGTTGGCTTTAATTCCATGTCAAATTTGATTGTATTTTTATTCAATCATTTCCCTGTATTTTTTTTTTTTGGGATTTAATATAAAGGTTGTGTGTGAGAGTTTGGTGAAGATCTATGAAGAAGATCTCGTGACAGGCATGCAAGTGCCAATTTGCGAAAGGCCACATGAAAAGCACATGCTAAAATCTGAAGTCTCACACCAAGTTGGATTTCACGAATAACTGGTAACTCAGGCCAAGTCGTGGGTGACCTACGAAACTCACTGCCTGGAGCTTTTTAAACTGTGTTTATCTCATACCTTTACCACCCCTATATAAGCCCTCATTATCTACAAAATTGTAAGGAGTTTTTCCAAAGAACTTTTGAGAGAAAAAACCCTAGTTACACACTTGAGAGTTCATTGAGAGGTTCTTAGCCCAAACACTTACCCCACCCAATCTAAGTGTTGAGAGAACTTTTGGTGCATATAGGAAACATTGGAAGAAGCCATTGATTGGTGGATGTAATTTGGAGCTAATTGCGGGATTCGGATAACTCATGAAGATATGACTTCGTGAAGCCCGTTGGTAGCTAAAACTTTGAGAATTCAAGTACATTGGATAGAGTAAGCTTCGAGGGTCTTTTTGATATTCGTGTACTCCAACTTTATTTATTAGTAGATCGATTTCGGTTTAGAGTGCTGTGGAGAAGTTTTTTGCCGTGTACTTCAATTTTCTTTTCAATTACACGTCTCAATGTTATCTTGTGTTTACATCTCTTTTCCTTTACTCTTTAAGCTTTATATTTGTTGTTGCTTGCTTGTGGTTATGTCTTAGAGAGTAGTTTTGGTTATTGCGTATCATTTACTTTTATTCCAAATTTAGATAAGTTAGAATAAAAGCAATCAAGCTGTGTTTTTAAAATTGGAGGTCTAAATAAGCTACAATATTTTACACTAGTTGAGCTTTCATATACTAAAAGTTTGATTTTAGATGCTGTAATTTATTCACTTTTTGGCTTAATTTAAGCAATATATGAGATATATGCATTATGCAGCATACTTATGTGCCTTAAAATCATTACTCTAAAAAAAATATTAAATCACAAAAATATTTTGTTTTAGAAGGAAGAGAAACTCTGCTACAAAAGTTCTAAAGGTTTAGAAAGCTGTTGAAATTGTGATGGAATTAAAAAAAATTTTAAAAAAAAAAAAAAACTTGGAATTAAAAGTTTAAGTTGTTTGAAATTTTATTATTATTGTAATCTCTTGTCATAATTTTTAATTTTGATAAAATATGGTCTTACATAATATGTTATATGCTTTGACCATGTAACTTAAAAAGAACTTGTGCATCACATGAATACACCGCTATAAACTTGGAGTTCATACATTGGTTTTTAGACTTAATTGATGATATATAACCCTTGATTACGATGACAATCAAACAACTCAAGCGCAATGTGCTAGAAATTTTATATTTTTCTATATTTTATTTTTTGAATTAGCATAAAATTTAATAATTATGGTAATTATTATTAATAGGTATTTACTATGATTGTTTTCCTATATAGAACTATATATTTTAATAATTATGGTAATTATTTGGTGAGATTTTAATGAAGGACTTTTATATAATAGAATTTAAAATCAACTAAACAATATAATAGAATAATGGAGTATAAATTATAAAGCCTCAAAAGCTTATGAGATAAAATATACCAAGATCAACCAAGAGTAGTCAAATATCTTCAATTCTAAGCACATGTACACGATACATATCTACAATTCTACATAAGAACCCTACCCTATTCGTTAGGCAATAAAGAATTTTCAGAATTGAAAACTTCAATTTGATTACTAAGCTCACAATCACACTAGATAATTAAGGATGACAATTTTTTCCAACTCTATCTCATGCGGGCTTTCCCTGCTCCGAAAAGGTCCTAGGGCGGGAATGGGTCAAGATTTTTTCCCCACACCTGGGGGCAGGACAAGGATGAGTTTAGGCATTTAGCCCCCACCCCCCCCCCCCCCCCCCCATCTCCGCCCCGTCCTACTTTATTACTGTTAAATACTTAAGTTGTATTACTAAGTATTTAAATGCATGAATATTAAACTTTTTTTGTTCTTTTGTGATATTGTCTTGTAAAAAATATAATTCAATTCTAGCTAAAAATTAGTTTGATTTGATGTTAGTGGTAGCTCTAGGATTTTTTTTTTTTTTAGGATGGTCACTAAGAAATTTAAATTATACAAAATCTAATAATGTGATAACTTGAATATTTGCTACAACTGCAAGTTGAGTCACAAAGAAAAGTAAAATTGTTACAACTACAAAGCCAAAAAAAAAAGAACTGTAGTCACCATCAAGGCAACCACAATATTTTTCTTGATACCATTTTTTTAAGAAAAAATGAAATTAGAGGTTACTTTTATTGAATAGGTTGAATGAGCTACAAATTTTATCCTTTTATTTTATAATAGGTTTTTTATTGAATAATTTGTTCACTTGTTGTTTGGTTTTGTCTCGTTATTGTTTGGTTATGTTTGTTGTTATTTGGGCTAATATTTATTGTTATTATTTAAGCTTTTTTTAAAAAAAGGAATTAAGGATTATGTTTGAGGGGTACAATTAATTTTGGAGAAATACTACACTCACAACATTTTTGCAATTAATCTTATGCAAAATGCTGTTATTGGTGGGTAAAAAACTAATATCATTATTAGACTTAAATAAGAATAGGTAACAACTTACCACATTGGATTTGTTATAAAATTCTTGTAAATATAGTATTACTTTTTTTTTTAAATCCAAATTTTTGTAAATCTCAAGTCCGGGTGTTCAACATTTTTAGTACAAGAGATCACAATAGGTTAGTTTAACATTTAATGGCAAGTATAAATATACATTTTTTTTGCAAGTCAGGGTGGTCTTATGACCACCCTGGCTTGCATGTGGAGCCGCCACTGTTTGATGTAATAAATTTAATTGTAAATTCAAGTACATTTATATTAATGAAACAAGTTGTTTTAAAAATAATAATAATAATAATAATTAATTGGTTTAGGGTGGGGTGTGACAGATTAGCAGGAATAGGGGTGGCAATTCGTGTTCATGAGTCGATTCGTGTTGTGTTGAGCCATGAGTATTTGGCTATATAGGTTGACTTAAACCTGAACTATTTAGTAAACGTGTCAGAAATCTTCAACTCAAACACGACCTGTTTATTAAACAGGTTTACTTAACCCTACACGTTTAACTTGTTTCATTTTTTTTTTTTTTATACAAGATAGAATTACTCTAACCTAATCTAAGTATATATATGTGTGAAGCTCCCTCTTAGAGACTTGAATCTCAGCTCTTACCCCCCACACCCTACAAGTATTTATACTTGTGGAGTAATCACCACACTAAGGGTGCGCAGTAGGTGTTTAACTTGTTTAATTAACAAGTCATGTAAAAGTCAATATAAATGACCCATTTAAGAATCTATTTGATTAATAAATCATACATAACCTAAATAATTTTTATCAATTCTCATATATCTAAAATTAAAATACAATTACAACAATAAATTTTGTAATAAACATATAAAAACAACCATTAATTAAGCAATAATATCAAAATAACTAATAACTTTATAAGATAAATGGGTCAAATGGATCAGACGGGGTCACATGTTATACATGAACACTACATGTTTATTAAACGGGTTAACCGTATCAACCTGAATATGACCCGAACTTGTTTAGCCTCAACTTATGACCTATTTATAAGCGGGTTAGTCGTGTCAAGTTCGCGAGTCGTATAAGATTTTGCCACCCCTAAATATGAAGTAAAGTTTTGCAAGGCAAGGCAAGGCAGTTTGCCCCACCATGCAAGGCAGGGCGGGGCGAGGTGGGGATGGGGTAACATAAAACCATACAAGGTAGGGGATGAAGACCACATCCTTTGGCCCCGTCCCTCCTCATTGCCATCCCTAACTGGATTTCAATATAATTCCAAAATTAAAACATAATAAAAAATCAATAATAATTAAACAAAAAAATCGAATTTGGAAAAGTGAAAAAGAAAAAAGAAAGATTAAAAGAATGTATTTTTTGTTAGAATTTGGATTTTAAAAGAATTTGGTTAGGCTGTTAAGGAGAAATAGAATTTGGATGTTAATTGAAGAGCCAATTGAAATTCTTACCTTGGATTCGAACTTCCTTTATTCAAGGTCTGACTCCAGCTGTAGATTGTTAGTATTTGATAGAGGAAAGAGCACGAGAAGGAGAATCAGAATAGAAGAAAGAGATAGGCTAAATTGGTAAGATTAGAGACAAAGCCAAAGAGAAAGAGAAAAAAAAAATATATATATATATATATATATATTTTGAGAGAGAAAGGAGTTTTAATAACATTATATGAGTTGTTTAATTAAGTATATAAGGTATGGTACCTAAGTTTTGCCCCTAATTAAAAATGCTTTGTTTATCCCATAATTCACTACTATATATAAACTTGGCGAGGATCATGCTTCACGGAATATGAGATTTTGCTATTTAGATAATGTCTAGGTTTTGTTTTTTTTGTTTTTTTTTTTTTTTTTTTTTTTTTTTTTTTTGTCCTTTGGGTTCACGGACACACGCACTTCTTTGAAGGATTAGTCTTATCTTTTTTATGTAGTATTTTGTACGTAATAAACCAAATATCTTTAGGAACACATTATCTACTTCTTTCTATCTATCTATCTATCTATCTATCTATCTATCTATCTATATATATATATATATATATAGCACTTTCTTTTTTGAAAAAAAAAAAAAAAAAAAATCTCTAACACGGTACCACTTAATAACTTCTCCTATTGAATTATCATTCTCTTCATAGTAACTAATATGCTGTATGCACCAAAAATTATGCCAACAATATGTTGTGTAAATATGGTAAAAACAATCTAAATTGAATTAATTGTTATTTTTTAAGAATAGGAATAAATTAATTGTTATTTTATGCAATGATCCAATCCTATATATTAAAAAATTGTGTTATCCACAAAGATTTGTTTTTAAGTTGTACACATATTGCAAAAAATACTAAAATGGATACTGCCTTAATGGGTAGATGAGATTGCTCTTAATTTTTTTTTTTTTTCCTAAATATATGACTTTAGGTTTCATTGAAAATAATTAATTTTAGAGCATAAAATAAAAGAGAGAATAAAATAAGTGATTTCTTCTTCTTTTATTGATATTGAAAACAAGTAATTTTATATCTTCATTTGATGTATATATTGTTTGATGATATATATATTTACTCTAAGCAGTTTCTTAGTAACTCAATGGTTTGAATACTTATATTAAACATATACTTATAAATCCAAAGGAATAATTGACAAGACCGCACAAGTGGTGGAGCATATGATTTAATTCGATGCAAATTAAAACGAAGATCCTTACCAGGGCTTTACATATATGCCTCGAATTACTATTTAATTGAGATTTGATTATTTTGAGAGAAATATATCCCATGTAACGCACAAGTCTAAACAACTAGAATTAGTTATTAAAAGAAAATTTTAGTTGAAGCTTTCTACAATCTATCTGATCATACAATTTTCTGGTTTTCCCTGGTAAAGTAGAAGAATATTACGGGTTTAAAATTGTAGCAGAAGTTGACACAGAATGACAGAAGACTGAAAATAGTTACTTTGTAAAAAAGAAAATTTCTAAATTAGGTGAGGACAATGGAAAGTAAAAGAAAGAAATTGTTGGTCGCAACAGCTTGCTCTTTTTTCTACTCTCTCTTGGAAAAAAATTCCATTTACGTAGCCACTATGGAAGATTTTTAAAAGATTCGCAGACACTATGAAGTTACTGTTGAGTGTTTGCCATGTTTCTAATGCTCAATGGGAGAAAAGCGGAGCTGATTTTTTTTTTTTTTTTCCCTTTTTCAAAGGATATATTTAATGGAAATTTTTAGAAACTTATTGGATGCTAATCTCTCTCTCTCTCTCTCTCTCTCTCTCTCTCTCTCTCTCTCTCTCTCTCTCTATATATATATATATATATTAATAGGTAAAGTTCAGAGAAAATTTAATTAGAATTTGAAATTAGAATCCAATTTTGCATCATGTATATATATATATATATATCTAAAGTTACATGGGGATCACACTATAATTAATTATCCGCTTAAGTTTGTGCCGTGTGTTCACTTAAGTTTTTTAATCTTTATATGCCCAATGAGTTAATAAGTGCAAAATACTAAGAATTTAATATTAATGAACTAAAAAAAATAAAAATAAAAAACTAATCATGTATACTCATTAAAAATCACCACACAATAAAAATCATCACACATTCTATCTTATTAAAATTTGGGAAAAATGATCATAAGTAGTATTAAATTTGAGTAAGAATTTTAATATGTGACTAATTAAGTTTATTTATTTTTAAATAATTTGACTAATTATTTATGTTTTTATGATAAAAATTGTGTTTAATTTTATATATATCCATACATATGCATGTGTTACATGCTATTTTTTTTAATAATTTGACTAATTATTATATTTTAATAATAAAAATTGTGTTTAATTTTAAATGTATCCATGAGTTTGCATGGGTCATATGCTAGTAGTCTAATAAATCACAAGAAATTTTCAACTTTTATATATAGGAGGTAGAGCGGAGGCATGGTTTGAACTTATAATCATATGTTATAATATTATGATAAACTGTCATTTCTTTTAAAAATTTAAGCATAATGATGAATTTAACCATTTAATTATATTCTAACAATGACATTATAGGATAATTAGGGTTTAAGTCATTTTGTTAATATTTTTTATTTAATTTGATAAGATTTGTGATTTGAACCTATAACATGTTTTTGATAATTGTTATTTTTTATCATTAAGTTAAGAGTTAAGACACTAATCAATTTATATTTTTTTATTGGTAATATTCAATTAAGTCACCTATACAATTAATTTTACCAATTATAATAATTAGAACCCTAATCTATGTGTGTGTGTGTATATATATATATATATATATATATTAATAGCCAAAGTTAAGAGAAAATCCAATTAAATTTTAAAGTAGAGTCTAAATACAATTAGATTTTAAATTGAATTTTAATTGAAATTCAATTTTGCGTCATGTGTTCTGTCTAATTTTTAATTTTTGTGGCAAATGAATTATTTGATACAAAAACTAAAGAATTTAAACTTAATATGATTCTAAATTTATATATATATATATATATGTATATATGTTTGTGTGCTCGAGCACACGCACGGGATTACATATATATATATATATATATATATATATATACACACACAAATAATAGTAAAAATAGAAAGCACATCATTTGACCAATCAATTGGTTCTTATGTTGATACATGGCGTATCAATATTCGCATCCCAAAAGTTTCTCCTTTTTTTTTTGAAAAGCAAAAGGAGAATTTGTGTGCTCGAGCACACGCACGGGATTACATATATATATATATATATATACACACACAAACAATAGTAAAAATAGAAAGCACATCATTTGACCAATCAATTGTTTCTTATGTTGATGCATGGCGTATCAATATTCGGATCCCAAAAGTTTCTCCTTTTTTTTTTTTGAAAAGCAAAAGTTTCTCCTTTTAGTACAACTTTAGCCACTTTTTTTTTTTTGAGAAGGAACTTTAGCCACTTTATCATGTGGATATACAAAGATGCCTATTACTGGTGGCGGTCCGGGTGGGAAGTGACATGTCCTGCATTTATTTATTTATTTTTGTTGATGTTAAGAGACAAAATATCAAACTATTATTATTTTCATTTGCAGAATCTATCCATTTATTAGAGCACTCACGATGAAGTTGCTAAAATGACTAAATAGTCCTTTTGAGGTTTTTTTTTTTGCTAGGGTTTGTGGTTGTGGCTGGTGGACCAAGGGTGGAGGTGGTGGAAGTAGTTGTGGTTGGTGGGCTGACAGTGGAGTTGGTGTCTGTGGGTTGTGGATGATAGTGGCAGTGGGTTATTGAGGTTGATTATTATATTTATTTGATTAGTTTGTTTATATTATTTTAATATGATAGATGTCAAAATAGAAATTTTGATGTTGAGTGAATTATAAAGTGTTGTTAAAAGAGATCAAGTAAGTTTTTGAGTTGGTAAAAGCTAAATTTTTTAGCTCCCTTGCTATGAATGCTCTTATGGGCCAAATGAACATCTTTTAGAGAAGGTATCTCGTGCGCCCGACACATGAGACATCTCTTTCATTAATAGATGGGACCCATAGGTAGGGTCTACTTGTCAGTGAGAGAGATGTCTCATGCGTAGAGCCCACCTATCAGTGAGAAAGATATTTTATGTGCTGGGTGCATAAAAGATTTTTCCCATCTTTCAACATTAACATGTAACAATGACATCAAATAAATAAATAAATAAACATGTAAACAATGAAGCAGAATTATAAAACTCAACATTTTTTGATGATTTCGAGAAATTTAGTCTATGTTTCGTTTTATCATCACTCAAAACTCAATTCCCAAATCTCAATTCACATAACTCAAAACCCTAATCTGTATCTCATATTTTATTTTCTTAATTCACTCAATAATGTGTTGGCTTAAATATTAGCTTCAATTTTCAGCTTTAAAACTCAAATATAACTCAAAAACAAGTTTAACTCAAGTTTCTTCTCATCTATTAGGACATATGTGGAACTTGTTAGAACATATGTTATGTAAATTGGCTAATCCTTTGACAAAAAGCATTTTACTTGTAATTGGGTAAATCTATGATGGCTTTTGTACGTCAAGGAATAAGAGTTCAAGTCCAGCATTGAAGCCATGCAAAACTGTCTAAAAATAAGTGAAGAAGTGTTGTTTATTAAAGCTTCACGGATATCTTTGACAGATTCATATCTATTGAGATTTAATGACAAATCTCGACAGTTGCTCGACAGAAATAGTATCTATCGAGAATTACGAAATTCGGATTTCTAGATCTGATTTCATGTATTTCGAAGTGTATTTGTATAAGGTTTCTCTTCTCACAACCCTAGACATATATAAAGATTATTTTAAAAGCCATCACACAAGGAATTAGAGCATCCCTTCATGCATCGTGTGACCAAAGACAAAAGTTGACCTAGTTCATCATATTCTTTGAAGAAGTTACTACGTCTTTGCGCTAAGAATTTTGTAACCAAGGAACTTCTTAATCTTCATCGTCTGGATGAACTGAAGTACTTTGTAGCCAACAACTTTCTAATAATGGATTCTCAAGAGTGGTGACTTTAAATTCACCCGGTGAGGTTTTGCCTTAGTGGTTTTCCCCATTCATAAACAAATCTCCTGTGTTAAATTTATTTTTCACTGCATTTAATTTACTTGGTGATTTGTTTGTACTACCACACTTATTGTATGTAGTTGAATCTAATTGATTTCACTTGGCTAAATTAATTGATTAAGTTACCAAAGGGGTCAATACATTTTTGGCTTATCATCATCCTTACTTAACTATTGAATTATAAGATAATAGTTTCTAAAAAAATATAAAATAATAAAAAAAGACATGTCAACAAATATATATATATATATATATTGAATTATAAGATAATAGTTTCTAAAAAAATATAAAACAATAAAAAAGGACATGTCAACAAATATATATATATATATATATATATGGACAAAACTTGAATATAATACCTTAGGTGTTATTCCTTAGGTTGTTCTCTTAAGATTTAGCCATATGGATATTTAATTAAAAAATACATTTCAATCCCATGAGAAAAAATCTACATGAAATAACACCTAAATATTGTACATAAGTTTTGCCTTGTATATATGTGTGTTTGTGTGGGAAAATATATATTTACAAGAATATAAATTGGAAGCATAACATGTTTAATTGTTTGCCACATTTCTTTGTCAAAATATTTTCAGAAGCTAATCATTATGATTAAAATGACTCACAGCAAATGCTATCAAAGATTCAAAAAGCTAGTTAATCATTATGATCAAAATGAATCAGAGCAAATGCTATCAAAGATTCAAAAACCCTTAAAATGAAAGAAAAAGCACTAATGTGTATAACTGTATATAGCTCACTAGAATTGGTTTGAGCTACTGTAGCACTCACTGCAGTCTCCGCTCTCTCTTTTTCCAGGGGTGGCCCAACATAATTTGGGGGTGAAAAATTCGTGTAGAGTTTTCTATATGTAACTATTAATTATAAAAATATTTAATACTAATGAAATCATGGTTAATTATTTACACTAAACACATAATTTGATGAATAATACCAATTTAACTAATGTTAATTTCATATAAAGAATTGAATATCATAGTTGAAACATAAATTTTGATAATAAAAAATAAAAATATATTGTGAAGAAATTGGGATTGTACACAAGTTGAGTTATGCATAACTAATAGACTATCATTTGTTTTATATGTCAAACTTGATTTGATCAAGAAAAAGAAAATGTATCTTATTTTATCACTTTTTTTCAATTATTCCAAACCTATAAAAGGAAAATAAATGTTTAAGAAAAATTAAAAGAACTAAAGAAGCAAGAGTTTTATTTTAAAAAAATATTATTATTATTATTATTATTACCTTTAAAAATGAAAAAAGAAAAAAAATTAATGTAATTCTAATTTATTTTTCTTTATGTAAATTTGTGTATGAATTATAAAATATAATAATGATTGCATAATATATAAGCAACAAAATTTAATATTTCTAAGTTAACTCTAAAATTTTTAGTGCATATATATATTTGTTCCAATATAGCTTTAAAAATGTTACAATTTAACCATTTTATGAATCTGTATTGACAAAAATATTAAAATCCATATGATTTCATTGAGATTAGGGTACCTAATAAAAAAATTTCCATCTCAATCTTAAGTGAAATCTTTACAAAAAATAAAAATATTATAAAATGGCTATGGCTTATTCATGCATAAAAAAATAAATTAAAAAAAATTAATAGATAAACAAAATGTAGAATATATAGCATTTTTTTGGCAAATTACACTTTTTTTACCCTATATATACTATAACTCAAATTACACTTAACCTCCTAAACTATTAAAATGCACTATCGACTTCCTTCTTGGAAATAGTGGATCAGCATAAACTACTATGTATCTATTTATGTAAGATCGTGAATGGAAATATATGCTCAAAATTTTTGTAATTCAATTGACACTACATAATATTTATGAGATAAACATTCAAGTTCCAATCTTCTTCTTCGTAACTATCAAATTATCCAATAAAAAAAAAAAAGGTTTTTACAAATATGTGGCTGTTAAAATTGTGCATGCTCACAAGGAGTTGATTTGTTTTGTTTTTTCAATATGCTGTCGTACCACTAGCCTTCACAAAAGTGATATGTTATTGGTTGAAAGTTTTGGATAACTTTATCTTTGGCGGATTATAAGATAGATTAAAGAGTTGGTCGTGTTCATAGAATTTTTCTATTTTTAAAGGCAAAAAAGCTTCTAATCTGCATGGTTTATTTCATTAACAAACTTGCGCAGGTCTGCACAATGCGGTTTGTTGCAAAGACAGCACTCTTGATTTCTTATGTCCATTAACATTTAGACACTTACCTAACAACAAACATGCTTGTGTGATAGGTCAAAAATATATTGACCCCTTGTAATGAATTAATCAATTAATTAGCCAAGTGAATTAATTAGGTTCAATTACATGCAATGAGCGTAGCAGCACAAACAAATCACCAAATAACTAAATATGCAACGGAAATTAAATGACACAATGATTTGTTTACGAATGGGGAAAACCTACACGGCAGAAACCCCTCCGAATGATTTTAAGATCACCACTTCTGAAAATTCACTATTATCAAAACAAGCGATTACAAGTAAAGGAATCTCAGTACCTTATACCAACTTACAGTTTAACTCCTACCCCAATACCCAATTGGACTTGTTCTGTAGTGACAATCTCTCCTTGTATTGCATGGCTCTTAGTACGTGACTAACCAAAAGATGCGTGGATCCCAGTACGCGACTTGATCACCAACTTGAGAAGGATGTTGGCTGCAAAGTTCTTCTGTTCATCAACCGATGAAGATTACAAAGTTACTTAGTCACAAAACCCTACGGTGTACAAACACAGCAACTTCTTCAAGAACTAGGGCAGACTAGGTTATTAGTCACACTTGAGAAATTTTACTATTGTGCAATTGTGCTTTTGGTTATGCAACCTGTTACAACCCTTAAAATAATCCTTATAGATGTTTAAGGTTGTGAGAAAAGAAAGCCCAAACACATAATCACGGATTGAATGAAAAACAGTCCTGAAAAACTGAGTTTCAAAAATCTCGACAAATACCCTATTTGTCAAGCAGCTGTCGAGTCTCAGGCTGAAACAGCTCTTTTAAACCTTAATAGATACTAGCTGTCGAGCTTTAATGAACGAAGCTTCTTCACTTGTTTCTTGGATGGACTTGCATGGCTTTAACACTTGAACTTGAAACCTTATTTCTTGAAGCATTAAACACATCCTAGATCTACCCAATTACAAGTAAAGTGCGTTTTGTCAAAGGATTAGCCAATATATAAAATGTTGACATATGTTCTTAACATCCAATCACATATGTCCTAACATTGTGCAAATAAAAAGCCATTACAAAATTACTTTCTTTTATCCTAGCGTGATCTAGTTTTAAATTAACAATTGTTTCTATTATTAATCACCTAGCATGTTATAAAAAATTTATTAAAAAAAAAAAAGTGTTTCTATTGACATCATGTGTTAAACCCATGATGTCAATAGAAACAAATTTTTGGATATTATATTAGTATTAGGTTTAAACAAAACTAAACTTGTTTGGATTCTATCGATAGACTCGTATTCCATATTTTCATGGATAAGTTTGAAGTTCAAAAAAAAAAAAAATCCCTTACAATATATTTAAACATTTAACGGATGATGTTAATAATTGATATTTGATTATAATAATATTTTACAAGCACGAAGACTATAAGTATAAGCAAATGTTATACTAACGGTGATTAATTATGTCAAAATACACAATAAATTTCAATTAAATCATAAGTCAATTACAATCAAACCAGACTCTTTTAAATATACACTGCTGTCAGTTTCTTTAAAATCTTCTTCCCTCTTTCTATGTGTGTGTTAAATATACTAAGTATTTAAAAAAAAAAACATTACAATCAAACCTATGAACTCATTTTTTATATTTTAAAACAGTATATAATATAATTTAATGGTGAATACAAACATCCTAAATTATGATTGTTTTTATAGACGGGAGAATTGTCATTTTAAAGCCATCTTGACTTTTAGCAAGGTATAGAGTATGTGGAGGAACTAAAATTCATGGAAGGGTTTGTCAAAATAGTCATTTAATTGTAAATTATTAACTAGTGTAATAATAAGTGAAATTCTAGTATAGTTTAGGTGTAACTTGAATTTAAGCTTATATATTCATATGCTGTATAATTTTTTTTTTTTTCTTTTTGGAGAGAGTTTCAGGTTTTAACTTATGGCATCCGCTCTTAATAATAGCTTTTTATTATCAGAATAAGACACCAATTAGTTTTAGTGTAGGAAGACTGAATATCAGATCTCTTAGACAACTATCAGAAACTTTACTAGTTGAACTAATTAAAACCCACATATGCTTTATAATTCATGTGAAAATGTTTTGGCGTGAAATCATCATTAATTTATTTATTTTTTATAAGTGAGTCAACTTTATTAGTCGCGAAAGAATTCACTATTAATTACTCTATGACTTCTTCTACTTTTTTTTTTTTTTAAGAAGATAACTACACTATAACTTGATCCTGTAAATTATGAAAAATGCAAGCAATTGTTTGAATATTAATTATTTCTCTATAAGGTATATACTTTATCAAAAACATCAATAAATACCACCCAAGTCATTCGAGTACTTAAGAGTGATCTTAAATTTGTATATTTTCTTTCATCTTTTTCAATACCACAATAAAAATAATACTTAGAAGTCTATAAGTAATAATTAAAATAATTTATTTTCTAGATTTGGAGTACAATATTTTGATAATCTATGCATATTAATTGAAAACGACTATCTGTTAGTATTTGATTATTTTGAATAATATCGCGTGTATGTCTACAACTGGTATATTAAAGGCTAAACTATGTATTTGATCCTCATCTTTTACACCATACTTTAATTTATTGCCACATCAATTATATCAATTTGGTCCCAAATCTTTCAATTTCGTGTTAATTTAGTCCATACCGCTATCTTTTGGATGACAATTAATTATTGAAGTGGTAAACAGCCAAAATAAAAAATTAGTTTATTGCTACATAAATTGAAACTAATTTTTTTTTTTGACCGTTAGCCGCATAAAAAATTTTCATTAAAAAGATAACAATAAGAACTAAATTGATACAACAGTGAAAGGTTAGAGCACTAGCATTGGGGGGGGGGGGTGTTTGCTATTTTACAACCCAAGCCACCCAAAACTCACTCAATCTGAGTTTGTAAACTTAAAAAAAAATTGCAACCTATGAACAATTACCATTCATAGGTTGTAAAAATATATATTATTTTAATCTTGTGGTTGTGTGTGTAGAGAAAAAGTGAGTGGGAGGAAAAAGAGAGAAAATAGTGTGCGTTTTTAGACCTCTTAAAAACAACCAGATTAACTTAATTATTTAGTCAAGTGATTAACTTAGGTAAATTATGCAGATCTAGGTTAATACAAATAAATCATATCATGCAAAGCAGCGAAAATATAAAGAACACAATGATATGATGACCTAAGAAAACCAAACTGGTAAAAAAACCTGGGAAGGATTTAACCTAGCTATCCTCAAGGTAAAACTGAATCCACTATAAAAGAATTGAAGTTTACACAATAGTGACTTAGACCACTAACATCTTATTGCTACCTTGAGTAAGAAGCTTACTACCACGACCATGTGACAGCTCCAAGTCTATGGACTACTTCTTTCTTAAATTCACAACAATTAAAACCACTCCTGCTTGTGTATCTTTAAGCTCTTGAATCTGCAACTGAATTGATCATCAAGTTCTTGATATAATCTTGATCCTTGATAACCTTAAGTATGTGTGAAGGTAAACACCTCTAGATCTCACAGAAGATTTACACATACAGTATAAAGAGCATTATTAAAATGTGGCTAGGGTTTTCCCTTTTATACCTAGGAAAAAACATAAAACCCTACACATAAAACGGGCTTCGGTTGAGTTGGAAAAATCTGCAGAAAAAACAATTTGCACGACTTTCGATTAGTCAAGTCTAATTCTCGATCGATTGAGCCAGACAGAATTGCACAGAAAATTCTGCAGCAACTCGATTCCAATTTTACATATAAGACACATACTTTGAGCAGTCTAAACAAGACTAAAACGTTTTGATCATAATTTGCCAACATTACAATTTAGAGTTCTAATACATTTAAGCCTAAAGGTCTTAGAACCTAATAAATAGTACTTTATATTATTTTATTAGGTAGTTTATATTATTTTATTGTGTTTTATGTAAAAATAAAAACTAGGATGTAAGGTGAGTTGTAAAATGGGTTGGTAAAATAAATAAAGTAATGTTTGAAGATGTAAAAAAACACTTATTTTGCAATATGGTGTAAAGGATAGAGGCCAAATAAGTGTTTTTTTACATCTCCAGATGCTAATGCTTTTATGGTCCAAATTGATAGAATTGAAAAGTTATAGACTAAATTGAAACATGGTGTAAAGGATAGAGACCAAATATGTAGTTTATCCCATAAAAAAGGTAAAATCACATTCTCTTCCATTAAGATTTGGGAGAAGAAGCTCTAGTTTGAGGAAATTAATATATTATTCATTCAACTTCTCAATGTGTGCGTGTGTGTGTGTGTGTGTGTGTATATATATATAAACAATTGTTGAATATTCTAAATTTTGAAAAAATTCCTTTAATTAAACCCTAACCCTTGCTAATGAAAGGTTTTTTGGTTAAATATTGTTCATTGAGGAGGCCCCAATCACCATAGATAGAACCTATCCCATTTTTAGAGTGCGATGATTAGCTGTTCACGGATTAGCACCAAACAGTGGTTGGGCTTTTGTGTAAACAAAATATTTTCAAATTTTAGAATATTATGTTATTATTATTAATGAAATGACTAATAAGTTAGTTTGCTCAAATCTCATAGGAGGAAAATGTTAATTCCTTAAAGTTTGGGATGAAGTGCTATTCCCACAAGCATCAATTGAGGGAAGTGATAGTGATGGTAGAAGAATGGAAGTTTACAACCAATTATGACTTGAATCTATAAGGTTAATGTAGGAAAGAATGGAAGTATACAACCAATTAGATTTTTTTTTTTTTAAAGAATTGACAAAATGTTTTCTTTATTCAACTTAATCATGCAATACAACTTAATTGTGCATACCATTTTCAATACTCGGTGAGTCGTGTTCTTTCTTCTCAAATAAACGTTGCATCTCACCATAAATTTGATTAGGGAGACCCAAAATGCTAAATACTTATCCATGCATAGGATGCAATATGGCTTCCTTTCTAAAACAGACTAGAATTTTTGTTGATAATTGATTTAAATGCTTTCCCTTTTAGAGGGAGGAAGGCAGTTAAAAACCTTCTCAACATTTATTATATAAGGAAGAACACTCTTCCAAGCCCATGAATCAAATCCAAACACACCCAATTGTCCACAAACCATATAAAATAAAGTACAATAATTTGGCTTTGGGTTCTTCATTTGTGGAGTAATCCGTAGGCATATATGGTAGATAAGCTTGCTGCTTGTGATTTCAAGTCCATACAGGGTAGTTTTTGGTGATAGCCATGGGCAACTAATAACTAATGGGTACGAATGTAGATGAAGGGTCAACAGTGAGAGTTGGCCAACGGTGGTAGGTGAGAGGTGGCAACGACTGTGGAAGAAGACTTATAGATATATACTCCTGTATGTTTGGCTAAGGGTAACATATATTTGCATTTTTTTTGGGAAACTGTTTGGTTAAGATTTCTTCTTCTATTTTGTTTTATTTCAAAGTTCAAACTTTTTTTTTTTAAGAAAGAAGTTCAAACTAATGGAGGGTCCGTTTAGATATTGCTTATTTTGATGAAAACTAAAAACTGAAAACAATAAAAAAAATAATAAAAAAGTTACTATTCATACTACAGTTACTATTCATACTACAGTTACTATTCATTAGCTTAAATGCACTGTTCATGTCCATAAGCAGTGTAATAGGCGTTAGTTAAAAACAAAAAAATGCAGACGCAAACGCAGACGTAAGGGGAGAGACGCGCAAACCAAACGATCACGTCATCTCATTAAAAAGATAGTAAGAAAAAAAATTCACATTTTCTACTTCAGAATATTCTTTAGAAAAGGAATTTTTTGAAATCGAGTGTTGATGCCATTAGACATTGGGGGAGTGGGGGGGAGAGGTAAAAAATGGAGAGTCAATTATTTTGATAATGTTGATTTTTGACTAATGACTTAGAAAACAAGTATGACAAATTTGATTTCGCTATATGAAAGGAGTTTCAGTGTGATTTACGTTTTTGATTGTGTTCTTTGCTATTATAAGTAACTTTGTCTAATTAAAGTTCGTTAAAGGCTCATTAGTGGGCTATAATAGTCATTAATTTTTATTTTTATATATCAATAATTAGAAATTCAAACCCTAAATATCTTCATTGGAGATACTAAGAGTCTTAGCATAGTTGTCTTTATTAATTGAACAAACTAATAATATCATCAATTCTTTTTGTCTTTTCAGAGGAACTAATAGGTTAAATTAATACAGGAAAGATGGAGAAGGGCTAACCTTCCCATTAACCATGGAACCATCCAACTTTTAATGATAGAACAATAAATAGATTAAAGTTTTATTGGTGATTTGGTTAGGAAATTTTTTTTATTAATAAAATGGTTAGAACATTCTTATATATGGACAAAGTTTGTTTACAAACTTGGTTATAGTTTAAAGCTACAATTTCCACTAACATAATTTACATGACTATACTTTTTGAAAATCTAATCGTTAGATTGCATATTTTTTATGTTCTTAACACACATTAAATTTTGTGTCAGTTAAATATTATTTATCATTCGATCTATAAAATGATTTTTTATACATAAGCTGGGTTTGGATCCAGCTTATTGAAAGCTGCATCCACGTTTTGCTGAATTTTTTTTTTTTTTTTTTTTCAGTTCTGCTGGGGGGACAACAGAGGCAGGCGCACACTGTGTGCGTACTGTGCGCACACTGTTCACGTCCTTTTTTAACAATTTTTTATGAAAAATGAGTCTCGCAGTACTATTCACACATTTAAAAATTATTTTGCTACAGTGTTTTCAATTTTCAATTTTCAGCAATAAACTCTATCCAAACGGACCCATAATTTTAAACTAAATAAACTTGAAATATAAGCATTTGGTTGATGACAAAGATATTGATTTTTGATCTTTTGAAAATTTTGCAAGCATGAAAGATATAAAAAGAAAATGTAATCCAATAGTTAATTTATCAAAAATTATATGGCTAGAAATACTTAATTTGTTCCAAAGAAGTACTATTAATTAAGTGTACTGGATTATCTTTAGTGGCCTTTTATTTTTAAGTATATCTTTAGTGGCCTATAGGATGACTAATAGAGCATCTAGCTTCTTCTTCTTCTTTTTCTTTTTTTCTGGAGAGAAATAGAGCATCTAGCTAGATTGTCATTTAAGCTAGTGGTTGGGCCAAAATAACTGGTGGCGATGCACTTTCATTATCAAAGTGTTTCAATAAATGGAACATTCAGTGGCCAGTCCACTATCAATTATGGAAGAAATTATTGGTTATATCAAGAAATTTGGGTTATATGCAGGATTCACATTCGATACGAAATCCCACTTTTACCGTTTTACGTGAAAAGAGGTAATAGTAACCTAGGTGCTTTGAATAATTTCACTAGCTTATGAGGAGAATTTTCTTAGGTGAATATGAGTGCTATTAGTTTTTTTTTTTTTTTTTTTTTTTTTTTTTTTTTTTTTTTTTTGGGGTCAATTTTGTAGTTTTGTTGTTAGGTACAATCTCTCTACAAGATATATCTGGATTTGAGTAATCTCCTTTGTTGCAAGGAATTAAAAAAAAAAAAATGCTACATAACAAATTACACCATTTTAAGTTTCAAGTTCATTCCTTTTTTCTTTTCTTTTTTTCATTTCACTTCTTTCATTTTAATAGTAGCTTGTTTAATACTCCATCCGATCCAATTTGTTTGTTCTGTTTTAAAAATTCAACTTTTAAAGGGAATATTATTTAGGACAAAATTTAACTACAAAATTAATTATAACCTTAGACTACAACCTTACTCAATAAAATAAATATTACTCCTTATTTTGAAAAACTAATTATTGAATTTTATATTCTTTATACTCTTAATACACATGTCAAATTGTGTCCATCGGATATTATCTACTATATAATCTATAATTTTATATTTTATACATTATTTTAAAATATAAAAACTTGTAATTTAATCAATTTATTGATGACATAGTTATTGATCTTTAATTTTTTTAGAAATTTTGCAAGTATGGAGGATATAAAAAAAATGAAAACCAATAATGGATTTGTCAAAATTCACCTCCAATAAAAATATATTGAGTAAGGTTATAGTATAAGATTACAACCAATTTTGTAGTTAAATTTTGTCCTATTATTTATTGACTTGTTTGCTGTATAAAAAAATATAAGTTTCTAGAACCCCCATTAATTTAAACTATAGAAAAAGAATGGTATTGACTTTTTAAATAAAATAAATTATAAAATAAAAAATTTATTTATAAATTTTAGAAAGAAGACTTCATTTTAGGACATCCCAAAATGAAATAAATGACCAACAAATTGAGATGGAGGGAGTAGTAAAAAATTTATTATTAAACAAGCTAAAATGTTGCAATTTTATTTTTGTCCCAATTTTACCCTAACCCCATTTTTACCCTTCTTTATCTTTATCTTAGTGGGTTAATCCCACATTAAAAAATGAGTGTAAGTTAAAGAGATTTAAAGTATGTGCTGTGTTTCCAAAAATTAGACCTTTTTAGATATATATTACTGTAAGTTTCTTTAAAACTCTTCTTCCCTCTTCCCTCTTCCTCTGTGTGTATGTTACAAATACTTAGTATTCTAAAAAAAAAAAAAAACTTTATTCCTTTTTTTTTTCTCCTCTACCCAGCCCCTCTCCTTTGTCCCTTCCAATCCCCAATGGCCATCTCACAAATACACCAAGTAAACTTAGCCCCTCACTCCAATGAAACTGATTTACAATAAATTTCATCGATTTATTAATACCAATTCCAATACAATTACAATTTCTCTAACCCCTCATTAGAACCCAACAACAAAATTCAAACTTTTGTAGTTGCTGTACTGACGCAACCTATGCATTAGAGTTTTGATGCCCACACTGGAAGCACAAGAATCATGAGCTTTAGAAAAGAACAATATACTTTACACTGCAATTCAACATACTATGATGATCATACAACAAATCACATAAACCAACTGAGAAATAACATCACTTGCATTTATATATGAATGGAATGGAAGGCACATTTGACTTTGATACACAGATACTTATTTCTTATAACACAAGTACACAAAGACAAAATAGCTACCCATTCACCCCTTATTTATTTATTATTATTTTTTTATAAGTACGGTAGAATTTAAAATATGTGTCTGCTCTATAAAAATTGTTCTTTATTATTAAACTAAAATATTAATGAATCTATTTTTGATATAAGCGAGATTCGAACATAAATCACTTATTTGATAACATGAAACTTTATCAATTGAGTTAGTTATAAATCCACACTTTCCCCCTTTAAAAAGTATCTGTTTGATGAAATTTTGATTGAGCAAAGCATTTGCATCTATTGGGAAAAGAATAACCATCTGATTGGATGATGGATTATATGAAATTATAAGAAAAATATCCTTTAAACCACTTTTAAGCCAAAAGTTTTGTAATTCAAATGCCACTTCCTGTTATTTTCAAGAAAGCACTTATGATTCAAATCTTTTTTTTTCTTTTTTATTAAAAAAACCTGCTATTAAAGGATTTATGAAAAGTGGTTAATGTGGTGGCAAAGTAAAAATTGTCTTCTATAAAACTAAAATAAGTATAAATAAAAATTGTCAATGTACCTGCTGTCGGCAATCACTTTTGAGGAGAGGAAGTAGGCCAAATGCTATTGCTAGGTATCAAGAGTGGAGTAAAAACGTAAGGGATGAGGTGGATTTCTGATTCATTGCATTAGTTAGAGCAAAAAAGTAAGAAATGATAGCTTTATTTAAAGAGAAATAAATGCAAAATTTTATAGATGGGGAGGCTCTTACTATTACAAGTCAGTAAACTATACTTTATTCCAAGGATTTAAGTTTCAAGTGATAATGTCCAAGGTTTCAACGTAGATAATCTTGAATTTGAACTCAATCTTCACTTTGCATCCTATTAAAAAAAAAAGAGTGATACTATTGTGTACTCTTGGCACAATTATCACTCCGACAAAGGCTGGGGTTCAAGTTTCCAAGAGAAAATTTCACACATATATACATTTAAATTAGATTAGGTGGGTTCCAATTAGGTTAGGTGGGTTCCAATTAGGTCAATTAGTAAAATCTCTGATGGTTGAATAAAAGACCTAAGGTTCAATCCTCGCCTACACCAAAAACTAATTGATGTCTTAGTTTGATGATAATGAGCTATCATTAGGAGCAGACGTCATAGATTGAAATTATCTTAAGAAAAAAAAAAAAGATTAAGCTAAATTAGAATTTTATTTTATTATATATATATATATATATATATATGATTGGGTTCAAATTACTTTAAGTAATAACTTGTTATTGAATTCATATTTTGAAAATTTCACCATTAAATTACATGTTTTATATGTTTTTAACATTCTTGCCAATTTTCATGTCAATTGGATGTTATTTACTATTCGATCAATAAACTCATCTTTTATGCATTATTTTAAACTACAAAAATTTGAATTTAAATAATTGATTGATGACATGACTATTAATCTTTGATCACCATAAAAATTTGCAAGCATGGAAAATATATGAAGAAAATGTAATCTAAAGGTAAATTTTTCAAAATTCGCATCCAATTAAAAAATATTGAATAGTGTAACATTGCTTAGAGTTATATCAGGTCTAACTTGAACCCAACTCATATATATAAAGGAGTGGTGTTATATTCTTATAGAGAATTGAAATTTTTTGATATAGAACAATTATGATATAAATAACAACCCAAGTTTGATTACAACATCACTCCTTGTATAACATCACTTGCCCAAAGATTACATTGTTTTTCATAGCATAACCTTGTAACTTTTGGTTTAACAAATTAAAACATCTTCGGTTTGATATTAAAATTGGTTGGGTTGATGAAGGATAGTAATAAGGCCACAAAATTCTTAGCCCACATTGAGAGAGAAACTTATTCACTATCAAATATCACAATCAATTATATGACAAAAACTCTCAATATTATGTACTTAAAATCACCCACTCTTTAATATCCAACCTAAACAATTTCAATTAGTGTGACTTGAAAATCTCAACTCAATATCATTGAAAATTATAACATATACTCCTGCCACAATCATAATTTCACGTAGAGCCATTCCTAACAACCTAGCGTGCAATTAGACAACCAAATTGGGCCATATGCCTCTGGTTTCTAAATCTTGATCCACATAAAACAAGAACGAGCTAAAGTTAGAGGCAATGAGAACCCTCCTCTAAGACCCTGCATCTGGCTTCCATAAAATGAGATGGCCATAGCTAAAAAGGTATACAAGAACCCAAAAATGACTCAGGGAAAATTGCTCGAAACCACCAAGGACAAGGTTGCTTCATCGTGCTTGCCTATATAGACTCTATGCCATCACATATTTGGGAAAAATGACTCTTTACTCTTAATTTTTGAACTATGTAACCAAACAACCTCACTTGCAAATAATACAGCAAAATACTCTTGTTTTGAATTTCGATATTACTGATGTTGAGTTCTAACTGAAATTCAACAATAGCAATGTATAATGCGCAAAATAAAATTTAAAAATTAAATGGCAAAATATGCATAAAATATGACATTGCAAATATCGAGTGCTGTATCAACAATGTCAAGTTTTAAAACAAGGACATTTTATTACACAATGTGAAAAGGAGGCTGTTTGACTGCAAAGAGTTGGAAGGAGCTGTAGCAATGCCCAACAATTCTAAAGAAAGACTTATTGGGCTTTTGGGTTAGACTTAGGCCTAGGACACCAAATATCAAATGCCACGGATTATCAACAAATAGTAGCCTTGTTGGGTTTTCAGATTAGGCCCAATAGGTTCACTTTCCCAAATCTCCATCCTTGTTTCTCTTTACTTTTTTTCTCCTCCCTATGACACAGACAAACATTGCCGATTTGCTCTCCATCCTTGGACCGTTCGTGGTGTCTCAAACTGCAACAACAATGGGTGAGCGTGTTCTAAACGATGTCGTGGAAGACATCCTGGGTCATCTCCCAGTGAAATCCTTAACCCGATTCAGGTGCGTTTCGAAATCTTGGGACTCCATCATCACTGACCCCACTTTCATTACCAAACACTTCAAGCTCAACCTTAACCAATCCGAATCATTAATATCCACAAACACTCACAGTGGGCATTTGCTATATACTACAAAGGATGAGAATAGTTCACCATCTTCCAAACATCTGTGTACGGTTGTTTGCAACAGTGACAGCACATTGACCCAGATTTCAAGGTTTGAAATCCCCTCACTTTTTGAGAAATATAGTATAGTTGGTTTCTGTAATGGCTTGTTCTGTCTAGCTAGTCGTGAAATAATCACATTATATATTTGTGGCTTTAGCTATTATATCACTTTCAGTTTTGCCACCATCATTGTGAAAATTAACTTTAACTAGTAGTTTGCTCCTAATTTGTATATAACTTTTAGCTAGTACTTTTTGATGCTGTTTCAAACTAAGGTTGTAATTGTCCTTCCCATCCTTCAACTTGCAGTTTTTAAGTAGTTTTATTTGACTTATGTGACATATGGGTTATGAGTATGGGTGAAGTTAGCTAAATTAAATTTGCACTGATAATGGTGAATGTTAAGAAATGGGGATTTCAGATGGCAAAAGCATTCTGCAATTTGCTATTGTGCTAATTCAATTTGCCATTGTTAATTTCTATGGCACCATACCAAAACCCTTTAGTCAAAATCAGGACATTCTTGCAATTGGCCTGCTAATTCAATAGCAGTAAATAGTTTTTTAAGTTCCATGGCAATATGTGATAAGATAGGTTAAGTTATAGTGGTCACTTGTTCTCAAGTCCAACAACTAGCAGTAGCTGAAATTTTGCTTTCTTTCAGAAGTTTAAAACAATGGAATCCTAATTGACCATAATATAAGTTATAACAGTGCCAATATCCAAAATTGCATCAACATTACTAGTAGGTGTTGATGTAACAATGAAGTAGGACAGATTTGAAGTACCTCCAATATGCATGTGTTGGACTTTAATAGGAAAAGTGGCCTCTCATTTGAAGTATCTCTCATGATGTATCCAATACAGTCTCCAAAGAGTATCTAGATATTGAAATATGTTTTAAATTTTGGATACAGTCTGATATGTTGTGGATGTGGTCAAGACGGCCTTGACACAATCTTGATGCAGGAGTTGCTTAAATTGGGATAAAAAACTAGTTGGCTTCACTTTGAATGAGTCAAAACCCTTCTCTTGTTTTGCAGTTGACTCTCTCTCTCTCTCTCTCTCTCTCTCTCTCTCTTAGACACACACACACATACACATTGATCTTATACCTACTCATCAATTGATCGTGATTTCCTGGTCATGGGGGTTGATGGATATTGTTGCTTCTGTGTTTGCACTTTGAAGGAGTTTGTGATGCACCTGTGAGATAATTGAGTTTCTGTTTTTACTTTTTAACTTTCTGATTCTTGTGGGTTTGAGAACTGGGAGACAATTGAAGATGAAGCAGCAGATTTTAGGCTTAGTGCATTTGTGCATTTTGAAAATGTTTTTGAAGGATTCGATGCTTGTAAATGGCACTTCCTCATCTCACTATTGATGTTGGGTATATTATATATATTCTTGTTTTTAGGAGTTGCCATTTATCCATATGCTTATTGTATCTTGTGTTGGTATTGATACTTCCTTAGATTATTTTGAATCATGGTGTTGATTGTCATCAAGTTTTGTATGGGAGAATACTGCCTTTAAATTCTACTCCTGCGCCCTAAATTACCTATATAACAGTAGAAAAAAAGGGAAGGAATTTACTGAAGTTAGAGAATTGAATATGGTGATTCAAGGCTCTGATCCCCGATAAAGGAGTTGCATTGATGCAAAATGTTGCTGTAGTGTTATGCTAAGAAGTAAGAAGCTTAATACTTAATATTTATATTAATTAAAAATTGGTAATGGAGATCTCAGGGTTTATTTTTGATGATTTAAGTTAGTTTTAGACCTAAGGGAGAAGGCAAAGAATGTCAAAATTTTGATCGTAAGGTTTTTTTTTTTTTGAAAAAAAACATTTCTTTGCTTCATCACTTTGAGACATTGAAGGATAAAAACTTAAAGTGCCCCAGGCCCCAAGCTTTTAAGTTATGGAATGTCCAGGTGTAGGGCTCAAGCATCTTAAGCTATAAGCTATATTTCATAGATGAGATTAAAACATAAAAATAGGATCAGGCTAGCATCATGTCTCACATCTGGATTCATTACTCTTCTATGAGGTTTATGCATAAGGATTGCCATTTGCGAGATTAATTAAAAAAAGAGTTGTTATTTAGAAATAGTATTTCAAGTTAATAGCTCCTACTTTCATAAATTGTTCCAATTATTCTCAAAGATTGTATTAATGTTAGTATTAATGGTTAGAGTTCCTGCTCACATGCTATTTTTACTTGTGTTAAATCCCGATGCAAGTTAAATACTATCCATATTAGAGAATTATTGATGATTGGGTCATAAATTGCTATTTGCTCTTTTTTGGTGTATGAGTCAAATTTTGTTCTGTTAGAGGGCTTAAAATATAGATTTATAAAATATGAAAACCCACGGCTTTTCTAGCCTAGTTAGCAGGCATTTTCTGAAGTTATCGACTTCAGCATTTGATAATGAACTTGTTACTAAGAATGTCAAAATGTATAACTAAATTCTTTCAAACACTGTTTGGTGCTACTGAACTGGGAATGTGCTTTGTGCCATGCTGCTTCAGAGAGTGAAACTAAGGAAAAGCCTTCAGGTCATCCATTTTTGGTACATGGATGCTCTTTCTTGTCTGACTAGAAAAACTTGGTTGGCCTTCTTTCAAACAGCTTTGGTCTTTTTCGTTTGTTGTTTGTTAAAATGGAATCAGAGCCTAGTTAGATTTCTTTGGTTCAAATTATGCGAACTCTCTATTAGGGGTGTCTTTTGGTCTATCTATGGAAAACTCATTATTCGGTCTCGGTTGTTAGGTAGGCCTGCCAGGAAGGGGGTGTGTTATGTTACCCTAATTAGCGTATATTTTGTACCCACTTCCATACTTATGTCTATTTTGGATTGGATGCTTTAAAAAACCAAACAAACTGTAAATACCTCTGTTTCTTTGTCGTTTCAATGCCACAGAGTAGAGCAAGGCAGATGGTTTAAGATCCTGCAAAAGAAGCACAATAAATCTTGTTGATCTGGCTGGTTCAGAGCAACAAAAGTTAACTGGTGCAGCAGGGCCTTGCTTAAAGCAAGCTGGGAATATTAGAAGATCACTTTCACAGCTTGGGTATGGTGAAACATATCTTCTTTAACGTCTTTAAGGTGAAGGTGCATTTTTGTTATAGTTTACCAATCAGTCAATATTGTTGTATGTACAAATTTGCCAAAAATATATATGGTCAATTAGGTTTAATATGGCATAGCACATATTTGAGTTCTCAATTTGATGTCATCATGACTAATCCATCCACCTTCAAAATTATTTGAGTAATCCTATTGATTCAAAATGTGTGGGTTGATTTCTTTCCTTTTCTTTTTGCTTATTGCATTTTAGGGTGGTTTCATAATTGAATTCTACATTGAAGGAGATGAGACGTCAAAGGAATGGAAAATAATGAAAAATAATGGAGAAGGGAGATTATTAATTTCTAATAATATAATTTTTTGAAAATAAAAATGAAATAGTGGAGAAGGCAGCTGAAAAGAAGTTTACACATTAAGAATAGGGTAAAAGATGAAGAGAATAGTGCAAAAAACCTACTGAACTTTCTGTCAAAATCAAACTAAACCCCTTATCTTTTAAATTGAAATTAGAAGCCACTCAACTTTGAGAAGTACCCAAATTGATCCTAATTTAAAGATATGACTTTTAACGTTGAAGTGCTTGTGGAATAGGTTATGCTTACTTCACTCTTTTGAACTGCTTGCATTGATCTTCACTTGGACAATGATCCTGCTACAAATATAAAACCTTGGTTTTCTTATTTAATTTATTTCTCTCTTACTTTTTCTTTTACAATATTGACTACTTACATGTGGAGCCTTCATGGCACTATTATCATTGATCAAAACAATTTCAGATGGGTCTAGTGGCATGTTAAACTCATATAAGATCCATACAGAGCTTGGTTTTTCTTGCTTCTATCTGATCTTATAGAATTCTCAACTACTGCTTCACAAAATCAGTTGCACCAATTTCATTGAGTTCATATAATACTACCCTAATATATGTACATTCATTACATTTGCTTTGTAATTGTAGAAATTCGGTAGGATGGTGTTTTCCGATGCACAAAATTGAACATGTGGCTATGACTCTTAAGTAAAGGAATCAACATAATGAACTATCTAGAGTTAAAACAAATGGCTTTAACTCTCATGACTCAAATGGAGGTCACTCAGTGTCATGGATTCGTAGAAATTTGAATTTGACATTACGTCATGTCGATAATGATGGTAATAAAGAGATGAAAATTGATGAGGAAGTTAATAAAGGGCTCTATGAGCTATTGGATAAGGAAATTGCCATCAATGAAACTAACAATATAATTGATGTGAGCAAAGTAGAAACACTCACTCAAATTTATTTCCTTTTGTGAAGAAAAAGTGGTTGATCCAAGCGAAAGTGGTAGACACCCACTCACTCTTAACTATGTTAGATTTGTGACAAACGTTACAACACAGAAGTTGTGGTTATAGAAGAACTAGTATTTTGTTAGGTCTTGGTTTCTAGAGTTAAAGGTTATAGGGTAGAAAACAGAAATCTTTGTTACAACTCTATAGAGTACAAAGGAAAGAAATCTACCTAAACTTTTTCGAGTATTTGTCACAAATTTAAACACTTGAACAAAGAAATTGTGTTCAATTACATCAAGATACATGATAAACTAGACATTTTTTCAGATTTTAAGTTTAAAGTTATATTTTATCAAGGTTTCAAAATAAGTGGCCCTAAATTTGAACCCAGACTCTCTACTCTACTTCCCATGTAAGAAAGATGAGTGACGTTATAATTCTTAAGGAGTATTTAAAATTTTTAATAGAGAACAATTATATTATAAATAGCAACCCAAGTTTAATTACAACAGCACTCCCATGTTTAATATCACTTGTCATGGCATTGTTTTTCACTCATTTCAATACAACTATTTAGGATGGAAATGATAACCCAATGATTTTTTTTCCCCATATTTTTTCTAGGAATAACATTGTGACCAAACAGTATAATTTGTCTTTTCAGTTTTGAAAACTTGTTTTCCAAAATTGGTTCTTAAAAAAAAAAAAAAAAAAAAAAAAAAAAGGAAATTTGTGTTTTGAAAAAAAAATTTCAAATACAAATTTTAAATAACAGCTCTCATATTAGTAAACGAAAAAACAAGGCTCTAAAACGTCTGTGGTTGGATATTAAACTTGGGTTGGGCTGATGAAGTATTGTAATAAAGGCCATCAAACTCTAATCATACTATAACGTAGCCCCCAACCATAAATCTTAGGTTCGTAGGATAGTCTTTATTGTTGGTAGATTGTAACTAAGAAACATGACTATGTAATTCTCTTACTAGATTGTAATTAGGAAACAAGGCCATGTATAGTTTCTTTCTTTCAATTGTAATTTTTCAAATTAATAAGAACAATTAATTAATTAAAATTAATTTTGATTGGTCAACAATTAAATTAATTAAATGAATTTTTGTTATTGGTAGTTTATTTCGATTAAAATAAGTTTGGTTGCATAGGAATAAAATAAATAACCTGATAATGTTAAAATTGAATGGATAATTAAGTTTTTTGGATAATTATCTTTGGGATAATTTTTTAAAGGTTTAACTATCAAGTTAAGATGGATTTTTTCAAAAAAATGAGCCCCAGACATGTCCAAGTATAGTTTCTAACTCAATATGAAATATTGTATGAAATACCATGTTTACTTATAGCTTTCTTTCAACTGTAATTGTGCATGCCATGAAACAATAAATTATGCAAAAACCCATTTCAAAAATCTGGTAGTAGCAACCATGGATCATCGGTTTTCCTTAGGATCACTTAACAGAAAAGAAATTCTCAAAAGAAAGCTTCCAGAATTTCTTTAACACAAGGGGAAGAGAGGGATGAGCTGAATTTTGGGTTTTCTCCTTTATCTATAGAGGTGAATCTGCTTAAAAAATAAGGTAGGGTTGTTTTAGAAGTCAGCAAATTCATTCTCTCTGATCTCTAAAGCAATCCCCTATCATAGAATGAATTCATGCAAGCAAGTTCTTAGTCTGTAAGTCCTCTTTTTTCTATACTTTCATAATTCATATGTTTGATTGATTGCATATATGTCCATTATTATTCATGTATTTCTTCCATGTTTAATATATTCATATGTTTATATGATTCATGCATAATAGTCTAATAGATCTAAGATAATTTATGAAGTTTGCTTTAAGAGTCTCTGAATTTTTCTATCAAATCTCATGTTTTCATAAAGGGAACTTCATAAATTATCTTAGATCTATTATGCATGAGAATTGAATAGATAAAGCCTCAATCATCAAAATTCTAATATAAATTTTCTTTTGTCCATTACAAGAAAATTTTCAAAATTTCAAATTGAGCAAATAAAGATCTTAATCATCAAATGGACTTAAATGCCCTCCATAAATCATCAACATTATCCAAATATGACAATCTTCATCAATTCAAAAATGCCCTTTAAATCAACACGCACATACACAATAAATTTTCACCTACATCACACAATGTCCAAGAATTCCCAAATGAGCAAATAATGACAAGATGACAATGTCCATCACAAATTTTCCAATTTTTGAAAACTTTTTTTTGAAAGGATTTTTTTGAAAAAGAGATTTAGGTTGCGTTTGGCATTGGTTTAAAAAGCCAGATTTTTATTTATTTAATATTTACAACCTAGTGCTTTATTGCAATTACTCTTGTCACAATCATAATTTCACTTATAGCCATTCCTAACAACCTAGTGTGCAATTAAACAACCAAATTGGGCCATATGCCTCTGGTTTCTTAATCTTGATCCACATAAAACAAAAAAGAGCTAAAGGTAGAGGCAATGAGAACCCTCCTCTGAGACCTTGCATCTGGCTTCCATAAAATGAGATGGCCAAAGCTAAAAAGGAACACAAGAACCCAAAAATGACTTGGGGGCAAATTGCTCGAAACCACCAAGGACAAGGTTGCTTCATAATGCTTGTGTATATTTAGACTCTATGCCATCACATATTTGAGGAAAAATGGCTGTTTAGTCTTAGTTTTTGAATTATGTAGCCAAACAGCCTTATTTTCAAACTATGTAGCAAAATACCCATATTTTGAAACTTGATATTAGTGATGTTGAGTTCTAATTGGAACTCGACATAATCAGTGTCTAATTCTATGCATATTTTAAAGTAGAACTCGACATTCCTAATGTTGAGTATTATACACAAAATTTTGAGAAAATTTAAATGAAAAAATATGCATAGAATATGACATTGTTAATGTCAAGTTTTAAAACTGGGATATTTCACTGCATAATTTAAAAATGAAGTTGTTCGGCTACACAGTGCAAAAAGTAAGGCTAAGCAGTTCCAAAATATTTGGCATGCCATAGAGTTGGAAGGAGCTGTAGCTCTATCCAAAAATTCTAAATAAAGACTTATTGGGCTTTTGGGTTAGACTAAGGCCTAGGACACCGAATATCAAATGCCATGGATTATCAACAAATAAAACCTTGTTGGGTTTTCAGATTAGGCCCAATAGGTTCACTTTCCCAGATATCCATCCTTGTTTTTATTAACTCTTTTTCTCCTCCCAATCACACACGCACACATTTCCGATTTGCTCTTCATTTTACACTCTAAACCTCAAACCTTTGGAGCCTTCGTGATGTCTCAGACTACTACAACAACAATGCGTGAGCCTCTTCCAGACGGCGTCGTGGAAGACATCCTGGGTCATCTCCCAGTGAAATCCTTAACCCGATTCAGGTGCCTTTCGAAATCTTGGGACTCCATCATCACTGACCCCACTTTCATTACCAAACACTTGAAGCTCAACCTTAACCAATCCGAATCATTAATATCCACAAACACTCACAGTGGGTATTGCTTTATACTACAAAGGATGAGAATAGTTCACCATCTTCCAAACATCTGTGTACGGTTGTTTGCAACAGTGACAGCACATTGACCAAGATTTCAAGGTTTGAAATCCCCTCACTTTTTGAGAAATATAGTATAGTTGGTTTCTGTAATGGCTTGTTCTGTCTAGCTCGTGATGACATTTATTTTAATCACGTTATATATTTGTGGAACCCAAGTATTAGAATGTTTAAGAAGCTTCTAGTTACTCCATTTACTTTTTACCTGGGTGGCACCTGCTGTATTGGACTTGCTTATAGTTCTCAAAACAATGACTTCAAGATTCTTAGACTTGTGTCTTTTTATTGGGGACAAGAGACCGATGCCGAGATTTACAGCTTGAGTACAGATTCGTGGAGAAAGGTTGTAATATCGATGGAGTCTTTAAGAGGATATGAACCCAACTTTGGAAGAATAAGATTTGGTCACATTGATGCACCCTGTATATTTTTTAATGGAGCTTTGCACACTGTAGCAATGGCTGGCAGCCACCGTTTCATTCTGTCTTTTGATGTCAATGATGAGAGCTTCCGTGAGATAATGTTTCCTCCTAATCCCGTAGATGTGTCTACGAATTTCGCTCAACTTGCATTGTTTAAGGGATCCCTAGCTGTTTTTGCTTTAGCTGATAGTCTTATGGGTGACTTATGCGACATATGGGTTATGGAGTATGGTGTGGCTGACTCTTGGACTAGAAAATATACGGTACCAATGATTCGGGGTAGGGATGTTTATTTCTATCACTGCACTGATAATGGTAAACTTTTGATTAAGAATGCCACTGGGCTGATTTCATTTGACCTTGAGAATCAAAAGCAGAACATTCTTGCAATTGAAGATGCTGATTGGGTGGGTTTCACGGCTAATTCAATGGAGAGCTTGATTTTACTCAATGGCCGTAAGTAAATGTGAAAATTCGCTTTAGCTATTATATCACTTTCAGTTTTGCCACCATCATTGTGAAAATTAACTTTAGCTAGTATTGCTTAATTTGTATATAACTTTAGCTAGTACTTTTGATGCTGAAACTAAGGTTGTAATTGTTTCCATCCTTGAGTTTAAGTAATTTCTCAATATGAATGGGTGAAGTTAGCTAAATTAAATTTGAGGAATGTTCAAATGGGGATTTCAGATGGCTAAGCCATTCTGTTCTATTGTGCTTTTGCCATTGACCATACCAAAACCCTTTAGTCTAATTGGCCTGCTTAGCAATATTTAGTTCCATGGCAATATGTGATAGATTATAGTGGTCACTTGTTCTGAAGTCCAACAACTAGCAGTAGCTGAAATTTTGCTTTCTTTCAGAAGTTTAAAACAATGGAATCCTAATTGACCATAATATAACAGTGCCAAAATCCAAAATTGCATTAATATTACTAGTAGGTGTTGATGTAACAATGAAGTAGGACAGATTTGAAGTACCTCCAATATGCATGTGTTGGACTTTAATAGGAAAAGTGGCCTCTCATTTGAAGTATCTCTCATGGCTGGAGATGTATCCAATACAGTCTCCAAAGAGTATCTAGATATTGAAATATGTTTTAAATTTTGGATACAGTCTAATATGTTGTGGATGTGGTCAAGACGGCCTTGACACAATCTTGATGCAGGAGTTGCTTAAATTGGGAAAAAAACACTAGTTGGTTTCACTTTGAATGAGTCAAAACCCTTCTCTTGTTTTGCAGTTGACTCTCTCTCTCTCTCTCTCTCTCTCTCTCTCTCTCTCTCTCTCTCTCTTGCTCTTAGACACACACACATACACATTGATCTTATACCTACTCATCAATTGATCGTGGTTTCCTGGTCATGGGGGTTGATGGATATTGTTGCATCTATGTTTGCACTTTGAAGGAGTTTGTGATGCACGTGTGAGATAATTGAGTTTCTGTTTTTACTTTTTAACTGTCTGATTCTTGTGGGTTTGAGAACTGGGGGACAATTGAAGATGAAGCAGCAGATTTTAGGCTTAGTGCATTTGTGCATTTTGAAAATGTTTTTGAAGGATTCGATGCTTGTAAATGGCAGTTCCTCATCTCACTATTGATGTTGGGTATATTATATATATTCTTGTTTTTAGGAGTTGCCATTTATCCATATGCTTATTGTATCTTGTGTTGGTATTGATACTTCCTTAGATTAATTTGAATCATGGTGCTGATTGTCATCAAGTTTTGTACGGGAGAATACTGCCTTTAAATTCTACTCCTACACCCTAAATTACCTATTAACAGTAGAAAAAAAGGGAAGGAATTGACTGAAGTTAGAGAATTGAATATGGTGATTCAAGGCTCTTATCCCCGATAAAGGAGTTGCATTGATGCAGAATGTTGCTGTAGTGTTATGCTAAGAAGTAAGAAGCTTAATACTTAAGATTTATATTAATTAAAAATTGGTAATGGAGATCTCAGGGTTTATTTTTGATGATTTAAGTTAGTTTTAGACCCAAGGGAGAAGGCAAAGAATGTCAAAATTTTGATTGGAAGGTTTTTTTTTTTGTTTTTGAAAAAAAAACATATCTTTGCTTCATCACTTTGAGAGATTGAAGGATAAAAACTTAAAGTGCCCCAGGCCCCAAGCTTTTAAGTTATGGAATGTCCAGGTGTAGGGCTCAAGCATCTTAAGCTGTAAGCTATATTTCATAGATGAGATTAAAACATAAAAATAAGGTCAGGCTAACATCATGTCTCACATCTGAATTCATTACTCTTCTATGAGGTTTATGCATAAGGATTGCCATTTGCGAGATTAATTAAAAAAAGAGTTGTTATTTAGAAAGAGTATTTCAAGCTAATAGCTCCTACTTTTCATAAATTGTTCCAATTATTCTCAAAGATTGTATTAATGTTAGTATTAATGGTTAGAGTTCCTGCTCACATGCTATTTTTACTTGTGTTAAATCCCGATGCAAGTTAAATACTATCCATGTTTGAGAATTATTGATGATTGGGTCATAAATTGCTATTTGCTCTTTTTTGGTGTATGAGTCAGATTTTGTTCTGTTAGAGGGCTTAAAATGTAGATTTATAAAATATGAAAACACACGGCTTTTCTAGCCTAGTTAGCAGGCATTTTGTGAAGTTATTGACTTCAGCATTTGATAATGAACTTGTTACTAAGAATGTCAAACTGTATAACTAAATTCTTCCAAACACTGTTTGGTGCTACTGAGCTGGGAATGTGCTTTGTGCCATGCTGCTTCAGAGAGTGAAACTAAGGAAAAGCCTTCAGGTCATCCATATTTGGTACATGGATGCTCTTTCCTGTCTGACTAGAAAAACTTGGTTGGCCTACGTTCAAACAGCTTTGGTCTTTTTCGTTAGTTTGTGAAAATGGAATCAGAGCCTAGTTAGATTTCTTCGGTTCAAATTATGCGAGCTCTCTCTTAGGGGTGTCTTTTGGTCTATCTGTGGAAGACTCATTATTTGGTCTCGGTTGTTAGGCAGGCCTGCCAGGAATGGGGTGTGTTACGTTACCCTAATTAGCATATATTTTGTACCCACTTCCATACTTATGTCTATTTTGGATTGGATGCTTTAAAAACCCAAACAAACTGTAAATACCTCTGTTTCTTTGTTGTTTCAATGCCACAGAGTAGAGCAAGGCAGATGGTTTAAGCTCCTGCAAAACAAGCAGAATAAATCTTGTTGATCTGGCTGGTTCAGAGCAGCAAAAGTTAACTGGTGCAGCAGGGCCTTGTTTAAAGCAAGCTGGGAATATTAGTAGATCACTTTCACAGCGTGGGTATGGTGAAACATATCTTCTTTAATGTCTTTAAGGTGGAGGTGCATTTTTGTTATAGTTTACCAATCAGTCAATATTGCTGTATGTACAAATTTGCCAAAAATATATGTGGTCAATTAGGTTTAATATGGCATAGTTCTCAATTTGATGTCATCATGATTGATCCATCCACCTTCAAAATTATTTGAGTAATCCTATTGATTCAGAATCTGTGGGTTGATTTCTTTCCTTTTCTTTTTGCTTATTGCATTTTAGGGTGGTTTCATAATTGAATGCTACATTGAAGGAGATGATATTGCATTTTAGGGTGGTTTCATAATTGAATGCTACATTGAAGGAGATGAGATGTCAAAGGAATGGAAAATAATGGAGAAGGAAGATTATTAGTTTCTAATAATATAATTTTTTGAAAATAAAAATGAAATAGTGGAGAAGGCAGCTGAAAAGAAGTTTACACATTAAGAACAAGGTAAAAGATGAAGAGAATAGTGCAAAAAACTTACTGAACTTTCTGTCAAAATCAAACTAAACCCCTAATCTTTTAAATTGAAATTAGGAGCCACTCAACTTTGAGAGATACCCAAATTAATCCTAATTCAAGGATCTAACTCTGAATATTGAAGTGCTTGTGGAATAGGTTATGCTTACTTCACTCTTTTTAACTGCTTGCATTGATCTTCACTTGGACAATGATCTTGCTACAAATATAAAACCTTGGTTTTCTTTCTTGATTTATTTCTCTCTTAGTTTTTCTTTTACAACATCGGCTACTTACATGTGGAGCCTTCATGGCACTTTTATCATTGATTAAAACAATTTCAGATGGCTCTAGTGGCATGTTAAACTCATATAAGATCCATACAGAGCTTGGTTTTTCTTGCTTCTATCTGATCTTATAGAATTCTCAACTACTGCTTCACAAAATCAGTTGCACCAACTTCATTGAGTTCGTATAATACTACCCTAATATATGTACACTCACTATATTTGCTTTGTAATTGTAGAAATTCGGTCGGATGTAATTATGCTTTTATTTTTGTCATCCTCAACTAGTTTTGGGACCTGAATGGACAGACGCTTAAATCCTAAATTGGAATGAAAAGAAAAAATTGACAAAGAAAAACAAAAAAGCCTTTTGAGTTTTGAGTGTTTAGTAGTTACTTTTTTCTTGGTTGGTGTTGAACATGTGGCTATGACTCTTAAGTAAAGGACTCTTAAGTAAAGGTGGCCCTAAATTCTATCATAGTTTCAAAATAGGTGGCCCTAAATTTGAACCCAATCTTTAGAATCTCCACTCTACTTCCCATATAAGAAAGATGAATGATGTTATAATTCTTAAGGAGAATTTAAAATTAGCAACCCAAGTTTAATTACGACAGCACTCCCATGTATATTATCACTTGTCATGGCATTGTTTTTCACTCATTTCAATACAACTATTTTGGATGGAAATAATAAACTAATGATTTTTATTTCCCCATATTTTTTTTGGGAATAACATTGTGACCAAACAATATATTTTGTCTTTTCAGTTTGAAAACTTGTTTTCCAAAATCGGTTCTTAAAAAAAAAAAAAAGGAAATTTGTGTTTTGAAAAAAAATTTTCAAATGCAAATTTTAAATAACAGTTCTCATATTAGCAAACGAAAAACAAGGCTCTAAAACGTCTATGATTGGATATTAAACTTGGGTTGGGCTGATGAAGGAGGGTAATAAAGGTCATCAAATTCTAATCATAATTTCCCTTTAAAAAAAAAAATGGATAAGTTTGTTTTGAATATATGGATTAGTAGGAAATTGTCTTATTTTGTAGGTAATTTAAGTGAAGTTAGTAATATATTTTTATCGGATTGTCTTTAAAAATTTTTCCTTATTAAACGTAAGATTTAATGGTATTTTTAAACTATATAAAAGTCCAGTCTAAATAGAGAAATTTTCTTATAAATAGTATAGATATCACAATCAATTATATTGCAAAAAGTTTCCCAAAAAAAAAAATTATATTGCAAAAAATTTCAATATTATAGGCTCACACCTGTAACATTTCAATAAGTGTGTCTTGCAAATTCTAATTTTACAATATACACTCCTGCCACAATCAAAATCCACTTAATCTTAAATCTTTTTTAGGCTTTTAAGGTTTGGTTTTGGCCCAGAACACCACAGATCAAAGGCCATGAATTTTCAACTTTGGGCAATTTTTTTTTTTTTTTTTTAAAAGAAAAACCTTGTTGGGCTTTCTGTTCAGTCTTAGGTTAAGCCCAATAGGTTACCACTGACCAAATCTCCATCCTATTTATAACCTTAAAAACCCTAATCCTTTTATCTTTCCAAACATAGTAAGACACTGATGTCTCTCAAGCGTGAGTGAGTTCCAGATTTGGAAACGCACTTGAATCGGCTAAGTGTGAAAAAAAAAATCCTTTAATCCGATTCGAGTGCGTTTCTAAATCTGGTAACTCAATCACCACCAATCCCACTTTCATTAACAAACACTTCAACCTCAAACTCAACTCTATCCGAATCAGTAACTTCCGCTAACACTTATGCTTTCTTTTTTTCCTTTTTCTTTTTTCATTTTGTTTCTTTTCATTTCGTAATAATGATTAGCTATTTTTTGTTTGTTTGTTTGTTTGTTTGATTTCTTTCTGTATTGGGTTTGTTTAGAGTTTCAAATGTTAGTTGTTTTGCTGTGTTTTTGCACTGTATAATGTATATAGAAAGGAGGATTAATTGTTTAGCTGTTTTTGTCTGAGTTTTGGTGAAAGTAATTTTGGGTGTCAAATGGGGTTTGGGGAAATTTTCGTTGAGTACCATCTACTTGTTTTGTACAGATCTGGTTATTATTGCCTGAAATATCCTGAAATTGTGTATATTGTAGGTGTTATCAATGTTACAACTTACAAGTAGCAACTAGATCAGGGATGGAGCTAGGATTTCGTGTGAGGGGGCGAGATACTCAAATCCAAATGCTTAAAAAATTTGTTATAGCCTAAACCTTTATATTGTAGCTCTAGATTAACCCAAAGACAACCATTTTTTTTTTTTTTTAATCCAGGCTACTTATAAAAGAATATATGTGTGTGTGTTTTTATCCCAAGCTTCTTTGGGGAATTTCATCAAACATCTTGGCTGCAATTATCCTATGCTAATACTTTAAGATAAATTTTCATAAATCATTTAGAATCCAGACAGAAACTCGCAAAAAGAATGAAAATTTAATGAAAATTTGAATTAAGAAAGTGTACTCTTTGTGAAAACTAGGAAGCATTGAACAAAAATGGAGCAGGACATTTCTAGCCTAGTAAGCAAGCATTTTGTGAAGTTATTGAGTTCAGCATTTGATAATGAACCTGTTCCTTAGAATGTGTAATAAAATTCTGCCGAACTCTGTGCTACTGAGCTGGGTATGGGCTTTGTGCCATGCCATTTCAGAGTGTGAAATGGAAGAAAAGCCCTCAGGCTGTCCTATTTTGATACATGGATACTCTTTCCTGTATGAGCAGCAAAAAACTTGGTTGGGACTCCACTTGCAAACAGCTTTTTAGTCTTTTTGGTTAGTTGTTTATAAGATGGAATCAAAGCCTGGTTGCATTGATTTGGTTCAAATCATGTGAAACCCCTACTGGGGATGTCTTTGGTCTATATATGTGTGCAAGACTCTAATTCTTTCTCGACCTTAAAGTAAACCATTGTTTTTGTAGAGTAATTGGCAGATGGTTTAAGCAACAAAACAAGCAGAATAAATCTTGTTGATCTAGCAGGTTCAGAGCAATAAAAGTTGACTGGTGCAGCAGGGCCAAGTTCAAAGCAAGCTAGGAATATTAGTAGATAACTTTAACAACTTGGGTACGGTCAGACGTATCTATATTCTTTCATGTGAAAACATTTTCTGTGCAGTTTACCAATTGGTCAATATTGCTGCATGTACAAACCTGTCAAAAATATCTATGATCAATTATGTTTAGTATGGCATAGCACGTGTTTGAGTTCTGTATTTGTAGTCACCGTATGATTGATCCATCCACCTTTATAATTATTTCAGTAATCCTATTGATACAGAATGGGTGAATGGAGTTGATATTATATTATTTGAATGCTACATTGAATTAGATGAGATGTCAAAGGAATGGAAAATAATGGAGAAGGAAGGCAACACATTAAGTGTAAGCTCTAAAAGATGAAGTGAATAATGCAAAACCTCCTTAATTTTCGGTCAAAATAAAACTTAACACTGGCTTCTAATTTGAGAAATACCCAAATTGATCCTTAATTTGAGTTTGACATGCCATTAGAATTTAGAGCCATCAAAAATTGTTTTAGTCAATGATAGTTTCATGCAAACTCCACATGTAAGTAGTGGGTATTATAGAACAAAACTAATAAATATATATATAGAGTTAGAAAATCGAGAGAGAAATATATCTAGTTAGAAAATAAAGGCTTTATATTTGTGGCGGGGCCATGGTCTCCAAGTGAACATCAAGGCAAGCAGTACATGGGTATGAAAGGAAAAAATTGACAAAGAAAAATAAAATTTCCATTGAGTGGCTAGTGGTAACTAAGTTATTCTGTGTTTTTTAATGCACAAGATTAAATATATGGGTATGACTTTAAGTAAATGAATCAACAAAATGAACTACGTAGAGTTAAAGCAAATGACTAAGAGTCATGATTCATAGTCTAGCCTCGATTGTCCAATTACATTACATAATGTCTAGAATTATTAAAGAGAAATATATTCTAGCGAGGGGTGTTCGCGGTGCGGTGCGGTGCGGTTTTGGGCCATTTTTAGCAAAGCTAAAACCTACTTATTTTTGCGGTCACATGTGCGGTGCGGTGCGGTTTAAGTTTAGCCAAAACCATAACCGCACTGCACCTCATTTTTGCGGTCACATATGCGGTGAAGATGCGGTTTGAATGATTTGAAATTGGTCACTCAGCCCAAAACTAATTTTTTCCTTTGTTTTAGTCAAGTTTTAAACTATTAAGCTAGTTTTTCTTTATTTTGGGTTGGCTTTCCTAATCAACACTTGCTAGGATTATCAAACTTTTTTTTAACTAGGGTTATTAAACTATTAATAATATATTTAATATTAAAAATAATTAATATATAGAGACGGTGCGGTGCGGTGCGGTTTGTGCGGTTTTCTTATTATAAAACTGCAAACCGCACCGCACCATGCGGTGTGGTGCGGTACGGTGTAAAATTACTTGCGGTGCGGTGCGATTATGTCATTTTGCGGGCAATTTTGGTGCGATTTTTGCGGTTTGTGCGGTTTATGCGATTTGATGAACACCCCTAATTCTAGCTCATCAAATGGAAGTCATTGAGGTCATGAAATATTTTCTTAACTCATCTATGCATAAATTTCATTGGGCTTTTGGGTAAGGCTTAGCCGCTTAGGCCCAGGACACCGCAGATCAAATGCCATAGATTCACTTATCCTTATTATATATCTACATTCTTCTCCTCCTTATGTATGACAACATAACAACATAAAAACCCTAAACTTGGTCCCTTCGTGACTCTTCGTGATGTCTCAGAACACTACAACAACAATGCGTGAGCTTCTTCCAGACGGCGTCGTGGAAGACATCCTGGGTCATCTCCCAGTGAAATCCTTAACTCGATTCAGGTGCGTTTCGAAATCTTGTGACTCCATCATCACTGACCCCACTTTCATTACCAGACACTTCAAGCTCAACCTTAACCAATCGGAATCATTGATATCCACAAACACTCACAGTGGGTATTTGCTATATACTACAAAGGATAAGAATAGTTCATCATCTTCCAAACAATTGTGTACGGTTGTTCGCAACAACGACCGCACATTGTCCCAGGTTTCTAGGTTTGAAATGCCCTCTTTTTTTGACAAATGCGACGTAGTTGGTTTCTGTAATGGCTTGTTCTGCCTAGCTGACTATGATCTTAGTCACATTATATATCTGTGGAACCCAAGTATTAGAATTTTTAAGAAGCTTCTAGCTACTATCTTTACTGACAAGTACGCCAAGTCCGTTATTGGACTTGCTTATAATTCTCAAAACAATGACTTCAAGATTCTTAGACTTGTGTCATTTTTGGGGAGACAAGAGGTTGAAGCCGAGATTTACAGCTTGAGTACAGATTCGTGGAGAAGGGTAGTAATATCGATGGAGTCCTTAAGAGGGTATGAACCCAAGTTTGGTACTATTGCTGTTATTGACCCAACCTTTATATTTTTGAATGGAGCTTTGCACACAGTAGCAATTACTCGTTGCCACCGTTTCATTCTGTCCTTTGACGTCAATGATGAGAGCTTCCGTGAGATAATGTTGACTCCTGATCACTTGGATGGACTGCCTGTAAATTTTGATTTGGCTGAACTTGCAGTGTTCAAGGGATCCCTGGCTGTTTTCGTTTTCGTCCGTGGTCTTCGGAATATCTTATGCCACATATGGGTTATGGAGGAGTATGGTGTGGCCGAGTCTTGGATTAAAAAATATGTGGTACCAATGATTGAATTCTATGGCTGCACTGATAATGGTGAACTTTTGATTAAGAATGCCTTTGGAAAGATTTCAATTGACCCTGAGAGTCAAAATCAGAACATTCTTGGAATTGAAGATGCTGATTGGATGGGTTTCACAGCTAATTCAATGGAGAGCTTGATTTTACTCGATGGCGGTAAGAAAATGTGAAAATTCACTTTAGCTATTATATCACTTTCATTTTTGCCACCATCATTGTGAAAATTAACTTTAGCTATTAATGCTTAATTTGCATATAACTTTAACAAGTAATTTTGATCCTGAAACTGAGGTTGTAATTGTTTCCATCCTAGAGATTTAACTTTAACAAGTAATTTCGATCCTGAAACTGAGGTTGTAATTGTTTCCATCCTTGAGATTAAGAAATTTCTCAATATGAATGGGTGAAGTTAGCTAAATTACATTTGAGGAACGATCAAATGGGAACTTCAGATGGCTAAGCCATTCTGTTCTATTGTGCTTTTGCCATTGACCATACCAAAACCCTTTAGTCTAATTCATCTGCTTAGAAATATTTAGTTCCATGGCTATTTGTGATAGAATATAGTTGTCACTTGTTCTTAGTCCAAAAAATAGCAGTAGCTGAAATTTTGCTTCCTTTCAGACGTTTAAAACAACGGAATCCTAATTGACCATAATTTAACAGTGGCAAAAATCAAAATTGCATTAATATTACTAGTAGGTGTTGATGTAACAATGAAGTAGGACAGATTTGAAGTACCTCCGATATGCATGTGCTGGACTTTAGATAGAAAAGTGGCCTCTCATTTGAATTATCTCTCATGGCTGGAGATGTATCCAATAAGGTCTCCAAAGAGTATCTGGAGATTAAAAAATGTTTTAAATTCTGGATACAATCTGATATGTTGCGGATGCGGTCAAGACACAGCCTTGATACGATCTTGATGCGGGAGTTGCTTAAATTGGGAAGAAAAAATTAGTTGGTTTCACTCTGAATGCGTCAAGACTCAAAACCCTTCTCTTGTTTTTCAGTACACTCTCTCTCTCTCTCTCTTAGACACACACATACGCTTCGATCTTACACCTACTCATCAATTGATCATAATTTCCTGGTCTTGGGGGTTGATGGATATTGTTGCATCTGTGTTTGCACTTTGAAGGAGTTTGTGATGCATGTGGGACATTATTGAGTTTCTGTTTTTACTTGTTACCAGTATGATACTTGTGGGTTTGAGAAGTGGGGGACAACTGGAGATGAAGCTGCAGAATTTAGGCTTAGTGCATTTGGGCATTTTGAAAATGTTTTTGAAGGATTCGATGCTTGTAATTTATTTTTGAATCTGATAAATATTCCTAGAAGTGTAGATGAGTTAATTAATTGTGGTGTATCCTAGTTATAAAGCAATAAGCAAAGTTTATAAATGACACTTCTTGTCTCACTATTGATTTAGGGTATATATATATATATATATATATATATATTCTTGTTTTTAGGAGTTGCCATTTCTCCATATGCTTATTGTATCTTGTGTTGGTATTGATTCTTCATAAGATTAATTTAAATCATGGTGCTGATTTTCATCAAGTTTTGTATGAGTGAATACTGCCTTTAAATTCTACTCCTGCACATTAAATTACCTATTAACAATAGAAAAAAAAAAAGGGAAGGAATTGACTGAAGTTAAAGAATTGAATATGGTGATTCAAGGTTCTTATCCCTGATTAAGGAGTTGCATTGATGCAGAATGTTGTTGTAGTGTTATGCTAAGAAGCTTAACACTTAGGATTTATATTAATTAAAAAGTGGCGGTGGAGATCTCAAGGTTTATTTTTGATGATTTAAGTTAGTTTTAGACCCAAGGGGGAGGGGAAAGAATGTCAAAATTTTGATTGGAAGGTTGTTTTTAAAAAAAAAAAAAAAAAACTTTGCTTCATCACTTTGAGACATTGAAGGATAAAAAGTCAAAGTACCCCAGGCCCCAAGCTTTTAACTGCTGGAATGTCCAGGTGTAGGGCAAGCATCTTAAGCCGTAAGCTATATTTCATAGATGAGATTAAAACATAAAAATAAGGTTAGGTTAACATCATGTCTCACATCTGCATTCATTACTCTTCTATGAGGTTTATGCATAAGGCTTGCCATTTGCAAGATTAATTAAAAAAAGAGTTATTATTTAGAAAGAGTATTTCAAGCTAATAATAGCTCCTACTTTTCATAACTTGTATCAATTATTCTCAAAGATTGTATTAATGTTAGTATTAATGGTTAGAGTTCCTGCTCACATGCTGTTTTTACTTGTGTTGAATCCCAATGCAAGTTAAATGATATCCATGTTTGAGAATTATAGATGACTGGGTCATTAATTGCTATTTGCTATTTGTTGACGTATGAGTCAGATTTTGTTCTGTTAGAGGGCTTAAAATGTAGATTTATAAAATATGAAAACATAGGGCTTTTCTAGCCTAGTAAGCAAGAATTTTGTGAAGTTATTGACTTCATTATTTGATAATAAACTTGTTACTTAGAATGTCAGCATGTATAACAAAATTCTTCCAAACACTGTTTGGTTCTATTGAGCTGGGAATTTGCTTTGTGCCACGCAGCTTCAGAGAGTGAAACTAAGGAAAAGCCTTCCGGTCATTCATTTTTGGTACATGATGTCTGACTTTAAAAACTTGGTTGGCCTACTTTCAAACAGCATTTGTCTTTTTGGTTAGTTGGTTGTTAAAATGGACTCAAAGCCTAGTTAGATGTCTCTGGTGCAAATTATGTGAAATCTCTATTTGGGGTGTCTTTTGGTCTATTTGTGGAAGAACCATTACTTATTAGGCAGTCCTGCTTTCAAGGGGGTGTGTTATGTCTTACCCTAATTAACATATATTTTGTACCCACTTCCTTACTTAAGTTTATTTTGGATTGGATGGTTTAAATCTTTATTGTTTCCATGGCACAGATTACAGCAAGGCAGATGGTTTTAAGCACCTGCAAAGCAGAATAAATTTTGTTGATCTAGCTGGTTCAGAGCAACAAAAGTTAACTGATGCAGCAGGGCCGCGTTTAAAGCAAACTGGTAATGTTAGTAGATCACAACATATCTTCTATCTTGTTTAGTTTAGCTTACCAATTGCTCAATATTGCTGTATGTACAAACCCTGCCAATAATATATATGATCAATTAGATATAATTTGGCATAGCACATATTTGAGTTCTCAATTTGAGGTCATCATGATTGATCCATCCACCTTCAAAATTATTTCAGTAATCCTATTGATTCAGAATGGGTGGGTTGATTTCTTTCCTATAATTGAATGCTACATTGAAGGAGATGAGATGTCAATGGAATGCAAAATAATGGAGAAGGAAGAATATTAATTTCAAATAATAATTTTTTTTTGTTGAAAATAAAAAATAAAACTGTGGCAAAGGAAGCTGGTAAGAAGGTAACACATTTAAGTACAAGCTATGAAAAATAAAGAGAATACTGCAAAAAACTTACTGAACTTTTGGTCAAAATCAACCTAAACCCCTAATCTTCTAATTTGAAATTAGAAGCCACTAAACTTTGAGAAATACTCAAATTGATCCTTAATTTAAGGATCTTAGTCTAAGTATTGAAGAGCTTATGGAATAGGTTCAACTCATTCCACTATTTTTAACTTCTACATTGATGTTCACTTGGACCATGGTCCTGCCACAGATGTAAAGCCTTTATTTTCTAACTCGATTATTTCTCTCTTGATTTTCTTGCTTGATATGTATATTAGTTTTTGTTCAATAATACCTACTACACACAAGTGGAGTCTGGATGAAACTATTATCGTTGACTAAAACAGTATTTGATGGCTCTAGTGGCACGTCAAGCTCATTTAAGATTCATACAGATCATGATGTTTCTTGCATCTATATACAGATCATGATGTTTCTTGCATCTATCTAATCTTATAGAATTCTCAATTGCTCCTATTACACAAATTCAGTTGCACCAACTTCAATGAGCTCATATAATGCTACCCTAATATATGCATATTCAACAAATTTGATTTTTAATTGGAGAAATTCACTTTTCTTTTATTTTTTGATATCCCCAATTAGTTATGGGACTTGAATGGACAACTGTATGTGAGAATGAAAGGAAAAATTTGACGTAGAAGAAAAACAAAAGAGCCTTTGAGTGGCTAGGGGTAACTAAATTCTTGTGTTTTTTGATGCACAAAATTGAACATGTTTGTATAACTTTAAGTAAATGAATTAAAAAAATAAAAAAGAACTACGTAGAGTTAAAAGTAAGTGGCTACAACTCCCATGACTCAAATGGAAGTCACTTAGTGGCATGATTCATAGTCTAGCTTCGATTTTCCAATGACATTATGTAATGTTGAGAATTATTAAAAAGAAATATATGCCTTAGCTCATCAAATGGAAGTCATTGAGGTTAAATTTATTCATAACTCACCTCTGAATAAGTTGCTGAATAAATACCAAGCAAAAATGTGAGGGATAATTCTGCAAGCAAAATCTCTAAACCTTTTTAAATTTTAATGGAGTTTTTGCTGCTAAAAGTTGAGATTATTACTATTGAGTTGTGAAGAGGCTTGTGAAGAGGTTGAAGTTTGAAGATTGGTGATGAGAGCTAGGAAAGTGGGAATTGGGTGGGGTAGGTGAGAGCAAAAATGCTAGGTTATTCCTATCTTTCTTTCTCAGCAGGCATATTCACACCTCTTTTAAAAAACCAAACAAACTGTAAATACTAAATACCTCTATTTCTTTGTTGTTTCTATGCCACAGAGTAGCAAGGCAGATGGTTTGAGCACCTATAAAACAAGCAGAATAAATCTTGTTGATCTAGCTGGTTCAGAGCAACAAAAGTTAACTGGTGTAGCAGGGCCTCATTTAAAGCAAGTTGGGAATATTAGTAGATCACTTTCACAGCTTGGGTTTGGTGAAGCATATCTTCTTTATTGTCTTTAACGTGAAGGTGCATTTTTGTTATAGTTTACCAATTGGTCAATATTGTTGTATGTAACCATTAAAAAAAAATATTGTTGTATGTACAAATCTGCCAAAAATATATATGATCAATTGGTTTTAATATGGCATAGCACATATTTGAGTTCTCAATTTGATGTCATCATGATTGATCCATCCACCTTCAAAATTATTTCAGTAATCCTATTGATTTAGAGTGGGTGGGATGATTTATTTCCTATAATTGAATGCTACATCGAAGGAGATGAGATGTCAAAGAAATGCAAAATAATGGAGAAGGAAGAATAATAATTTCAAAGAATTTTTTTTTTTTTTTTTGGGAAAATAAGAAGTAAAACAATAAAAAAGGAAGATGGTAAGAAGGTAACACATTTAAGTACAAGCTATAAAAAAAAATGAAGAGAATATTGCAAAAAACATCCTGAACTTTCGGTCAAAATCAACCTATACCCCTAATCTTCTAATTTGGAATTAGAAGCCACTGACTTTTAGAAATACACAAATTGCACCTTAATTTGAGGTTCTAATTCTAATTATTGAAGTGCTTATGGAATAGGTTAAATCCACTCATTCTTTTTGATTGCTTGCATTGATGTTCACTTGGACCATGGTCCTGCCACAAATATAAAGCCTTTATTTTCTAACTCGATATATTTCTCTCTTGATTTTCTTACTCGAAATATGTTAGTTTTTGTTCTATGATACCCACTACTTTCATGCGGAGTCTGTATGATACTATAATCATTGACTAAAACAATTTCTGATGGCTTTAGTGGCATGTCAAACTCATATAAGATTCATACAAATCATTGTTTTTCTTGCATTTATATGATCTTATAGAATTCTCAATTGCTATGGCGGTCCCATAAACTTAGAGGCATGAGGCGATATATTTCTGGCATTTTTGTTATTATTTTAATAATGTTTAACTAGTATTTAATATTATAATTTTTTCTATAACAAAAATCCATCTTTATTTATTTATTTATTTTGTAATATGCTTTTTTCTATTGAAAAAATGCTAAAATTGTAACAAATTTTACTACAAAACTTACAAATGATGTAGCAATGAATGTAATTAGTAACATTTCAAGAAGATAATAAACAAGTATTTGAATGAATGATGTTAGGAATATTATAAATTTTATTACATAAGGCTTGTAACACCAATCACAAAAAGTAATTGAAAAATACATTTAATAGGTTGTTGACTTTTACAAATCATATTAATTGTCATATCAATTTATAAAAGTTTTGAAGTAAAATTTATAGTATTTCTAGCATTTTTTTATCTGAATTATTTCTTGCAATTAGTGACATATATTTGTAAGACTCATGTATTTAAAATTGTATTATCTTTAGCATTACTCAATTCTTTGAAACTTCTTAAAATTAAAGAAGAAAAAAATGTAAAACTAGTTTTTTTTTTTTTTTAATATATCAAAATTTAATGGCCTTTCTCTAGTAGGGGGCCCTAGACAATGGCCTAAGTGGCCTAGGCCTAAGGCCAGCCTTGTGCTCATGCTACACAAATCTAGTTGCACCAACTTTAATGAGTTCATATAAATTATAATGCTACCCTAATATATGCGTATTCACCACATTTGCTCTATAATTGGAGAAATTCACTTTTCTTTTATTTTTGATATCCCGATTCCAAATTAGTTATGGGACTTGAATAGATAACTAAATTCTTTTGTATGTTCCAATGCACAAAATTGATCCTATAGGTATGATTTTAAATAAACGAATTAACAAAATAAACTACATAGTGTTACAACAAATGACTACAACTCTCATGACTCAAATAGAAGTCACTTAGTGGCATGATTCACAATTTAGCATCAATTGTCCAATGACATTATATAGTGTCGAGAATTATTAAGGAGAAATATATTCTTAGCTTATCAAATGGAAGTTATTGAGGTGAAATATATTCTTAGCTTGCTAAATAATTACCAAGAAAAAAATGTGAGGCATAATTCAGCAAGCACAATCCCTAAACCTTTTTAAATTTTTACGAAATTTCTACTGCCAGAAGTTGATATTATTATTGTTGACTTGTGAAAAGGCTTGTGAAAGTATGAAGATTGATGATGGGAGTTGGGAAAGAGGAAATTAGGTGGGGTAGGTGAAAGCAAAAAAGTAGGGTCACTTTTGTCTTTCTTTCCCACCAAGCGTTTTAACGCCTCTTTTCTCTCCATTTCGGGGAGACAAGTTTTGTGTAAGCTCAGGTGAAAAATGCATGGGCCCTACCTAAAAATTTTCTTCCCCAAGCTTGTATTAATGTTGGTATTAATGGTTAGAGTTCCCGCTTACATGCTCGTTTTACTTGTGTTTGAATCCCAATGCTAATTAAATACTATCCATGTTTGAGAATTATAGATGATTGGGTCATTAATTGCTATTTGCTATTTTTTTGGTGTATGAGTTAATTTTTGTTCTGTTATAGGGCTTAAAATGTAGATTTATAAAATATGAAAACATAGGACTTTTCTAGCCTAGTAAGTAGGTGTTTTGTGAAGTTATTGACTTCAACATTTGATAATGAACTTGTTACTTCAAATGTCATAATGTATAATAAAATTCTTCCAAATACTGTTTGGTGCTACTGAGATGGGAATGAGCTTTGTGCCACGTACCTTCAAAGAGTGAAACTAAGGAAAAGCCTTTCGGTCATCCATTTTTGGTACATGGATACTCTTTCCTGTCTGACCTGAAAAACTTTGTTGGCCTACTTTCAAATAGCATTTGTCTTTTTGGTTAGTTTTTTGTTAAAATGGAATCAAAGCCTAGTTAGATGTCTTTAATTCAAATTATGTGAAATCTCTATTAGAGGTGTCTTTTGGTCTATCTGTGGAAGACTCATAATTCTATCTCGATTGTTAGGCAATCCTACCTTCAAGGGGGTTTGTTACGTCTTACCCTAATTAACATATATTTTGTACCCACTTCCTTACTTAAGTTTATTTTGGATTGGATTCTTTTAAAAACCAAACAAACTATAAATACCTCATTTCTTTATTGTTTGCATGCCACAGAGTAGAGCAAGGTAGATGGTTTTAAGCATTTCCAAAACAAGCAGAATAAATCTTGTTGATCTAGCTGGTTTAGAGCAACAAAAGTTAACTGGTAAAGAAAGCAAGCTGGTAATATTAGTAGATCACTTTCACAGCTTGGGTATGATCAAACATATCTTCTATCTTGTTTGGTTTAGTTTACCAATTGGTCAATATTGCTGTCTGTACAGACCCTCCAAAAACATATATGATCAATTAGGTATAATATGGCATAGCACATATTTCAGTTCTCAATTTGATGTCATCATGATTGATCCATCCACGTTCAAAATTGTTTCAGTAATCCTATTGATTTTGAATGGGTGGGTTGATTTCCTTCCTATAATTGAATGCTACATTGAATGAGATGAGACGTCAATGGAATGCAAAATAATGGAAAAGGAAGAATATTAATTTCAAATAATAATTTTTTTTTTGTTGAAAATAAAAAATAAAACAGTGGAGAAGGAAGCTAGTAAGAAGGTAACACATTCAAGTACAAACTATAAAAAAATGAAGAGAATATTGCAAAAAACATCCTGAACTTTTGGTCAAAATCAACCTAAACGCCTAATTTCCTAATTTGAAATTAGAAGCTAGTGAACTTTGAGAAATACTCAAATTGATCCTTAATTTAAGGATTTAAATCTAAGGATTGAAGTGCTTATGGAATAGGTTCAGCTCATTCCACTCTTTCTAACATCTGCATTGATGTTCACTTGGACTATGGTCCTGCCACAAATATTATCATTGACTAAAACAGTATCTGATGGCTCTAGTGGCACGTCAAACTCATTTAAGATTCATAAAGATAATGGGGTTTCTTGCATCTATCTAATCTTATAGAATTCTCAGTTGCTCCTACTACACAAATTCAGTTGCACCAACTTCAATGAGTTCATATAATGCTAACCTAATATATGCATATTCAACAATCACTTTTCTTTTATTTTCTGATATCCCCAATTAGTTATGGGACTTGAATGGACAACTGCATAAATCCTATATGGGAATGAAAGGAAAAAATTGACGAAGAAGAAAAACAAAAGAGCCTTTGAGCGGCTAGTGGTAACTAAATTCTTGTGTTTTCCAATGCACAAAATTGAACATGTTTTAATGACTTTAAGTAAGTGAAAAAGAAAAAAAAAAAGAAAAAAAAACCTACTTAGATTTAAAAGTAAATGGCTACAACTCCCATGACTCAAATGGAAGTCACTTAGTGGCATGATTCATAGTCTAGCTCCAATTTTCCAATGAATTACCTAATGTTGAGAATTATTAAAGAGAAATATATTCTTAGCTCATCAAATGGAAGTCATTGAGGTGAAATATATTCTAAGCTCATCTATTAATAAATTGCTGATTAATTACCAAGCAAAAATGTGAGGGATAATTTTGCAAGCACAATCTTTGAACCTTTTTGAATTTTAACGAAGTTTCTACTGTCAGAAGTCGAGATTATTTTCGTTGAATTGTGAAGAGGCTGAAGTTTGAAGATTGATGATGAGAGATAGGAAAGTGGAAATTAGGTGGGGTAGGTGAGAGCAAAAAAGCAGGATCACCTTTTCTTTTCTTTCTCAATAAGCGTTTTCACGCCTCTTTTCTCTCCATTTCAGAGAGAAAAAAGGGATAATTTTGCAAGCACAATCTCTGAACATTTTTAAATATTAATAGAGTATTTACTGTTAGAAGTTGAGATTATTATCGTTGATCTGTGAAGAGGCTTGTGAAGAGACTGAAGTTTGAAGATTGATAATGAGAGCTGGGAAAGTGGGAATTAGGTGGGGTAGGTGAGAGCAAAAATGTAGGGTCACTTTTGTCTTTCTCAGCAAGCGTTTTAATGCCTCTTTTTTCTTTATTTTGGAGAGACAAGTTTTGTGTGGGCCTGGGTGAAAAATTCTTAGGCCCCACCTAAAATTCCCCCCCCCCCCCCTCCCATCTCCCAACCAAACAACACACAAACCCATTTTTTCCTCATTATTTTCTATCCACTCTATTCCACTACCAATCAAACATTCCCTTAATTTGCAAAAATCAAGGAAACAACTTGTTTTTCATGGGCTTCTTACATCAATTTTGACAATGCCTGTGTCAAAAAAAATATTATTGGGCTTTTGGGTTTTAGACTTAGTCCCAAATGGTTCACTTATCCTTTATCTTCATTCTTCTCCAAATGAAATAGAAAAACAGACATGATTTCCTGGTCATGGGGGTTGATGAATATAGTTTTTAGGAGTTGCCATTTCTCCGCATGCGTATTGTATCATGTGTTGGTATTGATGCTTCCTTAGATTAATTTATATCATGGTGCTGATTGTCATCAAATTTTATATTGGTGAATGCTGCCTTTAAATTCGACCCTGCACCCTAAATTACTTATTAACAATAGAAAAAAAAAAAGGGAAGAAATTGACTGAAATTAGAGAATTGAATATGGTGATTCAAGGTTCTTATCCCCGATTAAGGAGTTGTATTTATGTAGAATATTGCTGTAGTGTTATGTTAAGAAGCTTAATACTTAATATTAATATTAATCAAAAAGAGGTAGCGGAGATCTCAAGGTTTATTTTTGATGATATTAAGTTAGTTTTAGACCCAAGGGGAAGTTTTGATTGGAAGGTTGATTTTTTTTTTTTTGAAAAAAACATATCTTTGCTTCATCACTTTGAGACATTGAAGGATAAAAACTTAAAGTGCCCCAGGCCCCAAGCTTTTAAATGCTCGAATGTCTAGGTGTAGAGCTCAAGCATCTTACGCCATAAGCTATATTTCATAGATGAGATTAAAACATGAAAATAAGGTCAGGCTAACATCATGTCTCACATCTGGATTCATTACTCTTCTATGAGGTTTATGCATAAGGCTTGCCATTTGCGAGATTAATTTAAAAAAGAGTTGTTATTTAGAAAGAGTATTTCAAGCTAATAGCTCCTACTTTTCGTAATTTGTTCCAATTATTCTCAAAGATTGTACTAATGTTAGTATTAATGATTAGAGTTCCCGCTCACATGCTATTTTTACTTGTGTTGAATCCCGATGCAAGTTAAATGCTATCCATGTTTGAGAATTATAGATGATTGGGTCATTAATTGCTATTTGCTATTTTATGGTGTATGAGTCAGATTTTTTTCCATTAGAGGGCTTAAAATGTAGATTTATAAAATATGAAAACACGAGGCTTTTCTAGCCTAGTAAGCAGGCATTTTGTGAAGTTATTTAGTTCGGCATTTGATAATGAACCTATTACTTAGAATGTCAGAATGTATAACAAAATTATTCCAAACACTATTTGGTCCTATTAAGCTGGGAATGTGCTTTGTGCCATGCAACTTCAGAGAGTGAAACTAAGGAAAAGCCTTCCAGTCCTCCATGTTTGGTACATGGATACGCTTTCCTGTCTGACTTGAAAAACTTGGTTGGCCTACTTTCAAACACCTTTTGTTTTTTTGGTTAGTTGTTTGTTAAAATGGAATCAAAGCCTTGCTGGATGTTTTTGGTTCAAATTATGTGAAATCTTTATTAGGGGTGTCTTTTGGTCTATCTGTGGAAGACTTATAATTCATCCTCAGTTGTTAGGTAGGCCTGCCAGGAAGGGGGTGTGTTACATCACCCTAATTAGCATATATTTTGTACCCACTTCCTTGCTTATGTGTATTTTGGATTGGATGCTTTAACAAACCAAATAGACTGTAAATACCCTTGTTTCTTTGTTGTTTCTATGCCACAGAGTAGCAAGGCAGATGGTTTAAGCACCTGCAAAACAAGCAGAATAAATCTTGTTGATCTAGCTGGTTCAGAGCAACAAAAGTTAACTAGTGCAGTAGGGCCTCGTTTAAAGCAAACTAGGAATATTAGTAGATCACTTTCACAACTTGGGTATGGTGAAACATATCTTCTTTATTGTCTTTAACGTGAAGGTGCATTTTTATTATAGTTTACCAATTGGTCAATATTGCTGTATGGACAAATCTGCCAAAAATATATATGAGCAATTAGGTTTAATATGGCATAGCACATATTTGAGTTCTCAATTTGATGTCATCATGATTGATCCATCCACCTTCAAAATTTTTTTAGTAATCCTATTGATTCGGAATGGGTGGGTTGGTTTCTTTCCTATAATTGAATGCTACATTGAAGGAGATGAGATGTCAATGGAATGCAAAAAAATGGAGAAGAAAGAATATTAATTTCAAAATTAAAATTTTTAAAAAAAATAAAAAACAAAACAGTTGAGAAGAAAGCTGGTAAGAGGGTAACACATTTAAGTACAAGCTATAAAAAACGAAGAGAATGCTACAAAAAACATCCTGAACTTTCGGTCAAAATCAACATAAACCCCTAATCTTCTAATTTGAAATTAGAAGCCATTGAACTTTGAGAAATACCCAAGTTGCTCCTTACTTTAAGGATCTAAATCTAAGTATTGAAGTGCTTATGGAATAAGTTCAGTTCATTGCACTCTTTTTAACTGCTTGCATTGATGTTAACTTGGACCATGGTCTTGCCATAGATAAAAGCCTTTATTTACTAACTCAATATATTTCTCCCTTGATTTTCTAACTCGATATATATTAGTTTTTGTTCTACAATACCCACTACCTACATGTAGTGTCTAGATGAAATTATTATCATTGACTAAAACAATTTTAGATGGCTTCATTGCCATGTCAAACTCATTTAAGATTCATACAGATAATGGTTTTTCTTGCATTTTGTTGCATGTATATGATCTTATAGAATTCTCAATTGCTGTAGCGACCCAACAAAATTGGAGGCATAAGACGATATATTTAAATGATGCATTTTTGTTATTACTTAAATAATATTTAACTAATATTTAATATTATAATTTTTTTTGTAACAGAAATCCTTTTTTTTTTATTTGTAATATGCTTTTTTTCTTTTGAAAAAAATGCAACTAAAGTTGTGACAAATTTTATTACAAAACTTACAAACGTTGTAACAATGAATGGAATTAGTAACATTTCAACATGATAATAAACAATTTTTTTTTTAGAGAGTTTCAACTTATGGCGTCCGCTTTTGATGATAGCTCTTAATCATCAGATCAAGACACCAGTCAGTTTTTGGTATAGGCGGAGATTGAGCCCCAGATCTCTTATACAACCATCAGAAACTTTACCAGTTGAGCTAATTAGAACCCACTAATAAACAAATATTTGAATGGATGATATTATGGATATAAATTTTATTACATGAGGCTTGTAGCACTAATCACAAAGAGTAATTTAAAAATACATTTAATAGGTTGTTGACTTTCACAAATCATATTTGTAGGGGCAGAGGTGTCAAAACACCATGTGGGCCTTGGGCCTAGTCCAAGAACGTGGACTCTGCCAAGGGGCCGTAAGTCGAGAAAAGGGCCTCCTAAAACGGGGGCCCAAAGGCCCGCCGATCAGGGCGTTGGCCAGTTGGGAGAAAGTCCGAGGAGAAGGTCTCCTTGGACAACAGGGTCTGGGACCGAAGAGCGCAGCAGGATGCCCAAGGAAGAGCTCTTAAAGCTCAGTGAGTCATACTTAGCGTCAATGGGACGCCGAGGAGGAAGACAAGTGAGACGTGCGCTGCATAAAGTTGCTGCCACTGCATTAAAGGCCTCTCACCTACCCGCCTGGCCACATTAATGGGGAAATGACTTCTGAAGGGACGGCAGTCAGCTTTATAGCCATTGGGAAGCATTTTCAGGGAAAAGATAGATGGGAAAGGGACGGAATTAAAGGGCTCTATGGATGAAAAAGAGGAATGGGGAGTATAAAAGGAGGGGTGGGAGACCACTGGAGGGGGATTCGGTCTAAGGAAGGAAGAAGATTTTCTCCAAGATAGCACAAGGGAAGTAAGGACAGAGACTCCTCGGCCGACGTCCGAGGAAAGCGAAAGCTATTCCTTCATCTCATTGCATGCCACTGCGGACCTAGCCTACATGCCATTGCCTTCTATCGCCCCAGAAAGTCTAGGCTTCAAACCCACTCTCTACAAATTCATTGTATAGGCCACTTGAGCCGGCCCAGTCGCGTACTTGGGTCCAAGGTCTGATTTGTGTCCCTACAATATTAATTATCAAATCAATTTATAAAAGTTTTGAAATAAAATTAATAGTATAATAGTATTTCTAGCATTTTCTTATTTGAATCATTTCTTATGATTAGTGACACATATTTGTAAGATTTATGTATTTAAAATTGTATTATCTCAAGCATTACTCAATTTTTTTACACTTCTTAAAATTAGAGAGAGAAAAAAAAATGTAAAACTAGGTTTTTTTTTTTAATATATCAAATTTTGGCCCAAATGTTTTTGGCTTTTCTCTGCTAGGGGGCCCTACTACACAAATTAGTTATGGGACTTGAATAGACAACTGCATAAATCCTAAATTGGAATGAAAGGAAAAAATTGACAAAGAAAAAAAAAAGTCCTGGAGGGGCCAATGGTAACTAAATTCTTTTGTATTTTCCAATGCACAAAATTGAACTTGTAGGTATGGTTTTAAATAAATGAATTAACAAAATAAACTATGTAGTGTTTCAACAAATGACTACAACTCTCATGACTCAAATGGAAGTCACTTAGTGGCATGATTCATAATTTAATGTCAATTGTCCAATGACATTACATAATGTCGAGAATTATAAAGGAGAAATATATTCTTAGTTCATCAAATGGAAGTTATTTAGGTGAAATATATTCTTAGCTCATCTATGAATAAATTGCCGTATAATTACCAAGCAAAAATGTGAGGGATAATTCTACAAGCACAATCTCTAAACATTTTTAAATTTTAATAAAGTTTCTACTGCCAGAAGTTGAGATTATTACCATTGAGATGTGAAGAGGTTGAAGTTTGAAGATTGATGATGAGATTTGGGAAAGTGGGAATTAGGTGGAGTAGGTGAGAGCGAAAAAGTAGGGTCACTTTTGTCTTTCTTTCCCGGCTAGCGTTTTTACGCATTTTTTCTCTCAATTTCGAAGAGACAAGTTTTATGTGAGCCCATGTGAAAAATGCTCGGACCCCATCTAAAAATTTCCCCCCGTCCCAACCAAATAACATACAAATCCATTTTTTCTCCATTATTTTCAGATCACCCTATTCCACTTCCAATCATAGATACCCTCCACGTAAAACAAGGAAATAGCTTGTTTTTCTTGGGCCACTTACATCAATTTTTACAATGCTTGTATCAAAAAATATATTATTGGGCTTTTGGGTTAGGCTTAGGCCCATGACACCACAGATCAAATGCCATAGATTCAATTATCGTTAGAGCATCTTCAGCCGCCTCTTCAAATTTTTGTATTGTTTGGAGGGTAAACAGTTTATTTTATCTTTTATCTATCTACTTTTTTAAATACATTTTTCAACCGTTTCTCTATCATTTTCTCTATCATATTTAAATATTATTTCTTCATTCTCTTTTTAATATTTCTTTTTCAATTTTCTTTCATTCATCTAATTTTAATGAGAAATGTTATGTTCTTAACATTTTACAATATTTTTACAATAAATTATATGTAGTAAGTTATTACTGATTTTAATTTGAACACATTACTTAAATATTTCTTTTTCAATAATATTAGTTAGTAACAACCCACCACTTAAAATTTATTATGAAAATATTGTGAAAATATTATAATAGCATTTCTTAATCTTAATTTCTTAATCTTTATTTTAATTTTCCTTTATCTCTTTTTTTTTTTCATCCACACGTTACGTTTCTTTTCTTTTCTTTTCCTTTTCCCTCCTTTTTTTTTTCTCCACCGCTCCTTTCCCTTGTCTCTATCTTCTAGCACTTCATCTGGAGCAGTATCCTAACTCGTTTACTCCAGAGCATTCAAGAAGCTCTCTCTCTTTCTTTTTCTCTCTCTCTCTCTCTCACACAAAGATCCTAAAACCTTAAACTTGGTCCCTTCGTGAATCTTCGTGATGTCTCTGAAGACTACAACAACAATGCGTGAGCTCGTTCCAAACGACGTCGTGGAAGACATCCTGGGTCAGCTACCAGTGAAATCCTCAACCCGATTCAGGTGCGTTTCTAAATCATGCGACTCCATCATCACGGACCCCACTTTCATTACCAGACACTTCAAGCTCAACCTTAACCAATCCAAATCATTGATATCCACAAACACTCACAGTGGGTATTTGCTATATACTACAAAGGATAAGAATAGTTCATCATCTTCTAAACAATTGTGTACGGCTGTTTGCAACAACGACCGCACATTGACCCAGGTTTCTAGTTTTGAAATCCCCTCTTTTTTTGATGAATGCAACGTAGTTGGTTTCTGTAATGGCTTGTTCTGTCTAGCTAGTCGTCGCAATGATCTTAATCACATTATATATTTGTGGAACCCAAGTATTAGAATGTTTAAGAAGCTTCTAGCTACTCCCTTTACTGACGAGGACACCATCTCCGTTGTTGGACTTGCTTATAATTCTCAAAACAATGACTTCAAGATTCTGAGACTTCTGTCTGTTTTTTTGGGACCAGAGGCCGAGGCCGAGATTTACAGTTTGAATACAGATTCCTGGAGAAAGGTTGTAATATCGACGGAGATCTTAGGAGGGTATGAACCCAACTTTGGAAGTATTGATATTTATCCACCCTGTATATTTTTTAATGGAGCTTTGCACTCTGTAGCAGCCAGTAATCACCACGTTTTCATTCTGTCCTTTCACGTCAATGATGAGAGCTTCCGTCAGATAATGTGGCCTCCTACGTTCTTGTATTGTGTGCCTGGATATTTCACTGAACTTGCATTATTCAAGGGATCCCTGGCTGTTTTCATTTACGGAAATAATCAACAGGGTGTCTTATGCCACATATGGGTTATGGAAGAGTATGGTGTGGCCGAATCTTGGAATAGAAAATATATGGTACAAATGGATTGGTTTTGGGATGGTCATTTCTTTGGCTTTGCTGATAATGGTGAACTTTTGATTAAGAATGCCTTTGGGCTGGTTTCAATTGACCTTGAGAATCAAAATCAGAACATTCTTGCAATTGAAGGTGCTGATTGGGTGGGTTCCACAACTAATTCGATGGAGAGCTTGATTTTACTCGATGGTGGTAAGTAAATGTGAAAATTCAATTTAACTATTATATCACTTTCAGTTTTGCCACCATCATTGTGAAAATTAACTTTAGCTAGTATTGCTTAATTTGTATATAACTTTAACTAGTAATTTTGATCCTGAAACTAAGGTTGTAAAAGTTTCCATCCTTGAGTTTAAGAAATTTCTCAATATGAATGGGTGAAGTTAGCTAAATTACATTTAAGGAACGATCAAATGGGAATTTCAGATGGCTAAAGCCATTCTGTTCTATTGTGCCTTTTGCCATTGACCATGCCAAAACCCTTTAGTCTAATTGGTCCGCTTAGCAATATATAATTCCATGGCTATTTGAGATAGAATATAGTTGTCACTAGTTCTCAGTCCAACAAATAGCAGTAGCTGAAATTTTGCTTCCTTTCAGACGTTTAAAACAATGGAATCCTAATTGACCATAATTTAACAGTGGCAAAAGCCGCAAAACCCAAAATTGCATTAATATTACTAGTAGGTGTTGATGTAACAATGAAGTAGGACAGATTTGAAGTACATCCGATATGCATGTGTTGGACTTTAGATAGAAAAGTGGCCTCTCATATGAATTATTTCTCATGGCTGGAGATGTATCCAATAAGGTCTCCAAAGAGTATCTGGAGATTAAAAATGTTTTAAATTCTGGAGACAGTCTGATATGTTGCGGATGCGGTCAAGACACAGCCCTTGATACGATCTTGATGCGGGAGTTGCTTAAATTGGGAAGAAAAAACTAGTTTGTTTCACTCTGAATGAGTCAAAACTCAAAACCCTTCTCTTGTTTTTGAGTACACACTCTCTCTCTCTCTCTTTTAGGCACACACACTCTTCGATCTTATACCTGCTCATCAATTGATCATAATTTCCTGGTCTTGGGGGTTGATGGATATTGTTGCATCTGTGTTTGTACTTTGAAGGAGTTTGTGATGCATGTGGGATATAATTGAGTTTCTGTTTTTACTTTTACCAGTATGATACTTGTGGGTTTGAGAAGTGGGGGACAATTGGAGATGAAGCTGCAGAATTTAGGCTTAGTGCATTTGGGCATTTTGAAAATGTTTTTGAAGGATTCGATGCTTGTAATTTATTTTTGAATCTGATAAATATTCCTAAAAGTGTAGATGAGTTAATTAATTGTTGTGTATCCTAGTTATAAAGCAATAAGCAAAGGTTATAAATGACACTTCCTTGTCTCACTATTGATGTTGGGTATATATATATATTCTTGTTCTTAGGAGTTGCCATCATATGCTTATTGTATCTTGTGTTGGTATTGATTCTTCCTCAGATTAATTTGAATCATGGTGCTGATTGTCATCAAGTTTTGTATGAGTGAATACTGCCTTTAAATTCTACTCTTGCACATTAAATTACCTATTAACAATAGAAAAAAAGGTAAGGAATTGGCTGAAGTTAGAGAATTGAATATGGTGATTCAAGGTTCTTATCCCTGATTAAGGAGTTGCATGGATGCAGAATGTTGTTGTAGTGTTATGCTAAGAAGCTTAACACTTAGGATTTATATTAATTAAAAGCGGCAGTGGAGATCTCAGGGTTTATTTTTGATGATTTAAGTTAGTTTTAGACCCAAGGGGGAGGGGAAAGAATGTCAAAATTTTGATTGGTAGGTTATTTTTAAAATAAATAAAAAAAACATATCTTTGCTTCATCACTTTGAGACATTAAAGGATAAAAACTTAAAGTACCCCAAGCCCCAAGCTTTTAAGTGCTGGAATGTCCAGGTGTAGGGCAAGCATCTTAAGTCGTAAGCTATATTTCATAGATGAGATTAAAACATAAAAATAAGGCCAAGTTAACATCATGACTCACATCTGCATTCATTACTCTTCTATGAGGTTTATGCAATAGGCATGCCATTTGCGAGATTAATTAAAAAAAAGAGTTGTTATTTAGAAAGAGTATTTCAAGCTAATAGCTCCTGCTTTTCATAACTTGTTCCAATTATTCTCAAAGATTGTATAAATGTTAGTATTAATGGTTAGAGTTCCTGCTCACATGCTGTTTTTACTTGTGTTGAATCCCAATGCAAGTTAAATGATATCCATGTTTGAGAATTATAGATGATTGGGTCAATAATTGCTATTTGCTATTTGTTGATGTATGAGTCAGATTTTGTTTTGTTAGAGGGCTTAAAATGTAGATTCTTGAAATATGAAAACACAGGGCTTTTCTAGCCTAGTAAGCAAGCATTTTGTGAAGTTATTGACTTCAGCATTTGATAATAAACTTGTTACTTAGAATGTCAGAATGTATAACAAAATTCTTCCAAACACTGTTTGGTGCTATTGAGCTAGGAATGTACTTTGTGCCACGCAGCTTTAGAGAGTGAAACTAAGGAAAAGCCTTCCGGTCATCCATTTTTGGTACATGGATACTCTTTCTTGTCTCACTTGAAAAACTTGGTTGGCCTACTTTCAAACAACATTTCTCTTTATGGTTAGTTGGTTGTTAAAATGGAATCAAAGCCTAGTTAGATGTCTTTGGTGCAAATTATGTGAAATCTCTATTAGGGGTGCCTTTTGGTCTATTTGTGGAAGACTCATTATTCAGTCTTAGTTGTTAGGCAGTCCTGTTTTCAAGGGTGTGTGTTACGTCTTACCCTAATTAACATATATTTTGTACCCACTTCCTTACTTAAGTTTATTTTGGATTGGATGCTTTAAATCTTTATTGTTTCCATGGCACAGATTAGAGCAAGGCAGATGGTTTTAAGCACCTGCAAAGCTGAATAAATCTTGTTGATCTAGCTAGTTCAGAACAACAAAAGTTAACTGATGTAGCAGGGCCGCGTTTAAAGCACACTGGTAATATTAGTAGATAACTTTCATAGCCTGGGTATGATCAAACATATCTTCTATCTTGTTTGGTTTGGCTTACCAATTGTTCAATATTGCTATATGTACAAACCCGCCAAAAATTTATATGATCAATTAGATATAATTTGGCATAGGACATATTTGAGTTCTCAATTTGATGTCATCATGATTGATCCATCCACCTTCAAAAGTGTTTTAGTAATCCTATTGATTCAGAATGGGTGGGTTGATTTCTTTCCTATAATTGAATGCTACATTGAAGGAGATGAGATGTCAATGGAATGCAAAATAATGGAGAAGAAAGAATATTAATTACAAATAATAAATTTTTTTTGTTGAAAATAAAAAATAAAACTGTGGAGAAGGAAGCTGGTAAGAAGGTAACACATTTAGGTACAAGCTATTAAAAATGAAGAGAATACCGCAAATAACAACCGGAACTTTTGGTCAAAATCAACCTAAACTCCTAATCTTCTAATTTGAAATTAGATGCCACTGAACTTTGAGAAATACTCAAATTGATCCTTAATTTAAGGATCTAAATCTAAGTATTGAAGTGCTTATGGAATAGGTTCAGCTCATTCCACTATTTTTAACTTTTGCATTGATGTTCACTAGGACCATGGTCTTGCCACAAATGTAAAGCCTTTATTTTCTAACTCGATATATTTCTCTCTTGATTTTCTTGCTTGACATATATTAGTTTTTGTTCAATAATACCCTCTACACACAAGTGGAGTTTGGATGAAACTATTATCATTGACTTAAACAATATTTGATGGCTCTAGTGGCACGTCAAGCTCATTTAAGATTCATACAGATCATGGTGTTTCTTGCATCTATCTGATCTTATAGAGTTCTCAATTGCTCCTACTACACAAATTCAGTTGCACCAACTTTAATGAGTTCATATAATGCTACCCTAATATATGCATATTCAACAAATTTGATTTTTAATTGGAGAAATTCACTTTTCTTTTATTTTTTGATGTCCCCAATTAGTTATGGGACTTCAATGGACAACTGCATAAATCCTATATGGGAACGAAAGGAAAAAATTTGACGCAGAAGAAAAACAAAAGAGCCTTTGATCGGCTAGTGGTAACTAAATTCTTGTGTTTTTTGATGCACAAAATTGAACATGTTTGTATGACTTTAAATGAATAAAAAAAAATGAACTATGTAGAGTTAAAAGTAAGTGGCTGCAACTCCCATGACTTAAATGGAAGTCACTTAGTGGCATGATTCATAGTCTAGCTCCAATTTTCCAATGACATTATCTAATGTTGAGAATTATTAAAAAGAAATATATTCTTAGCTCATCAAATGGAAGTCATTGAGGTTAAATATAGTTATAGCTCATCTATGAATAAGTTGCTGAATAAATACCAAGCAAAAATGTGAGGGATAATTCTGCAAGCAAAATCTCTAAACCTTTTTAAATTTAACGGAGTTTTAGCTGCTAGAAGTTGAGATTGTTACTATTGAGTTGTGAAGAGGTTGCAGTTTGAAGATTGATGATGAGAGCTGGGAAAGTGGGAATTAGGTGGGGTAGGTGAGAGCAAAAATGTAGGGTTATTTTTGTCTTTCTTTCTCAGCAGGCACTTTCACACCTCTTTTAGCAAACCAAACAAACTGTAAATACCTCTATTTCTTTGTTGTTTCTGTGCCACAGAGTAGCAAGGCAGATGGTTTAAGCACCTGCAAAACAAGCAAAATAAATATTGTTGATCTAGCTGGTTCAGAGCAACAAAAGTTAACTGGTGCAGCAAGGCCTCGTTTAAAGCAAGCTGGGAATATTAGTAGATCACTTTCACAGCTTGGGTATGGTGAAGCATATCTTCTTTATTGTCTTTAACGTGAAGGTGCATTTTTGTTATAGTTTACCAATTGGACAATATTGTTGTATGTAACCATCAAAAAAAAAAAAAATCTGTACGTTCAAATCTACCAAAAATATATATGATCAATTAGATTTAATATGGCATAGCACATATTTGAGTTCTCAATTTGATGTCATCATGATTGATCCATCCACCTTCAAAATTATTTTAGTAATCCTATGGATTAGAATTGGTGGGTTGATTTCTTTCCTATAATTGAATGCTATATTGAAGGAGATGAGATGTCAAAGAAATGCAAAATAATGGAGAAGGAACAATAATAATTCCAAAGAATAATTTTTTTTTTTTTTGGAAAATAAAAAGTAAAATAGTGGAGAAGAAAGATGGTAAGAAGGTAACACATTTAAGTACAAGCTATAAAAAATGAAGAGAATACTGCAAAAAACATCCCAAACTTTTGGTCAAAATCAACCTAAACCCCTAATCTTCTAATTTGAAATTAGAAGCCACAGAACTTTTAGAAATACCCAAATTGCACCTTAATTTGAGGTTCTAATTCTAATTATTGAAGTGCTTATGGAATAGGTTAAACCCACTGCACTCTTTTTAACTGCTTGCATTGATGTTCACTTGGACCATGGTTCTGCCATAAATATAAAGCCTTTATTTTCTAACTCGATATATTTCTCTCTTGATTTTCTTACTCGAAATATATTAGTTTTTGTTCTACAATACCCACTACTTACATGTGGAGTCTGTATGAAACTATTATCATTGACTAAAACAATTTCTGATAGCTTTAGTGGCATGTCAAACTCATATAAAGATTCATACAAATTATTGTTTTTCTTGCATCTACCTGATCTTATAGAATTCTCAATTGCTATGGTGGCCCAACAAACTTAGAGGCTTGATGCGATATATTTTTGGCCTTTTTGTTATTACTTTAATAAAATTAAACTAGTATTTAATATTATAATTTTTTTTTTATAACAAAAATCCATCTTTATTTATTTATTTTGTAATATGCTTTTTTCTATTGAAAAAAATGCTAAAGTTATAACAAATTTTACTATAAAACTTACAAATGATGTAGCAATAAATGTAATTAGTAACATTTCAAGAAGATAATAAACTAGTATTTGAATGAATGATGTTAAGGATATTATAAATTTTATTACATGAGGCTTGTATCAAAAATGCATTTACTAGGTTGTTGACTTTCATAAGTCATATTAATTGTCACATCAATTTATAGAAGTTTTGAAGTGAAATTTATAGTACTTTTAACATTTTCTTATCTGAATTATTTCTTATGATTAGTGACACATATTTGTAAGACTCATGTATTTAAAGATGTATTATCTTTAGTATTAATCAATTTTTTTAGACTTCTTAAAATTAGAGAGAGAAAAAATGTAAAACTAAGTTTTTTTTTTAAATATATCAAATTTTGCCCCAAAATTTGATGGCCTTTCTCTAGTAGGCGGCCCTAGATGATGGCCTAAGTGGCCTAGGGCCAGCCCTGTGCTCATACTACACAAATTTAGTTGCACCAACTTCAATGAGTTCATATAAATTATAATGCTACCCTAATATATGCATATTCACCACATTTGCTCTGTAAGTGGAGAAATTGACTTTTCTTTTATTTTTGATATCTCGATTCCGAATTTGTTATGAGACTTGAATAGACAACTGTATAAATCCTAAATTAGAATGAAAGGAAAAAATTGACAAAGAAAAACAAGAGTCTTTGAGGGGCCAATGGTAACTAAATTCTTTTGTATGTTCCAATGCACAAAATTGAACCTATAGGTATGATTTTAAATAAAAGAATTAACAAAATAAACTATGTAGTGTTATAGCAAATGGCTACAACTCTCATGTCTCAAATAGAAGTCACTTAGTAGCATGATTCATAATTTAGCATCAATTGTCCAATGACATTACATAATGTCGAGAATTATTTAGGAGAAATATATTCTTAGCTTATCAAATGGAAGTTATTGAGGTGAAATATATTCTTAGCTCATCTATGAATAAGTTGCTAAATAATTACCAAGAAAAAAAAATGAGGCATAATTCTAAAGCACAATCTCTAAACCTTTTTAAATTTTAATGGAATTTCTACTGTCAAAAGTTGAGATTATTATTGTTGAGCAGTGAAGAGGCTTGTAAAAAGGCTGAAGTATGAAGATTGATGATGAGAATTGGAAAATGAGAATTAAGTGGGGTAGGTGAAATCAAAAAGGTAGGATCACTTTTGTTTTTCTTTTTCAACAAGCGTTTTCACGCCTCTTTTTTCTCCATTTCAAGGAGAGAAGTTTTGTGTGGGTCTAGGTGAAAAATGTATGGGTCCAACCTAAAAGTTTTCTCCCCCCTCCCAACCAAACAAGTAACAACACACAAACTTATTTTTTTTCTCTTATTTTTTCACCATTATTTTCCATCCACTCTATTCGACATAAAACAAAGAAACAACTTGTTTTTCTTAGGCCACTTGCATCAATTTTTCACAATGCTTGTACCAATAAAATATTATTGGGCTTTTGGGTTTTAGGCCTAGGCCCAAATGGTTCACTCATCCTTTATCTTCGTTCTTCCCCTCCAAAAGAAAGTGAAAAACAGACAAAATCCTAAAACCTTAAAATTTGGTCCCTTCGTGAATGCTGTCTCAGAACACTACAACAACAATGCGTGAGCTTCTTCCAGACGACGTCGTGGAAGACATCCTGGGTCATCTCCCAGTGAAATCCTTAACCCGCTTCGGGTGCGTTTCGAAATCATGTGACTCCATCATCACTGATCCCACTTTTATTACCAAACACTTCAAGCTCAACCTTAACCAATCCGAATCATTAATATCCACAGACACTCACAGTGGGTATTTGCTATACACTACAGAGGATAAGAATAGTTCACCATCTTCCAAACAACTGTGTGCGGTTGTTTGCAACAACGACCGCACATTGATCCAGGTTTCTAGGTTTGAAATCCCCTCTTTTTTTGACAAATGCGACATAGTTGGTTTCTGTAATGGCTTGTTCTGCCTAGCTGACTATGATCTTAGTCACATTATATATCTGTGGAACCCAAGTATTAGAATGTTTAAGAGGCTTCAAGCTACTCCCTTTACTGACGTGTTCACTTACACTATTGGACTTGCTTATAATTCTCAAAACAATGACTTCAAGATTCTTAGACTTGTGTCTTTTTGGGAGGGGCAAGAGGCCGAAGCTGAGATTTACAGCTTGCGTTCAGATTCGTGGAGAAAGGTTGTAATAACGATGGAGTCCTTAAGAGGGTATGAACCCAACTTTGGAACTACTGATATTTTTCCACCCTGTATATTTTTTAATGGAGCTTTGCACTCTGTAGCAGCCAGTGGTCACCACGTTTTCATTCTGTCCTTTAACGTCAATGATGAGAGCTTCCGTGAGATAATGTTTCCTCCTAATCTTAATTTCTCGTTTGGTAAGCCTGGATACTTCACTGAACTTGCATTGTTCAAGGGATCATCAGGGTGGCTTATGCTACATATGGGTTATGGAGGAGTATGGTGTGGCCGAATCTTGGAATAGAAAATATATGGTACAAATGGATTGGTTATGGGGTGGTCGTTTCTTTGGCTTTGCTGGTAACGGTGAACTTTTGATTAAGAATGCCTTTGGGCTGGTTTCAATTGTCCTTGAGAGTCAAAATCAAAACATTCTTGCAATTGAAGGTGCTGATTGGGTGGGTTCCACAACTAATTCGATGGAGAGCTTGATTTTACTCGATAGTGGTAAGTAAATATGAAAGTTCACGTTAGCTATTATATCACTTTCAGTTTTGCCACCATCATTGTGAAAATTAACTTTATCTAGTATTGTTTAATTTGTATATAACTTTAGCTAGTACTTTTGATGCTGAAACTAAGGTTGTAATTGTTTCCCTTCTTGAGTTTAAGTAATTTCTCAATATGAATGGGTGGAGTTAGCTAAATTACATTTGAAGAATGATCAAATGGGGATTTTAGATGGCTAAGCCATTCTGTTCTATTGTGCTTTTGCCATTGACCATACCAAAACCCTTTAGTCTAATTGACCCGCTTAGCAATATTTAGTTCCATGGCTATATGTGATATGTTATAGTGGTTACTTGTTCTCAAGTCCAACAACTAGCAGTAGCTGAAATTTTGCTTCCTTTCACAAGTTTATAACAATAAAATCCTTGTTGACCATAATTTAACAGTGCCAAAATCCAAAATTGCATTAATATTACTAGTAGGTGTTGATGTAACAATGAAGTAGGACAGATTTGAAGTACCTACGATATGCATGTGTTGGACTTTAATAGGAAAAGTGGCCTCTCATTTGAAATATCTCTCATGGCTGGAGATGTATCGAAATATCCAATACAGTCTCCAGAGAGTATCTACAGATAAAAAAATGTTTTAAATTTTGGATACAGTCTAATATGTTGTGGATGTGGTCAAGACAGCCTTGATACGATCTTGATGTGGGAGTTGGTTTAATTGGGAAGAAAAACTAGTTGGTTTCACTTTGAATGAGTCAAAGCCCTTCTCTTGTTTTGCAGTCGACTCTCTCTCTCTCTCTCTCTCTGTTAAAACTCAAGCTACAACAAGCAATCACAGATCAAGAAAAACAAATATAGAACATTCAAGAAAGTTCAAGAAGGTTTGAGAAACAGAGAAAGAAAATTCTGAGTGAAGAAAAAGAATTTTATTGCTCTCTCTTTTATCAAAATACAGAACTTACTAATATACACATATTAATCTTTATTTATACTGGAAATCACAAATCAGAACGTGGAGAAACCTCAACCACACTCTAACAGAACAACTTATTTGCTGCACTATTGAGAGTTGAATAGAAGCATCTGTGTAGCACGTGAGAATAAGTAATCAGTTAGCTAGATCCTGGGGGGGGCGGGGGGCGCGGGGGGAACTGTTCCTTTCAAAGGTGTTGAAGGAATTTGCGGTGGAAATCCAGACTTCATTTGGACAGCTCTCCAGCTACTCTTTTTCTCTATCAAATAATAATAAACAAAGCCCAAACAAAAATCTTTTACATATAGTTGTTTGTTTCAATAAAATCTCTCATTTATTAAAAATAAAAAATCTAAAAATATAAATTGAGAGAATATCTTTAGATCTCTTAAATAGATTATTTAACCTAATTTATTAATCAAGTGATTACTTAGATTAATTTTCAAATTTAGATTAAACATAAATAAATCATATTATGCAAAAATGCGAAAAAGTAAATGACACCCCGATATGTTTACCCAAAAAAACTAATGAAACTAAACGATTCAAAATCAAGTTTTGTTGTAGATTTGACGACCTGTGTGGTCAGGCGGGGAAGGTTTTGCCCTGGAACTCCCACCAATTTTCATTTGGACAATACTTCTTCGCAGGATACTGTTTTTCTCTGCAAACATGAGAAAGATATTGCATGAATATAGAACCTAAATGTGCAAGAAGAAAGATCAAGAAATTGGAGTTGAACTAAGTCTCCAATTTTAAGTGGTATGTGACCAGAAATATGGTTCCCAGCAATCTTTAGAGTGGTTAGTTGTGTGCACTTGCCCTAGCTGTGTGAGATTTCACCATAAAATCTATTGTAACTCAAGTCCATGTATTTTAGGTTTCTGTAGAGACCAAAATCTTCAGATATATTTCCAAAGATTTGGTTTCTTTCAAGGTGGGCTCTAATTAAGTTTCTATGGTTTCTCAAGGTTTTTGGTATTAGACCCGTGAGATCATTGTTGTCAGCCCTTAGTAATTGGAGAGACCCACTATGTTATAAGTTTTGAGGCAAAAAGTTAGTGAAGTGGTTGGCATCCAGCAGCAAAGCAGTCAACTTCATTAAGTCTCCGTTCCCTGGCAGAATGGGACTAGAAAGTTGGTTATCACAGAGGTATAAAGCTTTTTAGCCACTCAACCTACCAAAAGAACTTGTAATATTACCATTCAACTGATTTCTACTCGGTTCAATATCAATTATGGACGTCAAGTTTCCTAATTCTTCAGGATAGTTCAAGATATATGAGTTTAGACAGGTAACTAATATCAATAGGAACTGTATTAAAGAATTCATTCATGCTGAGTCTAACAAATGAAAGGCTAGGGAATGACAAGAATGAAAATTCATGGAGAGTACCTTTCAAGCCTGAGTTAGTCAGGTTTAATCTGTCAACGCTTCTAGTATGGTTGCAAGAAACACTGAAAGAATTGCATGGGTTTGAGCTTGCATTTTGATTGTTGGAAGAATCGGTTGCATTATTATTAGTAAGGAGAGTCCATGAAGGCAAGAGTGACTGGTTTTTATTTTGAAGACTGACTTTCCAAATGAGAAGAGCATTTGTCTCGGTTTCTTTTTTTTGGTGGCCATTTGTCTCGATTTCTTTATCCACATAAAGGGAATCAGAAATAAGGGGCAAATGTAACAGGGCCAACACGAATAGAGAAACGGGGGAAAATACTTTTTTGAAGCTAGTGAGTGCCATGATTTTTTGGAAGCTAGTGAAAATTAAGGATAAGATTAAGTATCTCTGTGTATCAATTTTCATCATTCTCTTTCTTTAAATACCAATCAAGTCAAGTGGTGTCACTAATGGGAAGAGAAGGGTTTCAACATGATCATTGACTTTGAAAGGGGTAGAGAGCAGAGAACGGTTACAACATGATCATTGACTATGAAAGGGGCTGAGAATTTTTGTTTGAAGACCAAATTCTAACATTAATATATTTATCAAGAAAATCTTACACACACATATATACACAGATGCATTTTTTTTTATTATATACACTTTTTTTTTTATTTGATAAGTTATATATATACATATACCCAAAAAAAAAAAAAAAAACATAGTATTTTTAATCAAAATTACATTTGATAGATATTTCATAAAATAAAATTACTTTTACTATTTCATAGTGAAATTCTTAAAAGGTTTCCTTCTCATTCGAAATTATCAAATTTTATACTAAAGTAATTAAAAAATCTTTCAATTGAATTAAAGAAATTTTCAAAAACATAAATTATCCAAAACTTGGAGGAATAAGTTAGACTCTAAACATATTTGAAAATATTTTACTTTAACTCATTATATGGCAATTAAAGATACATTTCATGCGTAGTTTTTGTGACAAGATTTTTTTTAATAAATTAATAACTTGTTAATTGCTACGTAACGGGTCGAAAAAAATAAATTCAAACATGTTTGATGAGTGCAATGGTTTTTTGGAAGCTAGTGAAAATTAAGGATAAGAGTGAGTATCTTTGTGTATCAATTTTCATCATTCTCTTTCTTTAAATACCAATCAAGTCAAGTGGTGTCACTAATGGGAAGAGAAGGGTTTCAACATGATCATTGACTTTGAAAAGGGTAGAGAGCAGAGAACGGTTACAACATGATCATTGACTATGAAAGGGGTTGAGAATTTTTGTTTGAAGACCAAATTCTAACATTAATATATTTATCAAGAAAATCTTACACACACATATATACACAGATGCATTTTTTTTATTATATACACTTTTTTTTTATTTGATAAGTTATATATATACCCAAAAAAAAAAAATAGAGCATAGTATTTTTAATCAAAATTACATTTGATAGATATTTCATAAAATAAAATTACTTTTACCATTTCATAGTGAAATTCTTAAAAGGTTTCCTTCTCATTCGAAATTATCAAATTTTATACTAAAGTAATTCAAAAATCTTTCAATTGAATTAATGAAATTTTCAAAAACATAAATTATCCAAAACTTGGAGGAATAAGTTAGGCTCTAATCATATTTGAAAATATTTTACTTTAACTCATTATATGGAAATTAAAGATACATTTCATGCGTAGTTTTTGTGACAAGATTTATTTTTAATAAATTAATAACTTGTTAATTGCTACGTAACGGGTCAAAAAAATAAATCCAAACATGTTTGATGAGTGCAATGGTTTTTTGGAAGCTAGAGAAAATTAAGGATAAGAGTGAGTATCTCTGTGTATCAATTTTCATCATTCTCTTTCTTTAAATACCAATCAAGTCAAGTGGTGTCACTAATGGGAAGAGAAGGGTTTCAATATGATCATTGACTTTGAAAGGGGTAGAGAGCAAAGAACGGTTACAACATGATCATTGACTATGAAAGGGGGCTGAGAATTTTTGTTTGAAGACCAAATTCTAACATTAATATATTTATTAAGACAATCTTACACACACATATATACACAGATGCATTTTTTTTTTTTATATACACTTTTTATTTATTTATTTGATAAGTTATATATATACATATACCAAAAAAAAAAAGAGCATAGTATTTTTAATCAAAATTACATTTGATAGATATTTCATAAAATAAAATTACTGTTACCATTTCATAGTGAAATTCTTAAAAGGTTTCCTTTTCATTCGAAATTATCAAATTTTATGTTAAAGTAATAAAAAAATCTTTCAATTGAATTAATGAAATTTTCAAAAACATAAATTATCCAAAACTTGGAGGAATAAGTTAGGCTCTAAACATATTTGAAAATATTTTACTTTAACTCATTATATGGCAATTAAAGATACATTTCATGCGTAGTTTTTGTGACAAGATTTTTTTTAATAAATTAATAACTTGTTAATTGCTACGTAACGGGTCAAAAAAAAAAATCCAAACATGTTTGATGAGTGCAATGGTTTTTTGGAAGCTAGTGAAAATTAAGGATAAGAGTGAGTATCTCTATTTATCAATTTTCATCATTCTCCTTCTTTAAATATTTATCAAGTCAACAGTTGGCGTTAATGGGAAGAGAAGGGTTTCGACATGATCATTGACTTTGAAAGGGGTAGAGCTAAGAATTTTATTTGATAGCCTTTAAAATAATCCTTATATATGTCTAGGGTTGTGAGAAAAAAACTCTACACAAATACTCAAGTATATGCGTGTAATCAGATCTGAAAAGTCTGATTCTGTAATTCTCGACAAATACAGAATCTGAAAAGTTTGAATTATTTCTTGTAATTAGTGACACATATTTGTAAAACTCATGTATTTAAAGGTGTATTATCTCTAGCATTACTCAATTTTTTGAGAATTCTTAAAATTAGAGAGAGAAAAAAAATGTAAAACTAAGTTTTTTTTTTTTTTTAAATATATCAAATTTTGCCCCAAAATTTGATGGCCTTTCTCTAGTAGGGGGGCCTAGATGATGGCTTAAGTGGCCTAAGGCTAGCCTTGTGTTCATACTACACAAATTCAGTTGCACCAACTTCAATGAGTTCATATAAATTATAGCCCTAATATATGTATATTCACCACATTTGCTTTGTAATTGGAGAAATTGACTTTTCTTTTATTTTTGATATCTCGATTCCGAATTAGTTATGGGACTTGAATAGACAACTGCATAAATCCTAAATTTTGATGAAAGGAAAAAACTGACAAAGAAAAACAAAAGAGTCTTTGAGGGGCCAATGGTAACTAAATTCTTTTGTATGTTCCAATGCACAACATTGAACTTGTAGGTGTGATTTTAAATAAATGAATTAACAAAATAAACTACGTAGTGTTATAGCAAATGGCTACAACTCTCATGACTCAAATAGAAGTCACTTAGTAGCATGATTTATAATTTAATGTCAATTGTCCAATGACATTACATGATGCCGAGAATTATTTAGGAGATATATATTCTTGGCTTATCAAATGGAAGTTATTGAGGTGAAATATATTCTTAGCTCATCTATGAATAAGTTGGTAAATAATTACCAAAAAAAAAAAATTGTGAGGGATAATTTTGAAGTACAATCTGTAAACCTTTTTAAATTTTAATGGGATTTCTACCGTAAGAAGTTGAGATTATTATTGTTGAATAGTGAAGAGGCTTGTGAAAAGGCTGAAGTATGAAGATTGATGATGAGAATTGGGAAAATGGGAATTAGGTGGGGTAGGTGAAAGCAAAAATGTAGGATCACTTTTGTCTTTCTTTCTCAGCAAGCGTTTTCACGTCTCTTTTCTCTCCATTTCGAAGATACAAGTTTTGTGTGGGCCTGGGTGAAAAATGCATGGGCCTAACTTAAAAGTTTTCTTCCCCCGCCCCCCCCCCCCTCCCAACCAAACAACACACAAACTCTTTTTTTTTTTTTTTTCTTTTTTCTTTTTTTTTTTCACCATTATTTTCCATCCACCATGTTCTACATAAAATAAGGAAACAACTTGTGTTTCTTGGGCTAGTTGCATAAATTTTTCACAATGCTTGTGTCAATAAAATATTATTGGGCTTTTGGGTTTTGGGCCTAGGCACAAATGGTACACTCATCCTTTATCTTCATTCTTCCCCTCCAAAAGAAAGAGAAAAACAGAAAATCCTAAAACCTTAAACTCTAGTCCCTTCGTGAATCTTCGTGATGTCTCAGAACACTACAACAACAATGCGTGAGCTTCTTCCAGACAACGTCGTGGAAGACATCCTGGGTTATCTCCCAGTGAAATCCTTAACCCGCTTCAGGTGCGTTTCGAAATCATGTGACTCCGTCATCACTGACCCCACTTTCATTACCAAACACTTGAAGCTCAACCTTAAGCAATCTGAATCATTGATATCCACAAACACTCATAGCCTGTTTGGGAGTTAAGAAAAGGAGGGGGAGTAGAGAAGAGGGAAAGAGAGTAGTTCAATTACCTTGTTTGGTAGTTTTTTAAGGGAGGAGGGGGAGGAGTTTGGGGGGATTTGGAAGGGTTTCAACTCCCTCTAACCCCTCATTTTTAATTCCTCCAAATTGGAAAGATTTGGAGGGAGAGTAAAGTAGAAAAATTATTGACTAAATAAATTTACAAATTTACCCTTTTTAAATTAACAAAATTACATACCGTTTATATACAAATTATTGTTTGTTTCTTGAGAAAATTTAAGGGGAAAGAAAAAAAAAATGGAATCTTATTGTTGTTTAGCTTTCTCGGCTTCAACTCCCAAATCTCTATATAATCTGGCGATTTCTCAATGGCTTTTGAACCGTCCTTATTCAGAGTATTTGAATCTTTCTCAGGCGAGCTTGACTCATTTTCAGTTGCCGAAACCGAATTGTCCTTGTGTTGAAGATCGAGCAACCATTTCGCGACCTCAACTTCTTCGACTGAGAGCTCGTTCGCTCCGGCCGGTGACTCTGCTTGCAAAATTTCCGATGAGGTTCCAAAGAGAATTCCGATTTCGGAGTCATCGCTTGGCTCATCATTTTCAAAAGAGCGAAAAGTTGAGCAAGAGTCGGAGCCATTCTAGCCATTTTAGAGAGAGAAAATAGAGAGTTTTTAGAGTTTAGGAATAGGAAGAGAAAAAATCTAGAGAAACAGTGAAATACGATAGATTCTTGAGAGAGAGAGAGTGTGAGTGTGTGTGCATGACCCACAACTTGTTCGGATTTCATCAATCCTCTGCCGTCGACGCCGTCGTCAAGCGCGGTGACGCCGATATCGCTTTCAACTAGGTCGGTGGGCTTCACCATGCGAAGAAGCTTGAGGCTTCTGGGTTTTGTTACTTCAATAATATCATGCTTGGCATTCTTGACCAAACAGAGTTATAACTTCAATGAATTTTTGAATTTATTTTTATTTTTATTAGAATTTTTTTTTGAGGTAATAAAAAAATTTTTATAATATTTTTTTAAAAAAATTTATTTTATAATAGTTAATAGTAGTTTAATACTTTTTATTAATAGTATTTGATAGAATGAGAATGTTAATTAAACGATTATTTAATTTAACAAATTAATAATAGACCAATGTTGCAAATTCATTTTTAAAATAGGGGTAAATTTGTCTATTTAAATAATTTCCTCTCCTCTCCCTTCTAATTTTTAAAACATCCAAACAAGAGGAAAGACTAATTACTCTCTTCCCCTTTACTAATTCTAAAAACATCCAAACAAGATGGAGAATAATCATTCCCCTCTACTTTCCTCCCCACTACTCTCCTCTTCTCTACTCTATTCTACTCTCCTCCCTCTCTAAACTTCCAAACAGACCATCACATTGGGTATTTGCTATATACTACAAAGGATAACAATAGTTCATCATCTTCTAAACAATTGTGTACTGTTGTTTGCAACAACGATCGCACTTTGACCCAGGTTTCTAGGTTTGAAATGCCCTCTTTTTTTGACGAATGCAACATAGTTGGTTTCTGTAATGGCTTGTTCTGCCTAGCTAGTTATGTGAAAGAACTTTGTCACATTATTTATCTGTGGAACCCAAGTATTAGAATGTTTAAGAAGCTTCAAGCTACTCCCCTTAATGACAACAAAACTACCTCCGTTATTGGACTTGCTTATAATTCTCAAAACAATGACTTCAAGATTCTTAGACTTGTGTCTTTTTTGGAGGGGCAAGAGGCCGAAGCCGAGATTTACAGCTTGAGTACAGATTCGTGGAAAAAGGTTGTAATATCGATGGAGTCCTTAAGAGGGTATGAACCCAACTTTGGTACTATTGCTGATATTGACCCAACCTGTATATTTTTTAATGGAGCTTTGCACACAGCAGCAATCACTTGTCGCCACCGTTTCATTCTGTCCTTGGACGTCAAGGATGAGAGCTTCCGTGAGATAATTGTTAACATGTATAGTATTGTGGGCTTTAGGCCAAACTAGTTTACTTGTATAGCACATATTCTTGCACTACACTCTTACTTGTACTGTACTCATATTTCCTTGTACTACACTCATATGCCTCCTATATAAAGGCACTCATGTATATTCTTTAGGGTGAGAAATACAATACAATCATTCAGTATTTCTAACATGGTATTAGAGCCACTGCTCTGACCTTCTCTTAGCAGTCTTGTCTTTATTGGTGTTACTCCATTCTCAACATCGCTTCCGCCATTATAATTGCCACAGTCTTCGCCGTTGAACCTCCGACGTCTCCAGACGTCGTCCTTAGGTTCCGGACCTGTAGTAGCCGCTGTTGAGTTCCACCTCTAACCGTTGACTTTGACCATTGACCGTTGACCAGGTGTTGACTGTTGACTTTTTCAGTCCAGGTTTTTCTTACTCAATTTTTCATGTAGATTTCATTTTTGCAGTCTGTTTTTGCATATTGTGCCTCTAAATGGATAAAAAGGATGTTTTTCTTCCTCGCCTAACAATACTGTATTGGAGGGGTATAAGAATTACTTATCTTAGTCTCAAGCTATACGCAGTTTTCTTAAGGATCGCATGCTCTGGCAATATTGTACTGGTGTAATTACTATTGCTGTGAAGAAGGCAGATGAAGATGATACAACCTTCCTCAGTCGCATGATTGAAAGGGATAGTCACAACCACGTGATCCTCACATGGATTCGAAACACTTCCATTCCCTCTATCTCCAATCTGTTAGGCAGCTTTGAAGATGCAAAATCAGCATAGGATATGTTGGCCAAAAGATACTCTATTACTCACAGCTCCATGAAATATCAATTAGTGGTTGAATTACATCAACTCAGGCAAGAACCAGGGCAATCCATCAATGACTACTATGATCAGCTTCGCTTCATTTGGGACCAAATTGACCTTTCTGATCCAACCTGGGCATGCTCAAAATATGCTCAACAATATGCTACTGTTAGAGATGAATTTCGTTTCTATGAGTTCCTGATGTCACTCCACAAGGACTTTGAGCCCATTCGAGTTCAACTTCTGAATCGCAGTCCTCCTCCATCTCTTGATACTGCTGTAAGTGAATTGGTTAGAGAAGAAGCTTATCCTGCAGCCCTTTAAGCCCAGAATAAATTTAATATTCTGGTTGTTGCTCCTTCTGCTTCGCCCATAGAGCAACCTCAGCAATCAGGTGATCCCTCTAGCTCTAGCAATCGTCGCAAGCAGACCAACAAAAAGTTCTGCAACTATTGCAAGCGACCTGGCCACACTATTGAGACCTGTTACCGTCGCAACAAATCTACTGCTGCAGTTGCTAATACTGAGCCTACTCCATCAATGCCTCCCATTTCAGCTGAGTCCCAGTCTTCTGGATCCACTATCAACCTCTCACCCACTGAACTATAGGAGATTATAACTCAGGCTGTTCGTATGGCTGGTAATGCATCTCTTTCCACTGCACTCTCAGTTTTACCCGGTAAGTCTCAAACTTGGCTTTTTGATCTGCCTGTTGCAATCACATGACACCTCACTCGTCCTTTTTCTCCAAACTTGACCCTGCACTGCATCCCTTAAATATTCATATAGCTGATGGTTCCACCATGCATGGAAATAACCTAGGTTTTGTATCAACCTCCAACATCTCTATTCCTGGAGTCTTTCATGTACCTAACCTATCTTATAATTTGTGCTCTGTGGGACAATTAGCTGAACTAGGATATCATCTTATTTTTGACTATTCTGAATGTATTGTGCAGGATCCGAGGACGGGACAAGAGCTTGGGACCGGTCCTAGGGTTGGGCGTATGTTTCCCGTGGACAATCTTCATCTTCCACCTGTTGCTCCAGTGTCTGTTGCTGCTGCTGCTGCTGCGGTTTCTTCCTTACCTTCTCTTGCACTTTGGCATTCTCGTCTTGGTCATGCACCCTCTTCTCGGGTACAACAGTTAGCTTCTAAGGGTCTGTTAGGTTCTATGTCCAAAGAAAATTTTGAGTGTACTTCATGTCAATTAGGAAAACAACCAGCTTTGCCTTTTAATAATAGTGATTCTATTTCTAATGGCATTTTTGAGTTAATTCATTCTGATGTTTGGGGACCTTCTCCTGTTGCTAGTATTGATAGATCTCGATATTTTGTTGTTTTTATTGATAATTATTCTCGTTATAGTTGGATTTTTCCTATGAAATCTCGTTCTGAAATTTTGCCAATATATAGTAACTTTGCAAAAATGGTTGAAACACAATTCTGCAAACGTATCAAAATTTTTCGGTCCGATGATGCTCTTGAATATACTCAATATGCTTTTCAAGCTCTATTACACTCCTATGGCACGGTACATCATCTAACTTGTCCAGGTACCTCTCAACAAAATGGTCAAGCTGAACGAAAACTTCATCACATTCTTGATACTGTTCGTGCTCTTCTTCTTTCTACCAAAGTTCCTCCCCCATTTTGGGGTGAAGCTGCTCTTCATGCTGTTCATGCAATTAACCGCATTCCAAGCACTGTCATCCATAATCAAACTCCGTATGAGCGCCTCTTTGGGTCACCACCTGACTACCATCACCTCCGCTCTTTCGGATCAGCTTGTTTCGTTCTTCTTCAACCTCATGAGCACAACAAACTTGAGCCTCGGTCTAGACTTTGCTGTTTTCTTGGTTATGGCGAAACACAAAAGGGGTATCGGTGTTACGATCCTGTGTCTCATTGTCTTCGTGTTTCTCATAATGTTGTCTTCTGGGAACATCGCTTATTTTTTGAACTCTCTCACTTTCGTTCTTCTTTAAAAACCTCATCTATTTTAGAAGTTTTTCCAGACGAGTCTCATGTTCCTTCTCCAAATACTCTTGATTCTCATTTAGACTTCTCTATCCCTCCTCCAGATATTTTTGATACTTCTTCTGGACAGGTTGAAGATGAACAGATTGATGGTGAGCTACCCCAACTTGAGCCTAAGTCCCCTGCTCCTGCTCCGCCTGAAGATCCTCCATAAGACATTCCACCCCGTCACTCAACCCGGGTAAGATCCATTCCTACACATTTACTTAATTACCATTGTTATACTGCCTTTGCTACACTCCATGAGCCTCAGACCTATGGTGAGGCCTCCACTGACCCTTTATGGCAGATTACAATGAAAGAGGAACTTGATGCATTAACCAAAAACCATACGTGGGATCTGGTTACTCTCCCTCCTAGACAGTCTGTGGTTGGTTGTAAGTGAATTTACAAGATTAAGACTCGCTCTGATGGGTCCATTGAGCGCTATAAGGCTCGACTTGTTGCGAAAGGTTTTACACAGGAATATGGGATTGATTATGAGGAGACCTTTGCTTCAGTTGCTCACATCTCATCTCTTCGTGCCCTCTTGGCTGTTGCCGTTGCTAGAAAATGAGACCTTTTTCAGATGGATGTTAAAAATGCCTTCCTTAATGGGGATTTGAGTGAAGAAATTTACATGCAGCCTCCTCCAGGTCTCTCTGTTGAAACCAACAAGGTTTGTCTCCTTCGACGTGTATTGTATGGCCTTAAACAAGCTCCACGAGCTTGGTTTGCAAAATTCAGCTCTACCATCTTGGGTTACACTGCTAGTCCTTATGATGCTGCCTTATTCCTTCGTCGCACTGATAAAGGCACCATTTTACTTCTCCTCTATGTGGATGATATGATCATAACAGGTAATGACCTCTGTGGCATACAAGAACTCAAGGATTTTCTCAGTCAGCAATTTGAGATGAAAGATCTTGGACACCTTAGTTATTTCTTGGGTCTTGAAATCACTCATTCCACAGATGGTCTTTATGTTACTCAAGCCAAGTATGCTTCTAACCTTTTGTCTCAAGCTGGACTCACTGACAGCAAGACTGCTGACACTCCAATTGAGCTTAATGCGCATTTGACTCCCACGGGTGTGAAACCATTGTCTAATCCTTCTCTTTACAGACGATTGGTTGGCAGCCTAGTTTATCTCACAGTTACTCGTCCAGACATTTCCTATGCTGTTCATCAGGTCAGCCAGTATCTGTCTGCTCCTCGATCGACTCACTATGCTGTTGTTCTGCGCATTCTTCGATACTTGAAGGGCACTCTCTTCCATGGCCTTTTCTACTCAGCTCAGTCTCCTCTTATACTCCGTGCATTCTCTGATGCTGATTGGGCAGGAGATCCCACTGATCGCAGGTCCACCACTGGCTACTGTTTTCTCCTTGGCTCTTCCTTGATTTCCTAGAGAAGTAAGAAGCAAACCTTTATGGCTTGCTCCAGTACTGAAGCAGAATATCGTGCCCTTATTGATACCACATCTGAGCTCCTTTGGTTACGATGGCTACTTACGGACTTAGGTGTGTCCACGTCCTCTACTACTCCTCTTTATTGTGATAATTAGAGTGCTATTCATATTGCTCACAATCATGTCTTTCATGAACGGACTAAACATATCGAGATTGATTGTCATTTTATCCGTTATCATCTTGTTCATGGTGCTCTCAAGCTCTTCTCTGTCTCCTCCAAAGATCAACTTGCAGATATCTTCACCAAGTCGCATCCTAAAGGACGTCTTTATGATTTAGTCGACAAACTCAAGCTGGTCTCACATCCACCTTGAGTTTGAGGGGGGCTGTTAACATGTATAGTATTGTGGGCTTTAGGCCAAACTAGTTTACTTGTATAGCACACATTCTTGCACTACACTCTTACTTGTACTGCACTCATATTTACTTATACTACACTCATATGCCTCCTATATAAAGGCACTCATGTATATTCTTTAGGGTGAGAAATACAATACAATCATTCAGTATTTCTAACAATAATGTTGCCTCCTAACCACTTGGATGGAGTGCCTGTAAATTTCGACCAACTTGCAGTGTTCAAGGGATCCCTGGCTGTTTTCGTTTTCATTCATGGTTGTCGGGGTATCTTATGCCACATATGGGTTATGGAGGAGTATGGTGTGGCCGAATCTTGGACTAGAAAATATGTGGTACCAATGATTTGGGTTTGGGAAGGTAATTTCTTTGGCTGCACTAATAACGGTGAACTTCTAATTAAGAATGCCACTGGGCCGGTTTCAATTGACCCTGAGAGTCTAAATCAGAACATTCTTGAAATTGAAGATGCTGATTGGATGGGTTTCACAGCTAATTCAATGGAGAGCTTGATTTTACTCGATGGCGGTAAGTAAATGTGAAAATTAACTTTAGCTATTATGTCACTTTCAGTTTTGCCACCATTATTGTGAAATTAACTTTAGCTAGTAGTGCTTAATTTGTATATAACTTTAACTAGTAATTTTGATCCTGAAACTGAGATTGTAATTGTTTCCATCCTTGAGATTAAGAAATTTCTCAATATGAATGGGTGAAGTTAGCTAGATTACATTTGAGGAATGATCAAATGGGGACTTCAGATGGCTAAGCCTTTCTATTCTATTGTGCTTTTGCCATTGACCATGCCAAAAACCTTTAGTCTAATTGGTCCACTTAGAAATATTTAGTTCCATGGCTATTTGTGATAGAATATTGTTGTCACTTGTTCTCAGTCCAACAAATAGCAGTAGCTGAAATTTTGCTTTCTTTCAGACGTTTAAAACAATAGAATCCTAATTGACCATAATTTAACAGTGGCAAAAACCAATAGTGCATTAATATTACTAGTAGGTGTTGATGTAACAATGAAGTAGGACAAATTTGACATACCTCCGATATGCATGTGTTGGACTTTAGATAGAAAAGTGGCCTTTTATTTGAATTATATCTCATGGCTGGAGATGTATCCAATAAGGTCTCCAAAGAGTATCTGGAGATTAAAAAATGTTTTAAATTCTGGATACAGTCTGATATGTTGCGGATGCGGTCAAGACACAGCCCTTGATACGATCTTGATGCGGAGTTGCTTAAATTAAAATAGAAAAAACTAGTTTGTTTCACTCTGAATGAGTCAAAACTCAAAACCCTTCTCTTGTTTTTGAATACTCTCTCTCTCTCTCTCTCTCTTAGACACGCACACACTTTGATGTTATAGCTGCTCATCAATTGATCATAATTTCCTAATCTTGGGGGTTGATGGATATTGTTGCATCTGTGTTTGTACTTTGAAGGAGTTTGTGATGCATGTGGGACATAATTGAGTTTCTTTTTTACTTTTACCAATATGATACTTGTGGATTTGAGAAGTGGGGGACAATTGGAGATGAAGCTGCAGAATTTAGGCTTAGTGCATTTGGGCATTTTGAAAATGTTTTTGAAGGATTCGATGCTTGTAATTTATTTTTGAATCTGATAAATATTCCTATAAGTGTAGATGAGTTAATTAATTGTTGTGTATCCTAGTTATAAAGCAATAAGCAAAGGTTATAAATGACACTTCCTTGTCTCACTATTGATGTTGGGTATATATATATATATATATATATATATATATATTCTTGTTTTTAGGAGTTGCCATTTCTCCATATGCTTATCGTGTCTTGTGTTGGTATTGATTCTTCCTCAGATTAATTCGAATCATGGTGCTGATTGTCATCAAGTTTTGTATGAGTGAATAATGCCTTTAAATTCTACTCTTGCACATTAAATTACCTATTAACAACAAAAAAAAAAAAGAAAAAAAAAAGAGAGAAGGAATTGACTGAAGTTAGAGAATTGAATATGGTGATTTTAGGTTCTTATCCCTGATTAAGGAGTTGCATTGATGCAGAATGTTGTTGTAGTGTTATGCTAAGAAGCGTAACACCTAGGATTTATATTAATTAAAAAACGGCAATGGAGATCTCAGGGTTTATTTTTGATGATTTAAGTTAGTTTTAGACCCAAGGGGGAGGGGAAAGAATGTCAAAATTTTGATTGGTAGGTTATTTAAAAAAAAAAACATATATTTGCTTCATCACTTTGAGACATTAAAGGATAAAAACTTAAAGTACCCCAAGCCCCAAGCTTTTGAGTGCTGGAATGTCCAGGTGTAGGGCAAGCATCTTAAGCCGTAAGCTATATTTCATAGATGGGATTAAAACATAAAAATAAGGTCAGGCTAACATCATGTCTCACATCTGCATTCATTACTCTTCTATGAGGTTTATGCAATAAGCTTGCCATTTGCGAGATTAATTAAAAAAAAAAGAGTTGTTATTTAGAAAGAGTATTTCAAGCTAATAGCTCCTACTTTTCATAACTTGTTCGAATTATTCTCAAAGATTGTATAAATGTTAGTATTAATGGTTAGAGTTCCTGCTCACATGCTGTTTTTACTTGTGTTGAATCCCAATGCAAGTTAAATGATATCCATTTTTGAGAATTCTAGATGATTGGGTCATTAATTGCTATTTGCTATTTGTTGATGTATGAGTCAGATTTTGTTTTGTTAGAGGGCTTAAAATGTAGATTCTTAAATATGAAATCATGGGGCTTTTCTAGCCTAGTAAGTAGGCATTTACTGAATTTATTGACTTCAGCATCTGATAATGAACTTGTTACTTAGAATGTTAGAATGTATAACAAAATTCTTCCAAACACTGTTTGGTGCTACTGAGATGGGAATGTGTTTTGTGCCACGTAGCTTCAGAGAGTGAAACTAAGGAAAAGCCTTCCGGTCATTCATTTTTGGTACATAGATACTCTTTCCTGTCTGACTTGAAAAACTTTGTTGGCTTACTTTCAAACATCATTTGTCTTTACGGTTAGTTTGTTGTTAAAATGGAATCAGAGCCTAGTTAGATGTCTTTGGTTCAAATTATGTGAAATCTCTATTAGGGGTGTCTTTTGGTCTATCTATGGGAGACTCATTATTCAGTCTCGATTGTTAGGCAGTCTTGCCTACAAGGGGGTGTCTTACGTCTTACCCTAATTAACATATTTTGTACCCACTTCCTTGCTTAAGTTTATTTTGGATTGGATGCTTTAAATCTTTATTGTTTCCATGGCACAGAGTAGAGCAAGGTAGATGGTTTTAAGCACCTGCAAAGCAGAATAAATCTTGTTGATCTAGCTGGTTTAGAACAACAAAAGTTAACTGATGCAACAGGGCCGCGTTTAAAGCAAACTGGTAATATTAGTATATCACTTTCACAACCTCGGTATGATCAAACATATCTTCTATCCTATTTGGTTTAGCTTACTAATTGGTCAAATATTGTTGTATGTACAAACCCGCCAAAAGTATATATGATCAATTAGATATAATTTGGCATAGCACATATTTGAGTTCTCAATTTGATGTTATCATGATTGATCCATCCACCTTCAAAATTATTTCAATAATCCTATTAATTCAGAATGGTGGGTTAATTTCTTTCCTATAATTGAATGCTACATTGAAGGAGATGAGATGTCAATGGAATGCAAAATAATGGTGAAGGAAGAATATTAATTTCAAATTATAAATTTTTTTGTTGAAAATAAAAAATAAAATAGTGGATAAGGAATCTGGTAAGAAGGTAACACATTTAAGTACAAGTTATAAAAAATGAAGAGAATACCGCAAAAAACATCTTGAACTTTTGGTCAAAATCAACCTAAACTTCTAATTTGAAATTAGAAGTCACTGAACTTTGAGAAATACTCAATTGATCCTTAATTTAAGGATCTAAATCTAAGTATTGAAGTGCTTATGGAATAGGTTCAGCTCATTCCACTCTATTTAACTTCTGCATTGATGTTCACTTGGACCATGGTCCTGCAACAGACATAAAACCTTTATTTTCTAGCTCGATATATTTCTCTCTTGATTTTCTTGCTTGATAGATATTAGTTTTTGTTCAATAATACCCACTACACACAAGTGGAGTCAGGATGAAACTATTATCATTGACTAAAACAATATCTGATAGCTCTAGTGGCACATCAAGCTCATTTAAGATTCATACAGATCATAGTGTTTCTTGCATCAATCTGATCTTATAGAATTCTCAATTGCTCCAACTACACAAATTCAGTTACACCAACTTCAATGAGTTCGTATAATGCTACCCTAATATATGCATATTCAACAAATTTGATTTTTAATTGGAGAAATTCACTTTTCTTTTAATTTTTGACATCCCCAATAGTTATGGGACTTGAATGGACAACTGCATAAATCCTATACGGGAATGAAAGGAAAAAATTGATGCAAAAGAAAAACAAAAGAGCCTTTGAGTGGCTAGTGGTAACTAAATTCAATTGTTTTATGATGCACAAAATTGAATGTTTGTATGACTTTAAGTAAATGAATAAAAAAAAAATTGAACTACGTAGAGTTAAAAGTAAGTGGCTACAGCTCCCATGACTCAAATGGAAGTCACTTAATGACATGATTCATAGCCTAGCTCCAATTTTCCAATGACATTAGCTAATGTGGAGAATTAATAAAAAGAAATATATTCTTGGCTCATCAAATGGAAGTCATTGAGGTTAAATATATTCATAACTCATCTATGAATAAGTTGCTGAATAAATACCAAGCAAAAATGTGAGGGATAATTCTGCAAGCAAAATCTCTATTGAGTTGTGAAGAAGCTTGTGAAGAGGTTGAAGTTTGAAGATTGATGATGAGAGTTAGGAAAGTGGGAATTGGGTGGGGTAGGTGAGAGCAAAAAAACAGGGTTATTTCTATCTTTCTTTTTTAGTAGGTATTTTCACACCTCTTTCTCTCCATTTTAGAGAGACAAGGTTTTTGTGGGCTCTGGTGGAAAATGCCTGGGCCCCCACCTAAAAATTTTATTTCTTCCATTTTAACCGAACAACACACAGACTCATTTTCTTTTCTATTTCTCTCCATTATTTTCCATCCACCATATTTTACCCCAACCAAACCTAATCTTAATCCACATAAAAGAAGGAAACAACTTGTTTTTCTTGGGCCACTTGCATCAACTTTTACAATACTTATATCAATAAAATATTATTGGGCTTTTAGGTTTTAGGTTTAGTCCGAAATGGTTCACACTCATCCTTTATCTTCATTCATCTCCTCCAAACAAAAAAGAAAAACAGACAAAATCCAAATCCTTAAACTGGGTCCCTTCCTTCGTGAATCTTCCTGATGTCACAGACTACTTCGACAACAACGCGTGAGCGTGTTCCAGACGACGTCATGGAAGACATCTTGGGTCAGCTACCAGTGAAATCCTTAACCCGCTTCAGGTGCGTTTCTAAATCTTGCGACTCCATCATCACCGACCCCACTTTCATTACCAAACACTTCAAGCTCAACCTTAACCAATCCAAATCATTAATATCCACAAACACTCACAGTTGGTATTTGCTATATACTACAAAGGTTAAGAATAGTTCACCATCTTCCAAACATTTGTGTACGGTTGTTTGCAACAATGACAGCACATCGAACCAGATTTCAAGGTTTGAAATCCCCTCACTTTTTGAAAAATATAGTATAGTTGGTTTCTGTAATGGCTTGTTCTGTCTAGCTAGTCGTGACAATGATCTTAATCACATTATATATCTGTGGAACCCAAGTATTAGAATGTTTAAGAAGCTTCTAGCTACTCCCTTTACTGATGTGTACACCACCTCCGTTATTGGACTTGCTTCTAATTCTCAAAACAATGACTTCAAGATTCTTAGACTTGTGTCTTTTTCTGTGGGACAAGAGGCTGAAGCCGAGATTTACAGCTTGAGTACAGATTCGTGGAGAAAGGTTGTAATATCGACGGAGTCGTTAAGAGGGTATGAACCCAAGTTTGGTACTATTGCTTATATTGTGCCCCCCTGTATATTTTTGAATGGAGCTTTGCACACAGTAGCAATCACTTGTCGCCACCGTTTCATTCTGTCCTTGGACGTCAATGATGAGAGCTTCCGTGAGATAATGTTGCCTCCTAATCACTTGGATGGGGTGCCTGTAAATTTCGACCAACTTGCAGTGTTCTAGGGATCCCTGGCTGTTTGCGTTTTCGTTCATGGTCGTCGGGGCATCTTATGCCACATATGGGTCATGGAGGAGTATGGTGTGGCCGAATCTTGGACTAGAAAATATATGGTACCAATGATTTGGGTTTGGGAAGGCTATTTCTTTGGCTGCACTGATAACGGTGAACTTCTAATTAAGAATGCCACTGGGCCGGTTTCAATTGACCCTGAGAGTCCAAATCAGAACATTCTTGCAATTGAAGATGCTGATTGGATGGGTTTCACAGCTAATTCAATGGAGAGCTTGATTTTACTTGATGGGGGAAAGTAAATGTGAAACTTAACTTCAGCTATTATATCACGCACAGAGCTGATAGCTTCAGTTTTTCCATCATCATTGTGAAAATTAACTTTATCTATTATAGTTTTACATGCATTTAAGTCTACAGAAACTCAAAGCTTTTGATGCTGAAACTAAGGTTGTAATTGTTTCCATCCTTGCTTTCAAGAAATATGTCAATATAAATGGGTGAAGTTAGCTAAGTTTCATTTGAGGATTGATAGTTCAAAGTGCTCAATTGAAGTGAATCTTATTAGTTTTGTTTTTCTCTTTTCAACGTGCATTTCTTATAAGCAAATTTCAGCTTGAGAATGCTATGCTTAGGGTCTTTGGCCCTGTTCTAATATTCCTAGGTGATTTCAACCCTGGAGTTAAAACTATCACTTATGCTTATTTTTCGTTGTTTATTTTCTTTCCCTTAGATTTTTTAGCAACCAAACAATGACTCTGATTAATTAGGATTGTGGAGACAAAATTCAATAATGATTAGCTTTTTGTGTTTCCTTGATTTCGTTCTGTACTGGCTTTGTTTAGAGTCCCATTTTGTTTGGTTCTCTTTTCCCTTTTAAGCCTCTGGCTGGTTGCTAGAAAAATGGAAGGAAAATGATTGTTAAGTCAGTGTTAATATTAGGTTTTGCCCTGCCATTTTTCAAATTAACATCAGTAGTGGCTAGAGAGAATGCGATGGTTTCAAATAGTTAGTTTTGCTGTGTTTTTGTACCATATAATGTATATAGGAAGGAGGATTATTTAGCTGTTTGTGCCTGTGTTTGGTGAATGTAATTGTGAGCGGCAATGCGTATATACGTTTGGGGAAATTTTCATTGAGTGCATCTACTTTTTTTTATACAGATTTGGCTATTATTGCCAGGAATATCCAGAAAATTTGTGCGTATTATAGGTGTTATCAATGTTGCAAGTAGCAACAAGATGCTTTAAGAGTATTCCATCGTAGTATAGTACTTAGCAACTCCGGAATGTGCTCAAATGAGGATTTCAGATGGCTTAAGTAATTCTGTTCTATTGTGCTTTCGCCATGACTATACCGAAACCCTTTAGTCTAATTGGCTCGCTTAGCAATATTTAATTACATGGCTATTTGTGATAGAAATAGTGGTCAGTTGTTCTCAAGTCCAACAACTAGCAATAGCTGAAATTTTGCTTCCTTTAAGTTCAAAACAATGGAATCCTGATTGACCATAATTAACAGTGTCAAAAACCAAAAGTTGCATTAATTTCACTAGTAGGTGTTGATGTAAAAATGAAGTAGGACAGATTTGAAGTACCTCCCATATGAATGTGTTGGACTCTATTATTATTATCAGCAGCCAGCAGCAGCCGCCACAGCAGTTGGCAGCATCAGCAGCTGCAGCAAGGAACTGTGGGGTAGCAGTATATCATTTGATAAGTGAAGAACTATTTTAGTGCAACAAGATTACATTATGTACAAAAGACACATAAGTATAAAGAAATACAGAACCTTATTAGTAATATGAACTCCGTAATAGGATGCTGTTAGTGAAACGCTATGCCAGAGATTAATCAAATAAAGAACTGGTAAACATAGCTAACAATTGGGATTATGGCAATGACAATTCCACCAAAATCAACATGTCATAGGCTTGAGTTTGGTAATCAATCTCTCCCAAAATAATTGGGTATAAGATTGCTTGCTAATCACCTCTTAGTTTTTTGTGCAGTAGGTATGACCTTTTTTTTTTTTTTGGGATAAGTGCAGTAAGTATGACCTTTTATAAAGGTTTTAAAGGGGTGAGAAAGGATGTTATTTGGGAGAAAGTAAAGAAGAGATATTTCTTCTCATAACCTAAGCCCTAGGGTTTTGGCTTTTGTTTCATTTTTTCAAATTCCGAGATGGTTTGGACCTACTTATGTGTTAGTTTAGTGATTGAGAAACTGTCAAACTTGTATAGTCATGCATTTTCTTCATGTCTTTAAATTTACTACATTTTTTCGGAAGTTGAATATAATAGCATTAAATTCTTCACTGATTTTTGGAGGATCTTGTGACATACAACAATGCACTATAGATACAATCATACAGCAAATTTCACAACTTTTTTTTTTCACAATTTGTTGAGTTAGTAGATTGTGATCAGTGTAACATCACTTTCATTGGGACCACCACTGGCATCACTATTATTATTGTATACCAAATTACCAATCACAACCTTATACCTCCTCAGTTGTGAAAAATGCAATGAAATTTGTTGTGTCATTCAACTAAGTGTGTGACAAAATGATTAGGTAATAGTTTGAAATGTGGCCACCACACAAGGACAAGAATGGAGGTGATCTAATAATTAAGAAGATTTCAAGTATTCATTATCAATTAATGGATGACCCTATGAATTTATTTGACTCAGTTGCTGACATTGAAGCAACATAGGCAAAATCCCTATCAATGTGATTGTTTCAGGCTGGAATTAATTGATTGTTGGTGTTAAATGCTAAATATATATATCTTATTTGCAGGAAGATAATATCTTCCAGCTTGTAGGGGAGAGACCCTTGTTGAAAATTATTTGGCTTGATTCAATAGTTTTGTCTTTGCATATGGACAGGTATTGATTAGATTGCTTTTGCTTCTTTTTCTATTTTGTTAGACAGGACGAAAATACTTAAACCATTTGGGGTCTAGCGAATACCTTGTTGGAAAAAAAACATATCCAATGATCAAGGCTTAATCCCTTGTGTTTTTGAGAGACTCTTTGCCCGTACAAATGAATATCTTATGTATTGAGCTCATTGAAGCTTATATCATTTTATTGAATTATAGTCCTAATTTTTTTATTTTGTACCATATTATTGAACTATCAAATATCACAATCAAATATATTACAAAAATTATCAAAATTTAGGAGTTAGAATAACTTACTCCTTATTTTCCAACCTATAATATTTCAATTAGTGTGGCTTGAAAAATTTCACCTCAATACCAGTGACTATCACAACATACACTCCTGCCACAATCAAAATCCCACTTAGAGACATTCCAAACATTCCTAGTGTCCAATTAAACCACCACATTGGGCTATATGCCTCTGGTTTCTTAATCTTAATCCACATAAAACATGGAAGAGCTAAAGTTAGAGGCAATGAGAAGCCTCCACTAAGACCTTGAAGTTGGCTTCCGTAAAATGTGATGGCGATGGCTGAAAAGAAGTAGAAGAACCCAACAATGACCCGGGAAATTGCTCGAAACCACCAAGGACATGGCTGCTTCATCCTGCTTGTGTATATAGACTCTGAGCCATCAAATATTGGCATTCCATAGAGTTGGAAGGAGCTTACAATAAGTATGAGCAATACGCTTGTCAATCCTGGAACAAGTTCTTAAGAAGTTTTAACATTCCCCCTTGTTTTGGTATCTGTCACTACGATAGAAAATTTAATTCTTTTAGTAAATATACTTAAGAAAATTAATCAAAGAGAAGGAGAAATCTGGGATTCAAAGAATGATTGTTAGTATAAATAACTTGATATAAATTAGCACATAATGATTTGAGTTTGAAGATTTTTCTCAAATAAAACACTTACAATATTATGAATTTGAACTAATATCTTATATTTAATCATTTTAAACCCACAAATGAATAAAACTCACTTTTATCTATAAATTTCGGGCCCGTTTGGATTGAGGGAGGAGAGAGTAGAGGGAAGCAAGGTAAAATTTAACTAAAAATTGAAATCTAAATCTTTCTCTTTAAATAACTATAGATGAACTGTTGAGGAGCAGAACAATCTGAGAGTTTTGATTTTGTAAAAAAAATATAGGAATATATGAAAAAAAGAAAATAAATAGTACCATATTTCCATAAGCCCAATAACCTTCGATCGCAAGGGGAAATAAGCTCATTTCAATGCAAATTTGACACCCTTCCACATTGGCACTTGTGATGGATTCTTTTCACTTGAAGGCATGGCATTGGTAGCCTGTAAAATTCCCAATTTATCAAAAAGAACTCAATTCCCCCCCCCCCCCCGGGGTCCCCAACACACATATACATATTCAAGTCCAATAACCTCTCTCTCTCTCTCTCTCTCTCTCTCTCTCTCTCTCTCTCATAGTTGTGTTTAAAAGTTGACTCATCAATTTAAATGACTTTTATAAAGGTAAAATTTGTAGTATCAGTAGCATCATAATACCTGTACCTCTAGTATAAGATTGTGACCTCTAAAGGCCAAAGCAATGAACCCAAACGCATTAACAACACCCAAAATCCACGCTCGCTTGCCCTGATGGATTGTGCAATATGTTGGACAGCCTACCCTGTTTAACTGGCACAACCCATAGGTGTGTACAATACCTCACAGATGAGATGGCACCTATAAGTGACACGCCAGCTAGAGAGTTCAAGTTGGGGATCTGAGACAAAACTATAGTGCCGCATGAAAATACCAAGTACCACTCCACAGTTGTTAATGGCCTTGATATCCCTGTGGCCTCACACAACATCTGGACGAAAATATTCAAGGTGGAGCCTCCAATGATGGTTAAATTCATGCATGTACCTGCTGATAGGTCTATGATTGGGAATAACAGTAACCAATATGCTATTTTGTCACCTGAATTCCATAGAAGAGCAAGAAAATATTCATCAATTTTTTTTTTTTAATAAAATTTTTGTGGGAAATTGCAAAGGTTTCATTTGGCAGATTGAGTCATAGTCAAATTTCAGCCACACCCAGAGAACCAATAGTTTTAAGCAATGGGAACAAAAGTTGTAAATTGAACTAGTGTTAAAATGTAATTCTCAAAAATTCAAACTGGAAACAAGTTTGAGATCTATATTTTTAATAAACTCAGATTTAGAATGGGTACTTATTAACTCAAACCTAATTTTGGATCAAGGTAGACCGAATTGGATTGAAGTGGACCAAATGGGCTGAAGTGCGCAGAATAGACAGAATTGGACTAAATGGACCGAATTTGACCAAATGGAACAACTGGACTAAGATAAATCAAATGGACCGAATAGATAGAATTGGACCATGTGGACCCTAGTGATCCAGATGGACCGAATAGAACAACTTGGATCAAATGGATGGAAGTGGACCGAATAAATAGAATTGGACTGAATAGACCAATTACACTGAAATGGGCCGAATAGACAGAATTGGACCGAATGGGCAGCATGGACCAAGTGGACCGAATAGACCAAATTGGATCAAATGGACTGAATATGGCTCAATAGAAACGTGGACTGAAATGGATTGAAATGCTATGCCAATATGGCTCAACAGAAACGTAGCAATAATAAATACTACTCTTTAGCTTTGAGATATTATATAGATATAGAAAGGAATTTAAGTTTATATCAAAACACAATTTACATGGCTATGAAATTGAATGTGCCTACCAATTGTTTAAGTAATAAATTATTATAATGTCTATCTTTTATTTCTTTGGTTTAATTTTAATTTTGGTTAAGATAACATTATAATTTTGTGATGACTTTTGATCATCATGTCAATTCTCTTATTCCTTAAAATATGAGAAATTTGAATAATAAAAACTTATAAAGTTTAGTTGTATATTAGGCAAATATTATACATTATAACAAAAGTTAGAAGAATATAGATCACCTTAAAATACTATTAATCAAACAAACCAAAAAATAATAGAATGGTATATTTGTAGAGATAAAAAAAAAAAAAAAATACTTGTACAAGTTTATAAAAATTATACAATACTTGAAGCAATTGTTTTTATTTTTATTTTTTATTTATATTACATCTCATTATAAAATAGTTATATATTCTCACGCATTGCATGAGATTTCATCTAGTTCACTTATAAAATGTATAGCCCAGTTTTGATTATACAATCAAATTATATATATATATATATATATATATATATATATAATTATTATTGAGGGCCAGCTAGGGGGCAATGGCCTCTTTGATCTGTAAGTGGTTCTGAACTTCTGTCCCTGCTAAAGATATATACTGCCATTGAATAAACCATAGAAGTACCTTTAAAATACTAATGAGATATATAATACCTTTGTGAGATTGGCAAAATATTTTCGGCTTATACACTATAAAGCATGGAATGCTTGCCAAATGTAGCTTGGCAGAGATGAATGTATCTATTGTAACGCATTCCAGTTTTGGCTGATTCATGAAGTTGTACTAGCAAGTAGATGGTGTAAAGTTGCCACATGAAGAATAGAGTCAAGCATATGATATCCCATGTCCTGTACCACCAAATACAAAACAATAAGCCAGACAACTTTTTTGCTCTTTTTTTCACCCCACAATTATTGAGTTGGTAAGTTATCAATAGTAGGTAATAAAATGGTGACCTGATAAATATGAAAATCGATAACAACTTATTGATTTTCATCGAACACTTAGGCTACAACTATCCTATGCTAATGCTTTAAGAAAAATTTCATAAATCATTCTGAACTCAGATAGAAACTCACAAAAAGAATCAAAATTTAATGAAAATTTGAATAAAGAAAGTGTACTTTTTGAAAAAATATGAAAGTATTGAACAAAAATGGAGTAGGACATTTCTAGCCTAGTAAGCAAGCATTTTGTGAAGTTATTGAGTTCAGCATTTGATAATGAACTTGATCCTTAGAATGTGTAATAAAATTCTGCCTAACTCTGTGCTACTGAGCTGGATATGGGCTTTGTGCCATGCCATTTCAGAGTGTGAAATGGAAGAAAAGCCCTCAGGTTGCCCTATTTTGATACATGGATACTCTTTCCTGTATGAGTAGCCAAAAACTTGGTTGGTCCACTTGCAAATAGCTCTTTAGTCTCTTTGGTTAGTTGTTTATAAGACAGAATCAAAGCCTGGTTACATTTATTTGGTTCAAATCGTGTGAAACCCCTACTGGGGATGTCTTTTGGTCTATGTGTGCAAGACTCATAATTCGTTCTTGATTTTAAAGTAAACCATTGTTTTTGTAGAGCAATTGGTAGATGGTTTAAGCACCAAAACAAGTAGAATAAATCTTTTTGATCTAGCTAGTTCAAAGCAACAAAAGTTAACTGGTGCAGCAGGGCCAAGTTCAAAGCATGCTAGGAATATTAGTAGATCACTTTCTTTATTTTTTTTGATGAACCAGAAATTTTTATTAAGCAAGAACAAAACTACACAAGCAGAGAAAGAGCCTCGGCTCTAATGATAGAAACAAAACAAGGAGGCCCCTACCAGGGGCGTAGCCAGGAATTTTTGCTTTGGGAACTAAGGTAAAACTATCATTTTGATTCAACGAAAAACTCAAAGTATAGTATATCTATAACACAAGCTTATTGAAAGAATTTTTTTGTCAGTGTAATTCTATAGCACTCAAAAATCAAAATACTAACAAGTTAATCGACCAATTAAGCATCTTAAGTCTTTTTTTTTCTTGAGTTTCTCCTAATTTTTTTGAGAATCCATAAGTCCATAACATTCATAGAAATCAAATATAAGTATACAACAAAACTGCAGAAGAAGAAGAAGAAGAAAAAGAAGAAGTTGGTATTTCTCAATATTTGCTTAGCTTTAAATAAGAAAACTATTTGTCAAGGAAGAGGGAGAAACTAATGAAAATGTGATTATGTGAGAGCATCCTATGGAAGAATTAATGAAGAGAAATTGAAGAGAGAGCACCAAGTGATGTGGAGAGTCTTTTGTAGAATTGTAAAGTGAAAGGAGATAATGTAATAGTTTTGAGAAAGTGTAAAACTTAAGTACAATGTCCTAAATGTAATAGATTAGGTTCTTCAATTAAATTCAAGCACATATTTAACATGTTCAATAAAATACAAACGATGATATTATTTTTAAGGACAATTAAATTCAATACATAAGAGTTTAATCAAGTAATCTAAAGTACTACTCCTCAGTATTATCCTTTCACAAAAATTGAATAACTAAAAACTAAAAAAATTTGGACGTAGTTATCATGCTTTAGAGAAGAATGGGAAAGACAAGGGGTGTTAATTTTTATCATTGCACAGTTGGGATTTGGGGTGGGGAGAATTTAATGACTGGTGTGTTGGAGGGGGTACCAATATTTTAATCTTGTGGGGGCCAGCTCTTAACTCAAAATGACTGTAGCCTAGTTTTACTTATAATTAGAGAGGTTTTAAAAAAATTTGGAGGGGCCATGGCCCCCCCAATGCATAAGGTGGCTCCGCCCCTGGCCCCAACCCCACATCAAAAGAGCCAAAGTAGTTGTTTGACAAGGACCACTTGGCTAAAACATGAGCAACAACATTTACTTCTCTAGCCACCCAACTGAAACTACAATTTGAGAAATTTAAAAGTAGATCACTTTTAATAGCTTAGGTATGGTCAAATGTATACATTTTCTTTCATGTGAAAATGCATTTTCTGTGCAGTTTACCAATTGGTCAATATTGCTGTATGTACAAACTTGTCAAAAATATCTATGATCAATTAGATTTAATATGGCATAGCACATGTTTGAGTTCTGTATTTGAAGTCATCATATGATTGGTCCATCCACCTTTATAATTATTTCAGTAATCCTATTGATACAGAATGGGTGAAAGGAGTTTGATATTATATTATTTGAATGCTACATTGAATGAGATGAGATGTCAAAGGAATGGAAAATAATGGAGAAGGAAGATTATTAACTTCTAATGATATAATTTTTTTGAAAATGAAAATGAAACAGTGTAGAAAGAAGGTAACACATTAAGTGTAAGCTCTAAAAGATGACGTGAATAGTGCAAAACCTCCTGAATTTGCAGTCAAAATAAAACTTAACACTATCTTCTAATTTGAGAAATACCCAAATTAATCCTTAATTTAAGGATCTAGATCTAAGGATTGAAGTGCATATGGAATAGGTTCAGCTCATTACACTCTTTTTAGGATTTATGCAGTTGTCCATTCAAGTCCAATAACTAATTCTTGATATCAAAAAATAAAATAAAAGTGAATTCCTCCAATTACAGAGCAAATGTGGTGAATGCATTATATGACTCATTGAAGTTGGTGCAATTGAATTTGTGTAGTAGGAGCATTGAGAATTCCATGATCTGTAAGAATCTTAAATAATTTTGACATTCCATTAGAGCCATCAGAAATTGTTTTAGTTGATGACGTTTCATGTAGACTCCACATGTAAGTAATGGGTATTGTAGAACAAAAACTAATATATCTCGATAAGAAAATTAGGAGAGAATTTTTTTTGAGAGAGAGAGAAATATATTGAGTTAGAAAATAAAATCTTTATATTTGTGGCAGGACCATTGTCTCCAAGTGAATATCAATGCAAGCAATAATTGGGGGAAGAAAGGAAAAAATTGACAAAGAAAAGCAAAAAGTCCTTTGAGGTGGATAGTGGAAACTAAATTCTTTTGTGTTTTCTAGTGCACAAAATTCAACATGTGGGTATGACTTCAAGTAAATGAATCAACAAAATGAACTAACTAGAGTTAAAGCAAATGACTACAACTCCCAAGACCCAAATGGAGGTCACTTAGAGTCATGCTTCATGACACTACGTAATGTCGAGAATTATTAAGGAGAAATATATTCTTAGCTCATCAAATGGAAGCCATTGAGGTCATGAAATATTTTCTTAGCTCATCTATGCATAAATTTCTGAGCAATTACCAAGCAAAAATGTGAGGGATAATTCAACCAACACCGTCTCTAAAACCTTTTAAATTTTAATGGAGTTTCTGCTGCCATGTCCAATTATATGCCTCTGGCTGCTTACTCTTTATCCACATAAAACAAGGAAAGAGCTTGTTTTTCTTGGCCATTTACATCAATTTTTACAATGCTTGTGTCAAAAAAATATCATTGGGCTTTTGGGTTAGGCTTAACGCTTAGGCCCAGGACAGCATAGATCAAAAGCCATAGATTCACTTATCCGCCTTAGGTATGACAACAATACACATAACAACATAAACCCTTGTTTTCAAAAAGGGGAAACAGACAGCCAAAATCCTAAAACCTTAAGCTTTGGTCCCTTCGTGAATCTTCGTGATGTCTCAGAACACTACGACAACAAAAGACGTCGTGGAAGACGTCGTGGAAGACATCCTGGGTCATCTCCCAGTGAAATCCTTAACCCGCTTCAGGTGCGTTTCGAAATCATGGGACTCCGTCATCACTGACCCCACTTTCATTACCAAACACTTGAAGCTCAACCTTAACCAATCCGAATCATTAATATCCACAAACACTCACGGTGGGTATTTGCTATACACTACAGAGGATAAGAATAGTTCACCATCTTCCAAACAATTGTGTGCGGTTGTTTGCAACAACGACCGCACATTGACCCAGGTTTCTAGGTTTGAAATCCCCTCTTTTTTTGACAAATGCGACATAGTTGGTTTCTGTAATGGCTTGTTCTGCCTAGCTGACTATGATCTTAGTCACATTATATATCTGTGGAACCCAAGTATTAGAATGTTTAAGAAGCTTCTAGCTACTCCCTTTACTGATGTGTACACCACCTCCGTTATTGGACTTGCTTATAATTCTCAAAACAATGACTTCAAGATTCTTAGACTTGTGTCTTTTTTTGGGGGGCAAGAGGCCGAAGCCGAGATTTACAGCTTGAGTACAGATTCGTGGAGAAAGGTTGTAATATCGTTGGAGTCCTTAAGAGGGTATGAACCCAAGTTTGGTACTATTGCTGATATTGACCCAACCTGTATATTTTTTAATGGAGCTCTGCACACTGTAGCAATTACTAGTAGCCACCGTTTCATTCTGTCCTTTGACGTCAATGATGAGAGCTTCCGTGAGATAATGTTGACTCCTAATCACTTGGATGGACTGCCTGTAAATTTTGCTGAACTTGCAGTGTTCAAGGGATCCCTGGCTGTTTTCGTTTTCGTCCGTGGTTGTCGGGATATGTTATGCCACATATGGGTTATGGAGGAGTATGGTGTGGCCGAGTCTTGGGTTAAAAAATATATGGTACCAATGATTTGGAATGAATTCTATGGCTGCACTGATAATGGTGAACTTTTGATTAAGAATCCCTTTGGGGTGATTTCAGTTGACCCTGAGAATCAAAATCAGAACATTCTTGCAATTGAAGATGCTGATTGGATGGGTTTCACAGCTAATTCAATGGAGAGCTTGATTTTACTCGATGGCAGTAAGTAAATGTGAAAATTCACTTTAGCTATTGTATCACTTTCAGTTTTGCCACCACTATTGTGAAATTAACTTTAGCGAGTAATGCTTAATTTGTATATAACTTTAACTAGTAATTTTGATCCTGAAACTGAGGTTGTAATTGTTTCCATCCTTGAGATTAAGAAATTTCTCAATATGAATGGGTGAAGTTAGCTAGATTACATTTGAGGAATGATCAAATGGGGACTTCAGATGGCTAAGCCTTTCTGTTCTATTGTGCTTTTGCCATTGACCATGCCAAAACCCTTTAGTCTAATTGGTACACTTAGAAATATTTAGTTCTGTGGCTATTTGTGATAAAATATAGTTGTCACTTGTTCTCAGTCCAACAAATAGCAGTAGCTGAAATTTTGCTTTCTTTCAGACGTTTAAAACAATAGAATCCTAATTGACCATAATTTAGCAGTGGCAAAAACCAAAGGTGCATTAACATTACTAGTAGGTGTTGATGTAACAATGAAGTAGGACAGATTTGACATACCTCCGATATGCATGTGTTGGACTTTAGATAGAAAAGTGGCCTTTCATTTGAATTATATCTCATGGCTGGGGATGTATCAAATATGGTCTCCAAAGAGTATCCGGAGATTATAAAACGTTTTAAATTTTGGATACAATCTGATATGTTGTGGATGCGGTCAAGACACAGCCTTGATACGATCTTGATGTGGGAGTTGCTTAAATTGGGAAGAAAAAACTAGTTGGTTTCACTTTGAATGAATCAAAACTCAAAACCCTTCTCTTGTTTTTCAGTAGACTCTCTCTCTCTCTCTCTCTCTCTCTCTCTCTCTCTCTCTCTCTCTCTCTCTCTCAGACACACACACATACACTTTGATCTTATACCTACTCATCAATTGATCGTGATTTCCTGGTCATGGGGTTGATGGATATTGTTGAATCTGTGTTTGTACTTTGAAGGAGTTTGTGATGCATATGGGAGAAAATTGAGTTTCTGTTTTTACTTTTTACCCGTCTGATACTTGTGTGTTTGAGAACTGGGGGACAATTGGAGATGAAGATGCAGATTTTAGGCTTAGTGCATTTGTGCATTTTGAAAATGTTTTTGAAGGATTCGATTTTTGTAATTTATTTTTGAATCAGATATATATTCCTAAAAGTGTAGTTGAGTTAATTAATTGTTGTATATCCTAGTTATAAAGCCAATAGCAGTGGATATAAATGGCACTTCCTCGTCTCACTAGTGATGTTGGGTATATATATATATATATATATATATATATTCTTGTTTTTAGGAGTTGCCATTTATCCGTATGCTTATTGTATCTTGTGTTGGTATTGATGCTTCCTTAGATTAATTTGAATCATGGTGCTGATTGTCATCAAGTTTTGTATGGTGAATACTGCCTTGAAATTCTACTCCTGCACCTTAAATTACCTATTAACAATAGAAAAAAGGGAAGGAATTGACTGAAGTTTGAGAATTGAATTTGGTGATTCAAGGTTCTTATCCCTGATTAAGGAGTTGCATTGATGTAGAATGTTGTAGTATTATGCTAAGAAGCTTAACACTTAGGATTTATATTAATTAAAAAGCGGTAGTGGAGATCTCAGGGTTTATTTAAGATCATTTAAGTTAGTTTTAGACCCAAGGGGGAGAGGAAGGAATGTCAAAATTTTGATTGGAAGGTTATTTTAAAATATATATATATATATATATATATATATATATATATATATCTTTGCTTCATCACTTTGAGACATTGAAGGATAAAAACTTAAAGTACCCCAGGCCCTAAGGTTTTAAGTGCTGGAATGTCCAGGTGTAGGGCAAACATCTTAAGCCGTAAGCTATATTTCATAGTTGAGATTAAAACATAAAAATAAGGTCAGGTTAACATCATGTCTCAAATCTGGATTCATTACTCTTCTATGAGGTTTATGCATAAGGCTTGCCATTTGCGAGATTAATTAAAAAAAGAGTTGTTATTTAGAAAGAGTATTTCAAGCTAATAGCTCCTACTTTTCATAACTTGTATCAATTATTCTCAAAGTTTATATTAATGTTAGCATTAATGGTTAGAGCTCCTTCTCACATACTGTTTTTACTTGTGTTGAATCCCAATGCAAGTTAAATGATATCCATGTTTGAGAATTATAGTTGATTGGGTCATTAATTTCTATTTGCTATTTGTTGATGTATGAGTTAGATTCTGTTCTGTTAGAGGGCTTAAAATGTAAATTTATAAAATATGAAAACACAGGGCTTTTCTAGCCTAGTAAGCAAGCATTTTGTGAAGTTGTTGACTTCAGCATTTGATAATAAACTTGTTACTGAGAATGTCAGAATGTATAACAAAATTCTTCCAAACACTGTTTGGTGCTATTGAGCTGGGCATGTACTTTGTGGCACGCAGCTTAAGAGAGTGAAACTAAGGAAAAGCCTTCCGGTCATCCATTGTTGGTACATGGATACTCTTTCCTGTTTGACTTGAAAAACTTGGTTGGCCTACTTTCAAACTGCTTTTGTCTTTTTGGTTAGTTGTTTGTTAAAATGGAATCAGAGCCTAGTTAGATGTCTTTGGTTCAAATTATACGAAATCTCTATTAGGGGTGTCTTTTGGTCTATCTGTGGAAGACTCATAATTCAGCCTCAGTTGTTAGGCAGGCCTGCCTGCAAGGGGGTGTGTTAACTGTTACGTCTTACCCTAATTAACATATATTTGTACCCACTTCCTTACTTTCGTGTATTTTGGATTGGATGCTTTAAAAAACGAAACATATTGTAAATGCCTCCGTTTCTTTATTGTTTCCATGCCACAGAGTAGAGCAAGGCAGATGGTTTTAAGCACCTGCAAAGCAAAATAAATCTTATTGATCTAGCAGGTTTAGAGCAACAAAAGTTTACTGATGCAACAGGGTCGTGTTTAAAGCAAACTGGTAATATTAGTAGATCACTTTCACAACCTGGGTATGATCAAACATATCTTCTATTTTGTTTGATTTAGCTTACCAATTGGTCAATATTGCTGTATGTACAAACCCGCCAAAAATATATATGATCAATTAGATATAATTTGGTACAGCACGTATTTGAGTTCTCAATTTGATGTTGTCATGATTGATCCATCCACCTTCAAAATTATTTCAGTAAGCCTATTGATTCAGAATGGGTGGGTTGATTTCTTTCCTATAATTAAATGCTACATTGAAGGAGATGAGATGTCAATGGAATGCAAAATAATGGAAAATGAAGAATATTAATTTCAAATAATAAATTTGTTTTGCTGAAAATAAAAACTAAAATAGTGGAGAAGGAAGCTAGTAAGAAAGCAACACATTTAAGTACAAGCTATAAAAAATGAAGAGAATACCACAAAAAACATCCTAAACTTTTGGTCAAAATCAACCTAAACTCCTAATCTTCTAATTTGAAATTAGAAGCCACTGAACTTTGAGAAATACTCAAATTGATCCTTAATTTAAGGATCTAAATCTAAGTATTGAAGTGCTTATGGAAAAGGTTCAGCTCATTGCAGGCTTTTTAACTGCTTGCATTGATGTTCACTTGGACCAAGGTCTTGTTACAAATATAAATCTTTTATTTTCTAACTCAATATATTTCTCTCTTGATTTTCTTTCTTGATAGATATTAGTTTTTATTCTACAATGCCCATTACACACAGGTGGAGTCTGGATGAAACTATGATCATTGACTAAAACAATATATGATGGCTCTAGTGGCACATCAAGCTCATTTAAGATTCATACAGATCATGGTGTTTCTTGCATCTATCTGATCTTATAGAATTCTCAATTGCTTCTACTACACAAATTCAGTTGCACCAACTTCAATGAGTTCATATAATGCTACCCTAATATATGCATATTCAACAAATTTGCTACCCTAAAAGAAATTCACTTTTCTTTTATTTTATGAGATCCCCAATTTGTTATGGGACTTGTTCGGACAACTGCATAAATCCTCTATGGGAATGAAAGGAAAAAATTGACAAAGAAGTCAAACAAAAGGGACTTTGAGTGACTAGTGGTAACCAAATTCTTGTGTTTTTTGATGCACAAAATTGAACATGTTTGTATGACTTTAAGTAATTGAATTAAAAAAAATGAAATACGTTGATTAAAAGTAAATGGCTACAACTCCCATGACTCAAATGGAAGTCACCTAGTGGCATGATTCATAGTCTAGCTCCAATTTTCCAATGACATTAGATAATGTTGAGAATTATTAAAGAGAAATATATTCTTAGCTCATCAAATAGAAGTCATTGAGGTGAAATATACTCTCAGCTCATCTATGAATAAGTTGCTAAATAATTACCAAGCAAAAATGTGAGGGATAATTCTGCAAGCAAAATCTCTAAACCTTTTTAAATTTTAATGGAGTTTTTGCTACTAGAAGTTGAGATTATTACTATTGAGTTGTGAAGAGTTAAAGCTTGAAAATTGATAATGAGAACTGGGAAAGTGGGAATTGGGTGGGGTACGTGAGAGCAAAAAAGCAAAGTTATTTTTGTCTTTCTTTCTCAGCAGGCATTTTCACACCATTTCTCTTCATTTCAGAGAGACAAGTTTTATGTGAGTTATGGTGGAAAATGTCTAGCCCCCACCTAAAAATTTTCTTTCCCCTCCTTTCAACCAAACCACACACAAACTCATTTTCTCTTCTATTCTTTCTCCATTATTTTTCATCCATCATATTCCACCCCAACCAAACATACCTTTAATCCACATAAAACAAGGAAACAACTTGTTTTTCTTGGGCCACCTGCATCAATTTTTATAATACTTGTGTCAATAAAATATTATTGCGCTTTAGGGTTTTAGGCTTAGGCCCAAATGGTTCACTCATCCTTATCTTCATTATTCTCCTCCAAATCATATACTATATAATAAAAGTTGGGCTTAGAAGTCATGGTTGTGCCACGTGACTTCACTAAATAAAGCAATTTTTTGTTTTAGATTTTTAGATTTTAAAAATATGTATATAACTTTTTTTCTCCTATAATTTCTAAATCGATAAAGAAACTTAATTTGATTAAAATTCAAATTCTTCATCTCATCCTTATTGTTTAAGTGTAGTGTATTATAATCCAAATTCTCCATCTAATCTTTATTTGTACCTCTAGTGTATTATAAAAAAAGCAATTTTAACAAAACATGCAACTTACATTAAAAATAAGTGTTTTAACACAACCTACATTCAACAAAACATAGAATTTTAAAAAGAGACTAAATTTAGTTGGTTTTCTTCTTTGAAAAGTAAATTTAGTTGGTTGGTGCCATACAACTACAACCTACAATTGTGACTATCTAAATATTATCAACAAAACCTAAAATAATAGGATAGAAAAAAAAAAAAATCCAAAGCATAAAATATTAAAATGTGTAGTTGGGTATCTAGAAGTATAGCTAATCTCATGAATTTTTTTTTTTTTAATAAAAAAAAGCACTTTCATCGAGAGGATATACACATGGAGAGGTATCATATACTATATGATAAAAGTTAGGTTTAAAAGCTGTGGTTGCACTAAGTGGCTGCACTAAATTGCAGAAATTTTTTTAAAAAATAAATACTATAATTTTTTTGTACATATCTTCTTTTCCTATGATTTCTAAACTGATAAAAATCTTAATTTAATTACAATCCAAACTCTTCATTTAATCCTTTTACTATTATAATTTATAAGTTGATAAAAAATTTTAATTTGATTACAATTCAAACTCTTCATCTAATCCTTTTTATACTTAAAAAAAAAAAAAAAAAACAACAACAACGACAACAATCTTCATCTATTCCTTTTTTTAAATTTAAATTATATTACTTCCTATTAAAAAAAATAATAATACCTATAAAAAAATGCTACGTCTTTAATAACAAAATCTTCCTCTTTACACGTGACTTTTTTTTTTAGATAATTATTGTTCATACCAATTTACCAAAAACGTTTTTGGATAAAGTAAAAAAAAAAAAAAAAAATTGTAAATAAGGTAATAAGCATTTGAGTTTAAAGTAAACACCTACCCTTTCTTCTAAAAAAAAATGGTATCTATTCTATATATAATAAATGTTTGTTCTTCTAAAAAAAAAACGTTTTTTTTTGTTATAAAAGAAAATTTTGCATTTTTTCCCAAAAAAAAAAAAAAAAGTTTTCCTTTTTCTTTCTCTTCATATGATTTTTTTTTTTTTTCACTTTTTATGGGATTTATGAGATAGCAACAAACAAATTGATGAGAAATCTTAATTCCAATAGGATTTTAAATTCTATATCAAATGAAGCTCTCTCTCTCTCTCTCTCTCTCTCTCTCTCTCTCTCTCTCTCTCTCTCTCTCTCTCTCTCTATATATATATATATATATATATATATATGGGTTGGGTTCAAGTTACACCTGGTATATCTCTAAGTAATGTTACACCATTCAATAACTTGTTATAGAATTCATATTTTGATAATCCTACCGTTAAATTACATGTTCTATATATTCTTTATATGTTCTTAATAATCATGCCAGTTTTCCTGTCAATTGGATGTTTATTCCAATAATTGAATGCCTAAATCCCTTGACAAGTATGCGATCTTTCTTCATTATTAAATTTTCATTTTGTTTAAGCTATTTTTCTTTAACTTGAAAAATATTAATAAAAACTTCTCACACATGTTTTAACCCAATTCATAATATTAAACTTTCGTACCTATTTATACTCTTCTACAATAATTGATTCAGGTTTAATTACATACTCACACTTTCACCTCTTAAAGTGATAGAGAAAACAAGTAAGTTTATTTTTTGTTCTTTTTCTAAATTTATATCTTGATTTATAATTTGTGTTAATTTCTTAATTTTAAATCATGAATAAGTTTTGGGCTTTCAAAAAAGAAATCATGAATAATTTTGATTATATTCTTTATATTGAATGTAAATTGTTGTTTATAGGTTTTTGGTTGTGTAATATTCTTCTGGAAAAAAGAAATAAAATAAAATAAAATAGTTTATATAAATTTGGCAACAAAGCTAAATAGATAAGCTTAAGAAATGTTTATTAATAATAGTTTTATCAGTAACTTTTTATTAACATGATTTAAAAAAAAAATTTGAATAGAGAGATAATTTATTAATGTGATTTAAACTCTACTAAAACTTTTTTAAGGGATTGGTTTAAAAAAATTTCAAAGAAATTTTCTAATTATTAACTACTATGCTCTAACTTCTAACTGCCAAAACCCACAATTGAAATACTAATCCGTATGGGATACTATTTCCAAAGATTAATATCTCAGCTATTATATATTATACGCTGACTTCTTCTTCTTCTTCTTCTTTTCATTTTTTTTTATTTTTTATTTTAATTTTTAAGAATCGTTTCTCTTTCTCCTCTCAAAATAAAGGGATTAATAAGAATTAGCTAGACAGGGATAAGACTACGCCACCTTTTTTCTACAATAAATGTTAAATTCAAATAATTTTTCATGCATATACACACACATGATGCGTGCAATGCATAAGATTTAAACTTTAAATTTAAACTTAAACTTGGTAGGGTGAAACTCACTCAAGTTTCAGCGTCTTCTTCCACGCTTTCAAGGACAAAAATTAAATTCTCATGTGAGTCTCTCTCCTTCAAATTATTAAATGTTTAAAAATTTAGATTGTTCATAATTATTGAATTGAGGTTTCTACTTAAACATGATTTCAATTATTGTTTTAGATAGTTTTAACTATTAAATTCAAGAATTTTCCATTTAAATATATGTAATTAAAAGAGCCTTAAAGTTCAATGTATTGTTGAAAATCATTTCATATATATATATATTTGGTACCTCTTCCATCTTCCATTTAATTATATATATATAAATATATATATATATATGTATATATATGCATTTTATGACACCTTAGACTTACACAACATGCATTCATTATGTAACTTAAAAGTAAAATATTCATTTATTTTTATTATCTCTATATATTAAGAGGATTCAGAAAGTTAATTATTGTCTTTTTTATTTCGAAAATACCCCTAATTTAATTGACTTATCCTTATTCCTTTTTTTTTTTTTTTTTTGTTGAGAAGCTTATCTTATCCTTATTCCCTAAAACATAAAAAAGAAGTTAAAATTGTAAATTGGTTGAAAAAGAGAACTACCCCATATTTTATAAAACTTCCCACTAACCTGTGTACACAACCAAAACTAAACTCACGTTCCTATATAATAATAAATAAAAAAACACTTACAAAAGAAAAGAAGCCTCATTACATGTGCAAAGCGCGTGTGATGAAGCTGGTATATTTTAAGTAAATTAATAAAATAATTTTTACATTTAAATTTTAATTAAGCATGCATGATACTAGTAAGAAAGAAAAACAAACCAAATCCTAAAACCATAAAACTTATCCTAATATCTTGTGTCAAAAAATATATTTTTGGGCTTTTGGGTTAGCTTAGGCCCAGGACACCACAGATCAAATGCCATAGATTCACTTATCCTAATATCTTCATTCTTCTCCCCCTTTATGTATGACAAAGTTAACAACAGAGCATAAATTCTTGTTTTCAAACCTTAAACCTGTTCCCTTCGTGAATCTTCCTGATGTCTCAGACTGCTACAACAACAAGGCGTGAGCTTCTTCCAGACGGCGTCGTGGAAGACATCCTGGGTCATCTCCCAGTGAAATCCTTAACCCGCTTCAGGTGCGTTTCTAAATCATGCGACTCCATCATCACTGACCCCACTTTCATTACCAAACACTTCAAGCTCAACCTTAAGCATTCCGAATCATTGAAATCCACAAACACTCATAGTGGGTATTTGCTATATATTACAAAGGATAAGAATAGTTCATCTTCATCATCTTCTAAACAATTGTGTACGGCTGTTTGCAACAACGACCGCACATTGACCCAGGTTTCTAGGTTTGAAATCCCCTCTTTTTTTGACAAATGCAAAATAGTTGGTTGCTGTAATGGCTTGTTCTGCATGGTTGACTATAATCTTTGTCACATTATATATCTGTGGAACCCAAGTATTAGGATGTTTAAGAAGCTTCTAGCTACTCCCTCTACTGACGAGGACGCCAGGTCCGTTATTGGACTTGCTTATAATTCTCAAAATAATGACTTCAAGATTCTTAGACTTGTGTCTTTTTTTTGGGAACTAGAAGTTGAAGCTGAAGCCGAGATTTACAGCTTGAGTACAGATTCGTGGAGAAAGGTCGTAATAACGATGGAGTCCTTAAGAGGGTATGAACCCAACTTTGGAACTATTTATATTTATCCACCCTGTTTATTTTTTAATGGAGCTTTGCACTCTTTAGCAGCCAGTATTCCCCACGATTTCATTCTGTCCTTTAACGTCAATGATGAGAGCTTCCGTGAGATAATGCTGCCTCCTAATTTTAATTTATCGTTTGGTGCGCCTGGAAATTTCCCTGAACTTGCATTGTTCAAGGGATCCCTGGCTGTTTTCATTTCCGGAGATAATTATCAGGGTGTCTTATGCCACATATGGGTTATGGAGGAGTATGGTGTGGCCGAATCTTGGACTAGAAAATATATGGTACAAATGGATTGGTTTTGGGATGGTCATTTCTTTGGCTTTGCTGATAATGGTGAACTTTTGATTAAGAATGCCTTTGGGCTGGTTTCAATTGACCTTGAGAGTCAAAATCAGAACGTTCTTGCAATTGAAGGTGCTGATTGGGTGGGTTCCACAACTAATTCGATGGAGAGCTTGATTTTACTCGATGGTGGTAAGTAAATGTGAAAATTCACTATAGCTATTATATATCACTTTCAGTTTTGCCACCATCATTGTGAAAATTAACTTTAGCTAGTATTGTTTAATTTGTATATAACTTTAGCTAGTACTTTTGATGCTGAAACTAAGGTTGTAATTGTTTCCATCCTTGAGTTTAAGTAATTTCTCAATATGAATGGGTGAAGTTAGCTAAATTACATTTGAGGAATGATCAAATGGGGATTTTAGATGGCTAAGCCATTCTGTTCTATTGTGCTTTTGCCATTGACCATACCAAAACCCTTTAGTCTAATTGGCCTGCTTAGCAATATTTAGTTCCATGGCTATATGTGATAGGTTATAGTGGTTACTTGTTCTCAAGTCCAACAACTAGCAGTAGCTGAAATTTTGCTTCCTTTCAGAAGTTTAAAACAATGAAATCCTAGTTGACCATAATTTAACAGTGCCAAAAACCAAAATTGCATTAATATTACTAGTAGGTGTTGATGTAACAATGAAGTAGGACAGATTTGAAGTACCTACGATATGCATGTGTTGGACTTTAGTACGAAAAGTGGCCTCTCATTTGAAATATCTCTCGTGGCTGGAGATGTATCCAAATATCCAATACAGTCTCCAAAGAGTGTCTAGAGATAAAAAAATGTTTTAAATTTTGGATACAGTCTGATATGTTGTGGATGTGGTCAAGACAGCCTTGATACGATCTTGATGCGGGAGTTGCTTAAATTGGGAAGAAAAACTAGTTGGTTTCACTTTGAATGAGTCAAAACCCTTCTCTTGTTTTGCAGTCAACTCTCTCTCTTTCTCTCTCTCTCTCTCTCTCTGAGACACACACACACACTCTTTGATCTTATACCTACTCACCAATTGATCGTGATTTCCTGGTCATGGGGGTTGATGGATATTGTTGCATCTGTGTTTGCACTTTGAAGGAGTTTGTGATGCATGTGGGAGATAATTGAGTTTCTGTTTTTATTTTTAACTGTCTGATTCTTGTGGGTTTGAGAACTGGGGGACAATTGGAGATGAAGCTGCAGATTTTAGGCTTAGTGCATTTGTGCATTTTGAAAATGTTTTTGAAGGATTTGATGCTTGTAATTTATTTTTGAATTTGATAACATAAAACATACCTAAATGGGTAGATGAGTTAATTAATTGTTGTATATCCTAGTTATAAAGCCAATGAGCAGTGGTTATAAATGGCACTTCCTCATCTCACTATTGATGTTGGGTATATTATATATATATTCTTGTTGTTAGGAGTTTCCATTCATCCGTATGCTTATTGTATCTTGTGTTGGTATTGATGCTTCCTTAGATTAATTTGAATCATGGTGCTGATTGTCATCAAGTTTTGTATGGGAGAATACAGCCTTTAAATTCTACTCCTGCACCCTAAATTACCAATTAACAATAGAAAAAAAAAGGGAAGGAATTGACCGAAGTTAGAGAATTGAATATGCTGATTCAAGGCTCTTATTCCCGATAAAGGAGTTGCGTTGATGCAGAATGTTGCTGTAGTGTTATGCTAAGAAGCTTAATACTTAGGATTTATATTAATTAAAAATAGGTAATGGAGATCTCAAGGTTTATTTTTGATGATTTAAGTTAGTTTTAGACCCAAGGGGGAGGGGAAAGAATGTCAAGATTTTGATTGGAAAATTTTTATTTTTTATTTTATTTAAAAAAAAACATATCTTTGCTTCATCACTTTGAGACATTGAAGGATAAAAACTTAAAGTACCCCAGGCCCCAAGCTTTTAAGTGTTGGAATGTCCAGGTGTAGGGCAAGCATCTTAAGCCGTAAGCTATATTTCATAAATGAGATTAAAACATAAAAATCAGGTCAGGTTAACATCATGTCTCACATCTGGATTCATTACTCTTCTATGAGGTTTATGCATAAGGCTTGCCATTTGCGAGATTAATTAAAAAAAGAGAGTTGTTATTTAGAAAGAGTATTTCAAGCTAATAGTTCCTACTTTTCATAACTTGTTCCAATTGTTCTCAAAGATTGTATTAATGTTAGTATTAATGGTTAGAGTTCCCGCTCACATGCTCTTTTTACTTGTGTTTGAATCCCAATGCAAGTTAAATACTATCCATGTTTGAGAATTATAGTTGATTGGGTCATTAATTGCTATTTGGTATTTTTTGGTGTATGAGTCAGGTTTTGTTCTGTTACAGCCTTACAGGGCTTAAAATGTAGATTTATAAAATATGAAAACACGGGGCTTTTCTAGCCTAGTAATCAGGCATTTTGTGAAGTTATTGACTTCAGCATTTGATAATGAACTTGTTACTTAGAATGTATAACAAAATTCTTCCAAACACTGTTTGGTGCTACTGAGATGCGAATGTGCTTTGTGCCTCGCAGCTTCAGAGAGTGAAACTAAGGAAAAGCCTTCCGGTCATCCATTTTTGGTACATGGATACTCTTTCCTATTTGACTTGAAAAACTTTGTTGGCCTACTTTCAAACAGCTTTGGTCTTTTTGGTTAGTTGTTTGTTAAAATGAAATTAGAGCCTAGTTAGATGTCTTTGGTTCAAATTATGTGAAATCTCTATTAGGGGTGTCCTTTTCTATCTGTGGAAGACTCATAATTCGGCCTCGGTTGTTTGGCAGGCCTGCCAGGAAGGGGGTGTGTCACATCACCCTAATTAGCGTATATTTTGTACCCACTTCCTTACTTATGTGTATTTTGGATTGGATGCATTAACAAACCCAAGAAATTGTAAATACCTTTGTTTATTTGTTTTTTCTATGTCACAGAGTAGAGCAAGGCAGATGGTTTAAGCACCTGCAATACAAGCAGAATAAATCTTGTTGATCTAACTGGTTCAGAGTAACAAAAGTTAACTGGTGCCGGTTTCAATTGACCCTGAGAGTCAAAATCAGAACATTCTTGCAATTGAAGATGCTGATTGGATGGGTTTCACAGCTAATTCAATGGAGAGCTTGATTTTACTTGATGGGGGAAAGTAAATGTGAAACCTAACTTTAGCTATTATATTGCTTACAGAGCTGAGAGCTTCAGTTTTTCCATCATCATTGTGAAAATTAACTTTATCTATTATAGTTTTATATGTATTTTAGTCTATGGAAACTCAAAGCTTTTGATGCTGAAAATAATAAGGTTGTAATTGTTTCCATCCTTGAGGTAAAGAGATATGTCAATATGAATGGGTGAAGTTAGCTAAGTTACATTTGAGGATTGATAGTTCAAAGTGCTCAATTGAAGTGAATCCTACTAGTTTTGTTTCTCTTTTCGATGTGCATTTCTTATAAGCAAATTACAGCTTGAGAATGCTATGCTTAGGGTCTTTGGCCCTGTTCTAATATTCCTAGGTGATTTCAACCCAGGAGTTATAACTATCATTTATGCTTATTTTTTGTTGTTTCTTTTCTTTTCCTTAGATTTTTTAGCAACCAAACAATGACTCTGATTAATTAGGATTGTGGAGACAAAATTCAATAATGATTAGCTTTTTTTGTTTCCCTGATTTCGTTCCGTACTGGCTTTTTTTAGAGTCTCATTTTGTTTGGTTCTTTTTTCCCTTTTAAGCCTCTGGCTGGTTGCTAGAAAAATGGAAGGAAAATGATTGTCAAGTTAGTGTTAATATTAGTTTTTTCCCTACCATTTTTCAAATTAACATCAGTAGTGGCTAGAGAGAATGCGATGGTTTCAAATAGTAATAGTTTCGCTGTGTTTTTGTACTATTTAATGTATATAGGAAGGAGGATTATTTAGCCATTTGTGGAAGCATTCGTCTCAGATTTGGAACTTAGTTTCGTTGTGCATCCTTTGGTGTATTTGGAAGGAACAGAATTGGAGGACTTTTGAGGACTTGGATAGGCTTTGTGATTTGATGCTTGCTTCTTTTAGTGAAACTCTTTTTGATTGGTCTTGGGCTTGGGGACTCACGACTAGTGATTCTCTCCCCTCTTTTCTCTGCTCCATTTCTCTTTTGTAATTATTCTCTTGTTTGGTTTTCTTTTTTGTTGTTTCTCTATTTTCTTCTTCTTGTTTTTTCTAGGTTTGCTCTATGTTCTTCATGCATAGAGTAGACTTTCGTATATATTCCATTCTTAATTATAAAAAAAAAAAAAAAAAAATTTGTTTAGCCGTTGTGCTTGTGTTTGGTGAAAGTAATTGTGGGTGGCAATCGTATTTAGGTTTGGGGAAATTTTCATTAAGTGCCATTTACTTATTTTTATACAGATTTGGTTATTATTGCCAGGAATATCCAGAAATTGTGTGTATATTATAGGAGATATCAATGTTGCTAGTAGCAACAAGATGCTTTAAGAGTAATTCATAATAGTATAGTGCTTAGCAACTCCGAAATGTGCTCAAATGAGGATTTCAGATGGCTTAAGTAATTCTGTTTTATTGTTAGTCTAATTGGCTCGCTGAGCAATATTTAATTCCATGGCTATTTGTGATAGAATATGGTGGTCAGCTGTTCTCAAGTCCAACAACTAGCAATAGCTGAAATTTGGCTTCCTTTTGAGTTCAAAACAATGGAATCCTGATTGACCATAATTAACAGTGTCAAAAACCAAAAATTGCATTAATTTTACTAGGTGTTGATGTAAGAATGCAGTGGGACAGATTTGAAGTACCTCCCATATGAATGTGCTGGACTCTATTATTATTATCAGCAGCTGGCAGCCGCCACAGCAGTTGGCAGCATCGGCAGCTGCGGCAAGGAACCGTGGGGTAGCAGTATATCATTGCATAAGTAAAGAACTATTTTAGTGCAACAAGACTACATTGTGTACAAAAGACACATAAGTATAAAGAAATACAGAACGTTATTAGTAATATGTACTCCGTAATGAGATGCTATTAGTGGAACACCATGCCAGAGATTAATCAAATAAAGAACTGGTAAACATAGCTAACAATTGGGGTTTATGGCAATGAAAATTCCACCAAAATCAACATGTCGTAGGCTTGAGTTTGGTAATCAACCTCTCCCAAAATAATTGGGAATAAGATTGCTTGCTAATCACCTCTCTCAATTCTTGTAAAAGTGGGAGTTTTGTGTAGTAGGTATGACCTTTTTTTTTTTTTGGAAGTGTAGTAGGTATGACCTTTTATAAAGGTTTTAAGGGGGTGAAAATGGATGTTATTTGGGAGACAAAGAAGAAGAGATATTTCTTCTCGTAACCTAAGCCATCGGGTTTTGGCTTTTGTTCCATTTTTTCAATTACCGAGATGATTTGGTCTACTTATGTGTTAGTTTACTGATTGAGAAAGTGTAAAACTGGTATAGTTATGCATTTTCTTCATTCTTTGAATTTACTACATTTTTTCAAAAGTTGAATATAGCATTAAAATCTCCATTGATTTTTGGAGGATCTTGTGATAGACAACAATGCGCTATAGATACAAATACAACCATACAACAAATTTCATAATTTTTTTTTTCACAATTTGTTGGGTCAGTAGATTGTGATTAGTGTAATATCACTTTCATTGGGATCACCATTGGCATTACTATCATTATTGTATACTAATCACAACCTTACACCTCAATAGTTGTGAAAAATATTATGAAATTTATTGTGTCATTAGACTAATTGTGTGAAAAATGTTTAGGTAATAGTTTGAATGCGGACACCACACAAGATCATGAATGGAGGTGATCTAATAGTTAAGAAGATTTCAAGTAACTCATTATCAATTAATGGATGAACCTTTGAAAATTTATATGACTCAGTTGCTGACATTAAAGCAACATAGGCAAAATCCCTATCAATGTGATTGTTTTCAGGTTGGAATTAAATGATTGTTGGTGTTAGATGCTAAATAAATATATCTTATTTGCAGGAAGAATCTATCAGCTTGTAGGAGAGACCCTTGTTGAAAATTATTTGGCTTGATTCAATAGTTCCGTCTTTGCATATGGACAGGTATTGTTCAGATTGCTTTTGTTTCTTTTCTATTTTGTTAGACAGGAAGCAAAAATACTTAAACCATTTGGGGTCTGGCCAAATAAAGGTTTTATATTTGTGGTAGGACCATGGTCTCCAAGTGAACATCAATGCAAGCAGTAAATGGGGATGAAAGGAAAAAATTGACAAAGAAAAACAAAAAATCCATTGAGCGGCTAGTGGTAACTAAATTCTTTTGTGTTTTTCAATGCACAAATTTGAACATGTGGGTATGACTTCAAGTAAATGAATCAACAAAATGAACTTGGTAGAGTTAAAGCAAATGACTACAACTCCCATGACTCAAATGGAAGTCACTAAGAGTCATGATTCATAGTCTAGCCTGGATTGTCCAATGACATTACATAATGTCTAGAATTATTAAAGAGAAATATATTCTTAGCTCATCAAATGGAAGTCATTGAGGTTATATAATATTTTCTTAGCTCATCTATGCATAAATTTTTGAACAATTACCAAGCAAAAATGTGAGGGATAATTCTGCAAGCACAATCTTTCAAACCTTTTAAATTTTAATAGAGTTTCTGCTGCCATGTCCAATTATATGCCTCTGGCTGCTTTCTCTTAATCCGCATAAAACAAGAAAAGAGCTTGTTTTACTTGGCCATTTACATCAATTTTTACAATGCTTGTGTTAAAAAATATATCATTGGGCTTTTGGGTAAGGCTTAGCCGCTTAAGCCCAGGACACCACAGATCAAATGCCATAGATTCACTTATCCTCACTCTTCTCCTCCTTATGTATGAGTATGACAACATAAACCCTTGTTTTCAAAAAGGGGAAACAGACAGACAAAATCCTTGAACCTTAAACTTTGGTCCCTTCGTGAATCTTCGTGATGTCTCTGAACACTACAACAACAATGCGTGAGCTTCTTCCAGACGACGTCGTGGAAGACATCCTGGGTCATCTACCAGTGAAATCCTTAACCCGATTCAGGTGCGTTTCGAAAACTTGTGATTCCATCATCACTGACCCCACTTTTATTACCAAACACTTCAAGCTCAACCTTAAGCAATCCGAATCATTGAAATCCACAAACACTCATAGTGGGTATTTGCTATATACTACAAAGGATAAGAATAGTTCATCATCTTCCAAACAATTGTGTACGGTTGCTTTCAACAACGACCGCACATTGTCCCAGGTTTCTAGGTTTGAAATTCCCTCTTTTTTTGACAAATGCAAAATACTTGGTTGCTGTAATGGCTTGTTCTGCCTAGCTAATTATGAGAAAGAACTTTGTCACATTATATATCTGTGGAACCCAAGTATTAGGATGTTTAAGAAGCTTCTAGCTACTCCCTCTACTGACGAGGACGCCAGGTCCGTTATTGGACTTGCTTACAATTCTCAAAACAATGACTTCAAGATTCTTAGACTTGTGTCTTTTTTTTGGGGACAAGAGGCCGAAGCCGAGATTTACAGCTTGAGTACAGATTCGTGGAGAAAGGTTGTAATATCGATGGAGTCCTTAAGAGGGTATGAACCCAACTTTGGAAGAATAAGATTTGTTGACATTGATGCACCCTGTATATTTTTTAATGGAGCTTTGCACCATGTAGCAATGGCTAACTGCCACCGTTTCATTCTTTCTTTTGATGTCAATGATGAGAGCTTCCGTGAGATAATGATTCCTGAGATAATGTTTCCTCCTAATCCCTTAGTTGTGGTTGCGAAATTTACCCAACTTGCGTTGTTTAAGGGATCCCTAGCTCTTTTGGCTTCCACTCATAGTTGTGGGGGTGCCTTTTGGCACATATGGGTTATGGAGGAGTATGGTGTGGCTGAGCCTGAGTCTTGGACTAGAAAATATACTGTACCAATGATTTCGAACGGTCATTTCTATGGCTGCACTGATAGTGGTGAAGTTCTGCTTAAGAAAGCCACTGGGCTGGTTTCAATTAACCCTGAGAGTCGAAGGCAGAACATTCTTGTATTTGAAGATGTTGATTGGGTGGGTTTCACGGCTAATTCAATGGAGAGCTTGATTTTACTTGATGGCAGTAAGTAAATGTGAAAATTCACTTTAGCTATTATATCACTTTCAGTTTTGCCACCATCATTGTGAAAATTAACTTTAGCTAGTATTGCTTAATTTGTATTATTGTATATAACTTTAGCTAGTACTTTTGATACTGAAACTAAGGTTGTAATTGTTTCCATCCTTGAGTTTAAGTAATTTCTCAATATGAATGGGTGAAGTTAGCTAAATTACATTTGAGGAATGATCAAATGGGGATTTCAGATGGCTAAGCCATTCTTTTCTATTGTGCTTTTGCCATTGACCATACCAAAACCCTTTAGTCTAATTGGCCCACTTGGCAACATTTAGTTCCATGGCTATATGTGATAGATTATAGGGGTCACTTGTTCTCAAGTCCAACAACTAGCAGTAGCTGAAATTTTGCTTCCTTTCAGAAGTTTAAAACAATAAAATCCTAGTTGACTTTAAGATTCTTAGACTTGTGTCTTTTGTTTGGGGACAAGAGGCCGAAGCTGAGATTTACAGCTTGAGTACAGATTCGTGGAGAAAGGTTGTAATATCGATGGAGTCCTTAAGAAGGTATGAACCCAACTTTGGAACTATTGTTGACATTGGTCGAGCCTGTATATTTTTTAATGGAGCTTTGCACACTGTAGCAGACACTAATCACCACAGTTTCATTCTGTCCTTTAACGTCAATGATGAGATCTTCCGTGAGATAATGTTGCCTCCTAATTACTTAGATGGTGTGCCTGTATTTTCCACTGATCCTGTAGTGTTCAAGGGATCCCTGGCTGTTTTCTTTTTTGCTTATGATGATGTGGATGTCTTCTGTTACATATGGGTTATGGAGGAGTATGGTGTGGCCGAGTCTTGGACTAGAAAATATATGGTACCAATGATGTGGATTAGTTTTTTCTATGGCTGCACTGATAATGGTGAACTTCTGATTGAGAGTGGCAGTGCGCTGGTTTCAATTGACCCTGAGAGTCAAAATCAGAACATTCTTGCAATTGAAGATGTTGATTGGATGGGTTTCACAGCTAATTCAATGGAGAGCTTGATTTTACTCGATGGTGGTAAGTAAATGTGAAAATTCACTTTAGCTATTATATCACTTTCAGTTTTGCCACCATAATAGTGAAAATTAACTTTAGCTAGTATTGCTTAATTTGTATATACCTTTAACTAGTAATTCTAGTCCTGAAACTAACGTTGTAATTGTTTCCATCCTTGAGTTTAAGATATTTCTTAATATGAATGGGTGAAGTTAGCTAAATTACATTTGAGAAATGATCAAATGGGGATTTCAGATGGCTAGGCCATTCTTTCTATTGTGCTTTTGCCATTGACCATACCAAAACCCTTTAGTCTAACTAGCCCGCTTAGCAATTTTTAGTTCCATGGCTATTTGTGATAGAATATAGTTGTCACTTGTTCTCAGTCCAACAAATAGCGGTAGCTGAAATATTGCTTCCTTTCAGACGTATAAAACAATGGAATCCTAATGGACCATAATTTAACAGTGGCAAAAACCAAAATTGCATTAATATTACTAGTGGGTGTTGATGTAACAATAAAGTACGACAGATTTGAAGTACCTCCGATATGCATGTGTTGGACTTTAGATAGAAAAAGTGGCCTCTCATTTGAATTCTCTCTCATGGCTGGAGATGTATCCAATATGGTCTCCAAAGAGTATCTGAAGATTAAAAATTGTTTTAAATTTTGGATACAATCTGATATGTTGTGGATGCGGTCAAGACACGGGCTTGATGCAATCTTGATGTGGGAGTTGCTTAAATAGGGAAGAAAAAACTAGTTGGTTTCACTTTAAATGAGTCAAAACTCAAAACCCTTCTCTTGTCTTTCAGTAGACTCTCTCTCTCTCTCTCTCTCTCTCTCTCTCTCTTAGACACACACATACACTTTGATCTTAAACCTACTCATCAATTGATCGTGATTTCCTGGTCATGGGGGTTGATGGATATTGTTGCATCTGTGTTTGTACTTTGAAGGAGTTTGTGATGCATGTGGGAGATAATTGAGTTTCTGTTTTAACTTTTTACCTGTCTGATACTTGTGGGTTGAGAAGTGGGGGACAATTGGAGATGAAGCTGCAGATTTTAGGCTTAGTGAATTTTGTGCTTTTTGAAAATGTTTTTGAAGGATTCGATGCTTGTAATTTATTTTTGAATCTGATAAATATTCCTAAAAGTGTAGATGAGTTAATTAATTGTTGTATGTCCTAGTTATAAAGCCAATAAGCAGTGGTTATAAATGACACTTCCTCTTCTCACTGTTGATGTTGGGTTTATATATATTCTTATTTTTAGGAGTTGCCATTTCTCCATATGCTTATTGTATCTTGTGTTGGTATTGATGCTTCCTTAGATTAATTTGAATCATGTTGCCATTTGCGAGATTAATTAAAAAAAAAGTTGTTATTTAGAAAGAGTATTTCAAGCTAATAGCTCCTACTTTTTATAACTTGTTCCAATTATTCTCAAAGATTGTATTAATTTTAGTATTATTGGTTAGAGTTCCCGCTCACATGCTCGTTTTACTTGTGTTAGAATCCCAATGGGAGTTAAATACTATCCATGTTTAAGAATTATAGATGATTGGGTCATTAATTGCAATTTGCTATTTTTTTTTTTTGTGTATGAGTCAATTTTTGTTCTTTTACAAGGCTTAAAACGTAGATTTATAAAATATGAAAACACAGGGCTTTTCTAGCCAAGTAAGCAGGCATTTTGTGAAATTATTGACTTCAGCATTTGATAATGAACTTGTTACTTAGAATGTCAGAATGTATAACAAAATTCTTCCAAACACTATTTGCTGCTATTGAGCTGGGAATGTGCTTTGTGCCACGCAGCTTCAGAGAGTGAAACTAAGGAAAAACCTTCCGGTCATCCATTTTTGGTACATGGATACTCTTTCCTATCTGACTTGAAAAACTTTGTTGGCCTACTTTCAAACAGCATTTGTCTTTTTGGTTAGTTGTTTGTTAAAATGGAATCAAAGCCTAGTTAGATGTCTTTGGTTCAAATTATGTGAAATCTCTATTAGGGGTGTCTTTTGGTCTATCTGTGGAAGACTCATAATTCAGTCTCGGTTGTTAGGTAGTCCTACCTGCAAGGGGGTGTGTTACGTCTTAACCTAATTAACATATATTTTGTACCCACTTAAGTTTATTTTGGATTGGAAGCTTTAAAAAACCAAACAAACTGTAAATACCTCTATTTCTTTATTGTTTCATCCCACTGAGTAAAGCAAGGCATATGGTTTTTTTTTTTTTTTTTTTTTTTTTTTGAGAGGAAGGCATATGGTTTTAAGCACTTGCAAAACAAGCCGAATAAATCTTGTTGATCTAGCTAGTTCAGAGCAACAAAAGTTAACTAGTGCAGCAAGGCCACATTTAAAGTAAGCTACTAAGCTAGTAATATTAGTAGATCACTTTCATAGCTTGGGTATTGTAACACCCGCCTCACTTAAATTTAATTTAGTTCCTTCTAGAGTGGAGTTGATGAATTATTTAATTTATTTTTAAGGTGATATTATTTTATATTATGATATCTACAAAGAAAATAAATAAAAGAAGATATAAATAGAGTATGACTAAACAAAGCAAAATCATCTCTACAGTTAATGCAAGAGCTTTTGGTGTCTGGTTTATCTATTTTATTTTAGTAAGAGGATTTTTAATTATTAGTGAAAAGCTTAGCACTTAATAAATCATCTTTTTGTGTATTAGGTATGAGTGACATTGGCTTGGAAGGTTGAGGTAAGTGGACTTCAGAATATGACGTTTCTCAAGACGTGTATATTTATATATATTTTTGGTAAAAATATATTTATATATACATAATTGCAAAAGTGAAGTCTCCAAAACTTATACCATTGTTAATGCTTTGTACATGCCCGAATTTTATTATTTCTTGTATATTATTTTGAAACTATATATGCTAAGAATGACTTAAAACTATATTTTTGAGAAAGTATTTGTCATATGATATATGATTGACATTGAAAATATTGTAACAAAGTAAGAATGCTTTCAAATGGTCAGCTAGACAATTTGCAACCTTTGCCAACACAGGGTTAAGTGTTGGTCTTCGGCCGATGTAGTGTTATTGTAGTGTGGCGTAGTGTTATTGTTTGCTCTTCGGAGCCAATATTATTGTTTGCTCTTTGGAGCCAGTGTCGCTTCTTTGAGGTTAGCGTTATTATTCCCCATGGAAATCACCCACCAAGTGTTTAGCAGTTTATGTCTTTGTCTGGCTAATGTTTAATATTTTCTATATCAAACTATTGTTTAATTGTTATTGACTTTTATAAGTGGAAAAATTATTTATTACTATAAGATATTGTTTCTACCTATTACTAAAGTGGTTATTATTTTATTTAATGATTATAGTGTTATAGTTAAATATTTTATTCTTGACAGTTTTACAAAGTATATTATATTACTGTTAAAACTATTTGTAAATGTTTTGTAAAGCTTATATTTTATTAATGATACTATTGTTTTGTTTTGAAAGACATCCTCATGTAATGTAGTCTCTTATTGAGCTTCTAACTCACCCCCTTTTTTCCACCCTTTCATATTAGAGCAGTGAAATATATTTTGGTGGTATATTATTGGAGCCATAGATTGAAGACTTCTTTTGGAACTATATTAGTTGATGGACTATTTTAGTATATTTTTCTTAAGACATTGAGTTTTGTATTCTTGAAACTATTTGGGATTGTATTTGAAGACTTTATTGATAAAGTTTTAGTTTGATGGATTTTATAAGAAAGACTTGTTGGTTTGATTCTTATTTGTGGATATTTAATTACGCTTTGTTCTATTATAGCAAATGTTGATTACTTATAAGACAGGTCGTGCATCTAAATCCTTGGCATGGGTTTTGGGTATGATCACACATATCTTCTATCTTGTTGGTTTAGTTTACCAGTTGGTCAATATTGTTGTATGTACAAACCCACCAAAAACATATATGATCAATTAGGTATAATATGGCGTAGCACATACTTGAGTTCTCAATTTCATGTCATCATGAGTGATCCATCCACCTTCAAAATTATTTTAGTAATCCTATTGATTCAGAATGGGTGAGTCGATTTCTTTCCTATAATCGAATGCCACATTGAAGGAGATGAGATGTCAATGGAATGCAAAATAATGGAGAACGAAAAATATTAATTTCAAATAATAATTTTTTTTGAAAAATAAAAAATAAAACAATGGAGAAGGAAGTTGGTAAGAAGGTAACACATTTAAGTACAAGCTATAAAAATGAAGAGAATATTGCAAAAAACATTCTGAACTTTTGGTTAAGATCAACCTAAACCCCTAATCTTCTAATTTGTAATTAGAAGCCACTGAACTTTGAGAAATACTAAAATTGCTCCTTAATTTAAGCATCTAAATCTAAGTATTGAGGTGCTTATGGAATAGGATCAGCTCATTGCATGCTTTTTAACCACTTGCATTGATGTTCACTTGGACCAAGGTCCTGCCACAAATATAAAGCTTTTATTTTCTAACTCAATATATTTCTTTCTTGATTTTCTTACTTGATATATATATATATATATATATATATATATATATATATATGTTAGTTTTTAACTTGCATCGGATTTATAAAATATGAAAACACAGGGCTTTTCTAGCCTAGTAAGTAGGCATTTTGTGAAGTTATTGACTTCAGCATTTTGTGAAGTTATTTACTAGGCTTTTCTAGTCTAGTAAGCAGGAATGTGCTTTGTGCCACGTCGCTTCAGAGAGTGAAACTAAGAAAAAGCTTCAAGTCATCCATTTTGGGTATGTGGATACTCTTTCCTGTGTGACTAGAAAAACTTGGTTCGCCTACTTTCAAACAGCTTTGGTTTTTTTCGTTAGTTGTTTGTTAAAATGGAATCAGAGCCTAGTTAGATGTATTTGGTTCAAATTATGTGAACTCTCTATCAGGGCTGCCTTTTGGTCTATTTGTGGAAGACTCATAATTTGGTGTCGGTTGTTAGGCAAGCCTGCTAGGAAGGTTGTGTGTTACGTTACCCTAATTAGCATATATTTTGTACCTAGTTACCCTTGTGTATTTTGGATTGGATGCTTTAACAAACCAAACAAACTATAAATACCTCTGTTTCTTTGTTGTTTCTATGCCAGAGAGTAGAGCAAGGTAGATGATTTAAGCACGTGCAAAATAAGTAGAAATCTTGTTGATCTAGCTGGTTCAGAGCAACAAAAGTTAACTAGGTGCAGCAGGGCTGGGTTTAAAGCAAGCTGGTAATATTAGTAGATCACTTTCACAGCTTGGGTATGATCAAACGTATCTTCTATCTTGTCTTTAATGGAAGGTGCATTTTTGGTTTAGTTTACCAATTGGTCAATATCGTTGTATGTACAAACCTACCAAAAATATATATGACCAATTAGGTTTAATATGGCATATATGAGTTCTCAATTTGATGTCATCATGATTGATCCATCCACCTTGAAAATTATTTCAGCAATCCTATTGATTCAGACTGGGTGGGTTGTTTTCTTTCCTTTTTTGTTGCTTATTGAATTTTAGGGTGGTTTCCTATAATTGAATGCTACAATGAAGGATATGAGATGTCAAGGGAATGCAAAATAATGGAGAAGGAAGATTATTTATTTCTAATAATATAATTTTTTGAAAATAAAAATGAAATGGTGGAGAAGGTACCTGAAAACAAGGGAACGCATTAAGTACAAGCTAAAAGATTAAGAGAATAGTGCAAAAACCCTCCCGAACTTTTTGTCAAAATCAAACTACTAAACCCCTAATCTTTTAATTTGAAATTAGAAGCCATTCAACTTTGAGAAATACCCAAATTGATCCCTAATTTAAAAAATTTAACTCTGAATTTTGAAGTGCTTGTGGAATAGGTTAAGCTTAATTCACTCTTTTTAACTGCTTGCATTGATCTTCACTTGGACAATGGTCCTGCTCTAGTGGCATGTTAAACTCATTTAAGATCCATATAGAGCTTGGTTTTTCTTGCTTCTATCTGATCTTATAGTATTCTCAACTACTCTTTCTATGCAATATCAATTGCACCAACTTCATTGAGTTTGTATAATACTACCCAAATATATGCACATTCACTACATTTGCTTTGTAATAGTAGAAATTCGTTTGGTTATAATTATGCTTCTATTTTTTGACATCCTTGATAGAAATACTGAATAACTGTATTGTATTTCTCACGGAAAGAATATATATGAGTGCCTTTATATAGGAGGCATATGAGTGTAGTACAAGTAAATATGAGTGCAGTATAAGTAAGAGTGTAGTGCAAAAATGTATGCTATACAAGTAAACTATTTGGGCCTAAAGCCCACAACACCTATACATGTTAACAACCCCCTTCAAACTCAAGATGGATGTGAGACCACCTTGAGTTTGTCAACCAAAGACCGAAGGAGTCTCTTAGGATGTGACTTGGTGAAGATATCTGCAAGTTGATTTGTAGAGGAGACTGAGATTAGCTTAAGAGCACCATGGACAAGATGGTAACGGATAAAATGACAATCGATCTCGATGTGTTTGGTACATCCATGGAAGACATCATTGTGAGCAATATGAATGGCACTCTTGTTGTCACAATAAAGAGGAGTAGCAGAGGATGTAGACCATGATAGAAATACTGAATAACTGTTTTGTATTTCTCACTGAAAGAATATACATGAGTGCCTTTATATACAAGTAAATATGAGTGCAGTACAAGTAAGAGTGTAGTGCAAGAATGTGTGCTATACAAGTAAACTAGTTGGGCCTAAAGCCCACAACACTATACATGTTAACAATACTCAATTAGTTTTGGGACTTGAATGGAGAAACGCTTAAGTGGGTCCTAAATTGGTATGAAAAGAAAAAACAAAAAAGCCTTTGAACGTCTAGTAGTAACTTTTTTGGTTGGTGTTTTCCAATGCACAAAATTGAACATGTGGCTATGACTTTAAGTTAAGGAATCAACATGATGAACTATGTAGAGTTAGAGCAAATGGCTGCAACTCCCATGACTAAAATGGAGGTTACTCCGTGTCATGGATTCGTAGAAGGTTTTTTTTTTTTTTTTTTTGATCAAATGGATTCGTAGAAGTTTGAATTTGGCATTACGTCATGTTGATAACGATGATAATGAAGAGATGAAAATAGATGAGGAAGCTGTTAAGGGGCTCTGTGAGCTATTGGGTAAGGAAATAGTCATCAATGAAACTAACAATATAATTGATGCAAGCAAAGTAGAAACACTCACTCAAATTTATTTCCTTTTGTGAAGAAAAAGTGGTTGATCCAAGTGAAAGTGGTAGACAACCACTCACTCTTAAATTTGTTAGATTAGTGACAAAAGTTACAACGCAGAAGTTGTGGTCATAGAAGAACTCGTATTTTGCTAGGTCTTGGTTTCTAGAACTAAAGGTTAGAGGCTAGAAAATAGAAATCTTTGTTACAACTCTGTAGAATACAAAGGAAAGAAATCTGCCTAAACTTTTTCAAGTATTTGTCACAAATTTAAACACTTGAACAAAGAAATTATGCTCAATTACATCAAGATACATGATAAACTAGACATTGTTTCGGATTTTGAGTTTAAAGTTATATTTTATGATAGTTTTAAAATATGTGGCCCTTGAACAAAGACTCTCCACTCTACTTCCCATGTAAGAAAGATGAGTGATGTTATAATTCTTAAGGATAATTTAAAATTTTTAATCGAGAACAATTATATTATAAATAGCAACCCAAGTTTAATTTCAACAGCACTCCCACGTTCAATATCACTTGTCATGGCTTTGTTTTTCACTCATTTCAATACATCTACTTAGGATGGAAATAATAACCCAATGATTTTTATTTCCCCATATTTTTTCTGGGAATAACATTGTGACCAAAGGAAAAACAAGGCTCTAAAATGTTTGTGGTTGGATATTAAACTTGGGTTGGGTTAATGAAGGATGGTAATAAAGGCCATCAAATTCTAATCATACTGTAACCTAGCCTCGAATCATAGATCTTAGGTTCGTAGAATAGTCTTTATTGTTGGTAGATTGTAACTAGGAAACAAGGTCATGTAATTCTTTTACTAGATTGTAACTAGGAAACAAGGCATTGTAATTCTTTTACTAGATTGTAACTCGGAAACATAGCCATGTATAGTTTCTTTCTATCAATTGTAATTTTTCAAATTAATAAGAACGCTTAATTAATTGAAATTAATTTTGATTGGTTAACAACTAAATTAATTAAATGAATTTTCGTGATTGGTAGTTTATTTTGATTAAAATAAGTTTGGTTGCATAGGAATAAAATAAATAACCTGATAATGTTAAAATTGAATGAATAATTAAGATTTTAGAATAACCTGATAATGGCAAACTAGTCTTTTTGTCATTTGGTGAGATGTCAAGTATTTAAGCCATTAGATTAAATCTATGGCTGAGAATAGAGCTAGGTATTGATGCATGTGATTTTTTTGGTAGGAAACAGTAATATTTATTATAACTGACATTGTTGATTTGCTCTTCATTTTACGAGTCAAAATCTTCTGTCTCATCAATTGTGCTCCACTTCATGCTCCACCAATAAAATTTAGATAGCTAACATTTTTCATTAAATGAGATAACTCTGCCTTTAACAACCACGTTATTGATGTTAACATTAAAATCCCTTTCCTTTTATTCTTTTTTTTCTTCCGTAGCTTTTATTTCTTCTCTCTTTCCGGCTTTTGGTTTCTTTTTTTTCTCTTCTCCATGTGGTTCATTTGAGCTTCCCTGTCAACTCAACTGTTTTGGGCATTGCTCTCAGATGACTTATCGTTGCTGCCACATGCCATTTGTACAGATGGCCATTCGTCTCATCTTGAAGGTACTACCCTCTTAAATCCCTCTTTTTTTTTAAAAGACTAATTCGGAGGCACCAAATTGGTTAGACTCACACAAGGTACAGTGAAAATCTGCCCAAAATATTTAATAATCATTCAAACATATAGTTTCACAGCAAATAGAGTGTTGCCAAGTTCCAACACTTGAGCACTAAACTAAAAGAAAAAGACAAGTTAGAAAACCAAAAGAAAAACAAATCAAACATGGCTCATATTAATCGAGTAAATTTTTTTAAGAATTGACTACAATTCTTTTAAACAAGCCTAGATGCGGTGTTGGATTTGATTTGCTTTTGACGAGCGGGGCTAAAAAAACTAGAGACACATACGTCTGCCACCTATAGTTTGACCTTAAGAGGCGGTTGGAACGCACTGGGGTTCGCCATATTCTCACTCTACTAAATCTTCATCATCTTCATAGTAATTAGGTGAAAACAGAAAGAGCTGCGGTGTAGAGGACTATTGCTAGTGCCGATAAAATGAAAGCCATTGCATAAATCTTGCAAAACCTTTCAACCCTTGGCTTGTGTTGGATCCTCAGGGAATTGAAGGCGCCCAAAAATGCGAACAGGGTATAGATTATAAATATATGATAGAGCGATGGTTGGTCACTGAAGAAGACTGGAACAGGCTTACCGTCCACGTTTACCTGGGGAAGAACCATAAAACTCAAGCTGCGGTGGAGGAGATTGATTTCATGGGGCATATGGTAATCAAATTTGAAAGCGCAAATCTTTTTGAACTAGGAAGAAGTCTTTCTTGAAGCGATGGTGTCGAAGACTTCATGCTTGACAGCTTGAAGAGACAAAAAAGGAACCAAAAGCCGGAAACAGAGAGAAGAAATAAAAGCTGCGGAAGAAAAAAAAGAAAGGGATTTTAACGGAGTGTTAAAGGCAGAGTTATCTCATTTAATGAGAGAGGCTAGCTGTCCAAGTTTTATTGGTGGAGCATAAAGTGGAGCATAATTGATGAAACAGAAGATTTGGACTCTCATTTTACACTCTAAACCTCAAACCTTGGACCCTTTGTGATGTCTCAGACTACTACAACAACAATGAGTGAGCCTCTTCCAGACGGCGTCATGGAAGACATCCTGGGTCATCTACCAGTGAAATCCTTAACCCGATTCAGGGGCGTTTCAAAATCTTGTAATTCCATCATCACTCACCCCTCTTTCCTTACCAAACACTTGAAATATGGTATAGTTGGTTTTTGTAATGGCTGGTTCTGTCTAGCTAGTCGTGACTATTATCTTAGGCACATTATATATTTGTGGAACCCAAGTATTGAAATTTTGAAGAAGCTTCTAGCTACTGATGAGGGTAATAAGATATGTTAGAGATATATTAAATATATTAGCCCAATGTAATAGGCCCAAGCCCAGTCCTACTTTTACTAGGATTCTTCCGTGGATGTAGGCCGACAAGGCTGAACCACGTAACTCTCGTATTCTCGATGTTCCCTTCTATGCTTCTCCTTCCACATCCACTCTAGCATATACAACATAGTATAACACATTGCGTTGAAAATAATATTATTCAACATCGTATTAGAGCCAAAGTTCATTCTTGGCATCAAACAAACATCTCTACATAGCAAAGAAGATTCTCACGTGCACACCACCATCTGAAGTCACACATGTTTGTCTACTGGATCTAGACTTCACGGCATCTTGCAGCCACCATGGCTCTGTGCAGTGTCAAAATCCAACAACCAAGCAAACCATGACTTAACTTTTTAGATTTGCGCAAATCGAAGCTTCGCCTGATGAAACCAACACTATAGACGTGCTCCACGACCTCCTGCGACCAAAACCCAGAAATCCGGTCATCCGAATCTCGAATATGACTGTCACCTCACGCGCCGCCTTGACGGACTCGTGGCCCACCGATCTGCAAAACCTGAGAAATCTGGACGTTATCTCCCTCACACGCGCCTACACGCGCCGCTTAAGTTTTTGGTTATCCTCCACACGCCGGTAGATGCCGTCACGTGTCTTCCACGCGTCGAAGAGCCCTTGCTGACGTCATCAGATGACATCATCATTCCACGTCAACAACCATGCAAGCATGCCATGTCAACCCTAGACATGTCATCAGCCACGTCAACTCGCCACGTCAGCAGTGTCGCCTCGTCAGCACCACGTCACCTAGCTGACCGTTGACCCGGACCTACCCGACCCGGAGCACCCGGCTTTGACCTGTGAGTACTGACCGTTGACTTTGACCAGGATCCGTTGACTTTTATTGACTTTTGCGTTGACTTTTGACCAAAAGGCAAAATTTCCTAAAGGGCCTATCTTGCTCAGTTTTTCGTGTAGATTTCAATTTTGGACTCCGTTTCTTCATTTGAAACTCCAAAATTGGTCAATTTACATATTCTTTATTGTGGTTTCTTCAAAGGCATTATTCAAGGCATCTCTAAGTGATCTTCTCATGCTTATCCAACCTCAAGCTTTCATCGAGCTTTCGCCTTGAGTTTGAGGGAGGGTGTTAGAGATATATTAAATATATTAACCCAATGTAATAGGCCCAAGCCCAGTCTTGCTATTACTAGTAGTCTAGGGTTTAGTCGTCTATATATACTCATGTTAGGGTTCATTGTAACACATGTTATTGTACTACACTCTTATACAATAAAGATGTAGCCCTTAAGGGATTCCTCCGTGGATGTAGGCCGACAAGGCTGAACCACGTAACTCTTGTGTTCTCGATGTTCCCTTCTATGCTTCCCCTTCCGCATCCACTCTAGCATATACAACATAGTATAACACATTGCGTTGCTAATAATGTTATTTAACAAGATACATAGGACGTCTGTTGTTAGACTTGCTTATAATTCTCATAACAATGACTTCAAGATTTTGAGATTTCGGTCTTTTCTTTGGGAACCAGCCGAGGCCGAGATTTACAGTTTGAGTACAGATTCGTGGAGAAAGGTTGTAATATTGATGGAGAGCTTAGAAGGGTATGAACCCAACTTTAGAAATATTTATATTTATCCACCCTCCTGTATATTTTTTAATGGAGCTTTGCACTCTGTAGCAGCCAGTAATCACCCTGTTTTCATTCTGTCCTTTAACGTCAATGATGAGAGCTTCCGTGCGATAAATTTGCCTTTTCATTACTCAGATAGGTGTTAACTTGCATTGTTTAAGGGATCCCTCGGTGTTTTTGCTTTCACTGATGGTCTTGTGTGTCCCTTATGCGACATATGGGTTATGAAGGACTTTCGTGTGACTAAAAAATATGTGGTGCCAATGATTTGGGGTAGGCATATTAATTTCTATGGCTTCACTGATAATGGTGAACTTTTGTTTAAGGATGACACTAGGCTGATTTCATTTGACCTTGCGACTCGAGAGCAGAAAATTCTTGCAATTGAAGATGCAGATTGGGTGGGTTTCACAGCTAATTCAGTGGAGAGCTTGACTTTACTCGATGGCGGTAAGTAAATGTGAAAATTCACTTTAGCTATTATATCACTTTCAATTTTGCCACCATCATTGTGAAAATTAACTGTATCTACTATTGCTTAATTTGTATATAACTTTAGCTAGTACTTTTGATGCTGAAACTAAGGTTGTAACTGTTTCCATCCGGAAAACACAGTCAAATTACCTATTAACAACAGAAAAAGGGGGAAGGAATTGACCGAAGTTAGACAATTGAATATGGTGATTCAAGGTTCTTATCCTCGATTAAGGAGTTGCATTGATGCAGAATGTTTTTGTAGTGTTATGATAAGAAGCTTAATACTTAAGATTTATATTAATTAAAAAGAGGTAGTGGAGATCTGAGGGTTTAATTTTTGATGGTTTAAGTCAGGTTTAGACCCAAGGGAAGGGGAAAGAATGTCAAAATTTTGATTGGAAGGTTTCTTTTTTTTTTTTTTTTTGGTAAAAGCATATCTTATCTTCATATTTTGAGACATTGAAGGATAAAAACTTAAAAGTACCCCAAGCCCCAAGCTTTTAAGTGCTAGAATGTCCAGATGCAAGCATATTAGACCGTAAGCTATATTTCATAGATGAGATTAATCGTAAAAATAAGGTTAGGTTAACATCTTGTCTCACATCTGAATTCATTACTCTTCTATGAGGTTTGTGCATAAGGCTTGCCATTTGCAAGATTAATTAAAAAAAGAGTTGTTATTTAGAAAGAGTATTTCAAGCTATAACTCCTTCTTTTTATAACTTGTTCCAATTATTCTCAACGATTGTATTAATGTTAGTATTAATGGTTAGAGTTCCCGCTCACATGCTCGTTTTACTTGTGTTTGAATCCCAATGGGAGTTAAATACTATCCGTGTTTGAGAATTATAGATGATTGGGTCATTAATTGCTATTTGCTATTTTTTTGGTGTACGAGTCATTTTTTTTTCTGTTATAGGGCTTAAAATGTAGGTTTATAAAATATGAAAACACAGGGCTTTTCTAGCCTAGTAAGCAAGCATTTTGTGAAGTTATTGACTTCAGCATTTGATAATGAACTTGTTACTTAGAATGTCAAATGTATAACAAAATTCTTCCAAACACTATTTGGTGCTACTGTGCTGGGAATGTGCTTTGTGCCACGCAGCTTCAGAGAGTGAAACTAAGGAAAAGTCTTCTGGTCATCCATTTTTGGTACATAAATACTCTTTCCTATCTGACTTGAAAAACTTTGTTGGCCTACTTTCAAACATCATTTTTCTTTTTGGTTAGTTGTTTGTTAAAATGGAATCGCCTAGTTAGATGTCTTCGATTCAAATTATGTGAAATCTCTATTAGGGGTGTCTTTTGGTCTATCTGTGGAAGGCTTATAATTCAGTGTCGGTTGTTAGGCAGTCTTGCCTACAAAGGGGTGTGTTATGTCTTAACCTAATTAACATATATTTTGTACCCACTTCCTTACTTAAGTTTATTTTGGGTTGGATGCTTTAAAAACCCAAACAAACTGTAAAAACCTCTGTTTCTTTATTGTTTCATGCCATTGAGTAGAGCAAGGCATGTGGTTTTAAGCACCTACAAAACAAGCATAATAAATCTTTTTGATCTCTCATAAAAAAAAAAAAAAAAAAATCTTTTTGATCTAGCTGGTTCAGAGCAACAAAAGTTAACTGGTGTAGCAAGGCCGCGTTTAAAGCAAGTTGGTAATATTAGTAGATCACTTTCATAGCTTGGGTATTGTAACACCCGCCTCATTTAAATTTAATTTAGTTCCTTCTAGAGTGGAGTTGATGAATTATTTAATTTATTTTTAAGGTGATATTATTTTATATTATGATATTTACAAAGAAAAAAAAAAAGAAGAAGAAGAAGATATAAATAGAGTATGACTAAACAAAGCAAAATCATCTCTATAGCTAATGCAAGAGCTTTTGGTGGCTGGTTTATCTATTTTATTTTAGTAAGAGGATTTTTAATTAGTAGTGGGAAGCTTAGCACTTAATAAATCATCTTTTTATGTATTAGGTTTTTGGTTCAAGGGACACCTGCTTAGATATTTGAGGTCTAACGTGTTTTGGTGATTTGAGGTAAGTGGGCTTCAGAACATGACATCCCTCAAGATGTGTATATTTATATATATTTTTGGTAAAAATATATTTATATATACATAATTGCAAAAGTTAAGTTTCCAAAAACTTATACTATTGTTAATGCTTTATACATACTCGAATTTTATTATTTCTTGTATATTATTTTGAAACTATATATGCTAAGAATGACTCAAAACTATATTTTTGAGAAAGTATTTGTCATATGATATATAATTGGTATTGACAATGTTGTAATAAAGTAAGAATGTTTTCAAACGATCAGTTAGATAGTCTGCAACATTTATCAACACAGGGTTAAGTGTTGGTCTTCAGTCGATGTAGTGTTATTGTGATGTGGTGCAGTGTTATTGTTTGTTCTTTGGAGCCAATGTTATTATTTGCTTTTTGGAGCCAGTGTTGCCTCTTTGATTTTAGTGTTATTGTTCCCCATGGGAATCACCCACTGAGTGTTTAGCAGTTTATGTCTTTGTCTGGCAAATATTTAATGTTTTCCATATCAAACTATTTATTAATGTTATTGACTTTTATAAGTGGAAAAATTGTTTATTACTATAATATATTGTTTCTACCCATTTAGTGTATTTTGGCCAATTAAAGTGGTTATTATTTTATTTAATGATTACAACGTTATAGTTAAATGTTTTATTCTTGACAGTTTTGCAAAGTATATTATATTACTATTAAAACTATTTGTAAATGTTTTGTAAAGCTTATATTATGTCAATGATACTATTGTTTTGTTTTGAAAGACATCCTCATGTTATGTAGTCTCTTATTGAGCTTCTATCTCACCCCCCTTTCTCCACCCTTTCAGATTAGAGTAGTGGAATATATTTTGGAGGTATATCATTGGAGCCATAGATTGAAGACTCTTTTTTGGATTGGTGGCACATCATTGGAGCCATAAATTGAAGACTTTTTTTGGAGCAATGTTAGTTCATGGACTATTTTAGTATATTTTTCTTAAGACAATGAGTTTAGTATTCTTGAAACTATTTGGGATTGTATTTGAAGACTTTTTTGATAAAATTTTAGTTTGATGGATTTTATAAGAAAGACTTGTTTGTTTGATTCTTATTTGTGGATATTTAATTATGCTTTATTCCATTATAGCAAATGTTGATTATTTATAAGACAGGGCGTGCATCTAAATCCTTGGTATGAGTTTGGGTTGTTACAGTTATGATCAAACATATCTTCTATCTTGTTTGGTTCAGTTTACCAATTGGTCAATATTGTTGTATGTACCAACCCGCCAAAAACATATATGATCAATTAGGTATAATATGGCACAGCACATATTTGAGTTCTCAATTTGATGTCAGCAAGATTGATCCATCCACCTTCAAAATATTTCAGTAATCTTATTGATTTAGAATGGGTGGGTTGATTTCTTTTCTATAATTGAATGCTACATTGAAGGGGATGAGATTTCAATGGAATGCAAAATAATGGAGAAGGAAGAATAGTAATTTCAAATAATAGTTTTTTTTTTTTTTTGAAGATAAAAAATAAAATAGTGGAGAAGGAAGTTGGTAAGAAGGTAAACACATTTAAGTACAAGCTATAAAAAATGATGAGAATACTGGAAAAAACATCCTGAACTTATGGTCAAAATCAACCTAACCCCTAATCTTCTAATTTGAAATTAGAAGCCACTGAACTTTGAGAAATACTCAAATTGATCCTTAATTTAAGCATCTAAATCTAAGTATTGAAGTGCTTATTGAATAGGTTCAGCTCATTCCACTATTTTAAACTTATACATTGACTAAAACAATATCTAATGGCTCTAGTGGCATGTCAAGCTCATTTAGAATTCATACAGATCATGGTGTTTCTAGCATCTATCTGATCTTATAGAATTCTCAATTGCTCCTACTACACAAATTCAATTGCACAAACTTCAATGAGTCCATATAATGCTACCCCAATATATGCATATTCAACAAATTTGATTTTTAATTGGAGAAATTCAATTGTCTTTTATTTTTTGATATCCCTAATTAGTTATGGGACTTGAATGGACAACTGCATAAATCCTATATGGAAATGAAAGGAAAAAATTGATGAAGAAGAAAAACAAAAGAGCCTTCGATTAGCTAGTGGTAACTAAATTCTTGTATTTTCTGATGCACAAAATTGAACATGTTTATATGACTTTAAGTAAATGAATAATAAATAAATAAATAAATAAACTACATAGAGTTAAAAGTAAATGGCTACAACTCTCATGACTCAAATGAATGTCACTTAGTGGCATGATTCATAGTCTACTTCCAATTTTCCAATGACATTACGTAATAGACCCATGCTTCTCAAATATTGAAAACGAAGAACTAGGCAGGGTGCCAACGAGAGAGGAATACAAAAAGTTATATTTGAGATGAAGTCTCTTAAAGCCCTTAGACCAGATGGCTTTCCAGCGCTTTTTTACAAACACTATTGGGAGACAGTAGGAGATCAAATTATGTCAGCAACCCAAAGTTTTTTTCGAGATGGAAGGTTGCTTAAAGAGTTTAATCAAACCTTCATCTCTCTCATTCAAAAGAAAAAGGGAGCATGTAATTTTAACCAATTTCGGCCTATTAGTCTGTGCAATGTGTGCTATAAGGTGATATCCAAAATCATTATAAACAGGCTAAGACCCCTTCTATCAAAAATGGTGGATCCAACTCAAGTAGCTTTTGTGCTAAATCGATGGATAACAAAAAATATGGCCCTTGCTCAAGAAGTTGTGCACAATTTTAAAAAAAACACAAAAAAGGAAAGATTTTTTGGGGGTCAAGTTTGATTTCCAAAAAGCTTATGAACGTTTAGAATGGAACTTCTTAATCCTTGTGCTCAAAGCATTTGGGTTCAGTGCTAAATTTACAAGTATGATCAAACAGTGCCTCTCTACAGTTCAATTCTTAATTCTGCTCAATGGTGGCCAATGCCTAAGCTTTACACCATCACGGGGGATTAGACAAGGGGATCCCATATCCCCATATCTTTTCATCTTGGGTAGTGAAGTGCTAATGAGGCTAATCAACAGAGAAATCTCTCTTGGTCGTTTGTCTGCTATCAAAGTCTCAAATAATGCCCCTCCTATTTCCAAACTTTGTTATGTTGATGATTTAATTCTATTTTATAAAGCAAAAATGTCTGAGCTTAATGTTCTAAAAAATTGTTTGGAGAAATATTGTTATTGGTTTGGACAGGTCATCAGTGTGGAAAAGTTTGGAGTTTTTCCTTCCAAGGGAGTCAGCCAACAATTTTTAAATCAAATTAAAAGCTACTAGGGTATAAACAAACTTCCACCAAACTCAAAGTATTTAGGAGTGCCTCTTTTCCTCTTGGCAAGTAGTTCCAGGGATCTAAACCCAATCAAAGAGAAGTTAGAAAATAAACTCGCTGGTTAGAAGAACAAAAATTTATCCTGGCAAGGTAGAGCAACCCTCATCAAATCTGTTGCACAGGCCATTTCAGCCTATTCAATGACAACCATTCAATTTCTTAGAGAGGTTTGGAACCCGATTGGATGTTATTGTTAGACGGTTCTGGTGGAACCCAAAATCTAAATCTGGCTCGTTCCTGACACCCATAGCTTGGTCGTCTTTATGTTGGCCCCAAAAAGAAGGAGGTTTGGGATTTAGAAAATTCTAGGACTGAGGTTAAAAAATCTGAACTTAAACTCTCCTTCTCATCTTATTGGTGTCTTCCTTAATCCTCCCGATGAAGCTAATATTGAAGGAATCAAGATCGGAGAATACTTATTGTTTGGGGTTGTTATTTGTGAAGCCATTTGGAGAGCTAGAAACCAAGCTATCTTTGAAAGCAAAGAAACTAATCCAATTAAGCTCTGCCAGAAGGTTGAAAAGACCATAGCTGAGCACATAATGTCCATAGAAATCCATTCGGGCTTCCAATTGCCGAAACCAGTACAAAGGTGGATGAAACCACCTAGAGATTCAATCAAGATAAATGTTGATGATGCTTTCAAGGATGATAACTCTTCCATTGCAGTTGTTGATATAGATTAGAGAGGGGATGTGGTATTTGCTTGTGCTAAGAGAGTATATTCCAGCCTCCCTCTTCAGGCAGAAGCAAAAGCCATTAAATGGGCCTTATGCTTAGCTAAAAATCTAGAAGTAACTGCTATGATTGTGGAGAGTGACTCCAAGGATTGTGTCGACGCACTTGCACCTTCTGGCAAAAAGGTTCCCTGGAGAATTAAAGGTATTTGCAGTGAAATTCTCAACTTGATTTTGCTTATTCCTGATTGTCATGTTACCTGGATCCCTAGGGGGGCAAATAAAGTAGCTCACTCTCAAGCTAAGTGGTCCTTTTTGAACAATGTTTTTGGGCCATTTGATATTGGTTTCGACCCTTCCTGTTTTCAGAGTATTATTAGGGATGAGGCTCTTGTATTCTCTTTGTAGTTCTGTTTTGTCTTATGAATAAAATTTCTTGTTCATTAAAAAATAAAAAAAATTGAAGTCATTGAGGTGAAATATATTCTTAGCTTATCTATGAATAAGTTGCTGAATAATTACCAAACAAAAATGTGAGGGAGAATTCTGCAGCAAAATCTCTAAACCTTTTTAAATTTTAATAGAGTTTTTACTGCTAGAATTTGAGACTATTACTATTGAGTTGTGAAGAGACTTGTGAAGAGGTTGAAGTGTGAAGATTAATGCAAGCTGGGAAAGTGGGAATTGGGTAGGGTAGATGAGAGTAAAAAAGTAGGGTTACTTTTGTCTTTCTTTCTCAGCAGGCATTTTCAGGCCTCTTTTCCCTCCATTTCGTAGAGACAAGTTTTGTGTGAGCCAGGGTGGAAAATACTTAGAGCATCCACATTCATTTTTCCTAAGTCTATCATATTTCACTATCCAAAAAGCTATTTTATCAATTATACCATATCATTTTACAATACCCCAACATCAAAACTTTTATTTTTCTATTCTACTCCTTAAAATAATATATCTTCACAATAAAATATATTTTTTCCTTTTTGTTTTCCCAATTTTATCCTCATTGAATCTCCATTACTTTACTTTTCACCTTCTTTCTCTTCTAGACTCCTCCTCCATCGTCCATATTAACCCAACTCCTCCACACAACTCCAGATCAGCGAAATTGAAAAAAAAAAAAAAAAAAAACCATCACGCCGATCAACGGCACAGCCACCACAACGCTAATCTTCCAGACACCTCCTCCATCATCCATATCAACCCAACTCCTCCACACAACTCCTCCATCATCCATATCAACCTAGATTGGCGAAACTGGAAAAAAAAAAAAAAAAAAAAAAAAACCATCATGTCGATCAACACCACAACCACCACAATGCCGATCTTCCAGACTCCTCCTCCATCATCCATATCAACCAAGATCGGCGAAAATGGGGAAAAAAAAAAAAAAAAACAAAAACAAAACCCACCACCTCCAAAGAAACCCACGCAGATTGAACACCCAGACTCCTCCTCCATCATCCATATCAATCCACATGCTGATTGTAACCCACACCTCCAAAGAAACCCACGCCGATCGCAACCCACAACAAAAAATCCATACCACGCTGATTGCAGCCCATAACAAAAAATCCATACTAAAAAACCCTCGGAGTTCTGATTCAAACCCATCTGAGCCGTCACGTCGACCCACTAGAGCCATCCGATTCCACCGTTGTCAAAACCCACAGGGTCTTGAGTCTGAACAATGCAGAGAGCAAATGAGAAAGAGAGAAGGAAGAGAGAGAAAAGAAGAGAAATAATGAGAAAGGAGAGAAAAATTCCCGGGTTAAAAAGGGGAGAGAGAGAATTATAAATTTTTTTTTTTTATCCCATTAGCAACAGTACCATCTTACATTTAAGATGATATTGTAGTTCAATTGTATTTTTTTTTTTTTTTACCATAGTTACAAAATACAACGTTCAATGAAGCAAAGATTTTGGGCTAAATTGTAAAAGAATTGCAAAAGAGGGCTCCATTTGTCATTTGCCACATTAGTGTTGATGCTCTTAGGCCTTATCTAAAAATTTTCTTTCCTCCCTCCGAATCAAATAATACACAAACTCATTTTCTCTCATATTTTCTCTTCATTATTTTCCATCCTCTCTATTCCACACATCCAATCCACATAAAACAAGGAAAGAACTTGTTTTTCTTGGGCCACTTGCATCAACTTTTACAATACTTGTGTCAATAAAATATTATTGGGCTTTTGGGTTTTAGGCTCAGGCCCAAATGGTTCACACTCATCCTTTATCTTCATTCTTCTCCTCCAAACGAAAAAGAAAAACAGACAATCCAAATCCTTAAACTTGGTCCCTCCGTGAATCTTCCTGATGTCTCAGACTACTACGACAACAATGCGTGAGCGTGTTCCAGACGACGTCGTGGAAGACATCCTGGGTCAGCTACCAGTGAAATCCCTAACTCGCTTCAGGTGCGTTTCTAAATCTTGCGACTCCATCATCACCGACCCCACTTTCATTACCAAACACTTCAAGCTCAACCTTAACCAATCCAAATCATTAATGTCCACAAACACACACATTGGGTATTTGCTATATACTACAAAGGATAAGAATAGTTCATCATCTTCCAAACAATTATGTACGGTTGTTTGCAACAACGACCGCACATTGTCCCAGGTTTCTAGGTTTAAAATGCCCTCTTTTTTTGACAAATGCGACATAGTTGGTTTCTGTAATGGCTTGTTCTGTCTAGCTAGTCGTGACGATGATCTTAATCACATTATATATCTGTGGAACCCAAGTATTAGAATGTTTAAGAAGCTTCTAGCTACTGACAAGGACACCTCCTCCGTTATTGGACTTGCTTATAATTCTCAAAACAATGACTTCAAGATTCTTAGACTTGTGTCTTTTGGGGGGGGACAAGAGGCTGAAGCCGAGATTTACAGCTTGAGTACAGATTCGTGGAGAAAGGTTGTAATATCGATGGAGTCCTTAAGAGGGTATGAACCCAATTTTGGTACTATTGCTTATGTTCTGCCACCCTGTATATTTTTGAATGGAGCTTTGCACACAGTAGCAATCACTTGTCGCCACCGTTTCATTCTGTCCTTGGACGTCAACGATGAGAGCTTCCGTGAGATAATGTTGCCTCCTAATCACTTGGATGGAGTGCCTGTAAATTTCGACCAACTTGCAGTGTTCAAGGGATCCCTGGCTGTTTTCGTTTTCGTTCATGGTCGTCGTGGTATCTTATGCCACATATGGGTTATGGGGGAGTATGGTGTGGCCGAATCTTGGACTAGAAAATATATGGTACCAATGATTTGGGTTTGGGAAGGTTATTTCTTTGGCTGCACTGATAACGGTGAACTACTAATTAAGAATGTCACTGGGCTGGTTTCAATAGACCCTGAGAGTCCAAATCAGAGCATTCTTGCAATTGAAGATGGTGATTGGATGGGTTTCACAGCTAATTCAATGGAGAGCCTGATTTTACTTGATGGGGAAAAGTAAATGTGAAACTTATCTTTAGCTATTATATCACTTGCAGAGCTGAGAGCTTCAGTTTTTCCATTATCATTGTGAAAATTAACTTTTTCTATTATAGTTTTATATGTATTTAAGTCTATGGAAACTCAAAGCTTTTGATGCTGAAACTAAGGTTGTAATTGTTTCCATCCTTGCGTTCAAGAAATATGTCAATATGAATGGGTGAAGTTAGCTGAGTTACATTTGAGGATTGATATTTCAAAGTGCTCAATGGAAGTGAATCTTATTAGCTATGTTTTTCTCTTTTCAATGTGCAGTTCTTATAAGCAAATTACAGCTTGAGGATGCTATGCTTAGGGTCTTTGGTCCTGTTCTAATATTCCTAGGTGATTTCAACCCTGGAGTTAAAAATATCACTTATGCTTATTTTTCGTTGTTTCTTTTCTTTTCCTTAGATTTTTTAGCAACCAAACAGTGACTCTAATTAATTAGGATTGTGGAGACAAAATTCAATAATGATTAGGTATTTTTGTTTCCTTGATTTCGTTCTGTATTGGCTTTGTTCAGAGTCTCATTTTGTTTGGTTCTTTTTTCCCTTTTAAGCCTCTGGCTGGTTGCTAGAAAAATGGAAGGAAACTGATTGTTAAGTCAGTGTTAATATTAGTTTTTGCCCTACCATTTTTCAGATTAACATCAGTAGTGGCTAGAGAGAATGTGCTGGTTTCAAATAGTATAGTGTTTGTGTTTTTGTACTATATAATGTATATAGGAAGGAGGATTATTTAGCTGTTTGTGCCTGTGTTTGGTGAAAGTAATTGTGGGTGGCAATGCATATTTAGGTTTGGGGAAATTTTCATTGAGTGCCGTCTACTTATTTTTATACAGATTTGGTTATTATTGCCAGGAATATCCAGAAATTTTGTGTATATCATAGGTGTTGTCAATGTTGCTAGTAGCAACAAGATGCTTTAAGAGTATTCCATAGTAGTTTAGTGCTGAGCAACTCCGAAATGTGCTCAAATGAGGTTTTCAGATGGCTCAAGTAATTCTGTTCTATAGTGCTTTTGCCATGACTATACTGAAACCATTTAGTCTAATTGGCTCGCTTAGCAATATTTAATTCCATGGCTATTTGTGATAGAATTTGGTGGTCAGTTGTTCTCAAGTCCAACAACTAGCAATAGCTGAATTTTTACTTCCTTTTAGTTCAAAACAATGGAATCCTGATTGACCATAATTAACAGTGTCAAAAACCAAAAATTGTGTTAATTTTACTAGGTGTCAATGTAAGAAAGAAGCAGGACAGATTTGAAGTACCTCCCATATGAATCTGTTGGACTCTATTATTATTATTAACAGCAGCTGGCAGCTGCCACAGCAGTTGGCAGCATCGGCAGCCGCAGCAAGGAACTGTGGGGTAGCAGTATATCATTTGATAAGTAAAGAACTATTTTAGTGCAACATGACTACATTATGTACAAAAGACACATAAGTATAAAGAAATACAGAACCTTATTAGTAATATGAACTCTGTAATGGGATGCTGTTAGTGAAACACCATGCCAGAGATTAATCAAATAAAGAACTGGTAAACATAGCTAACAATTGGGGTTATGGCAATGACAATTCCACCAAAATCAACATGTCATAGGCTTAAGTTTGGTAATCAACCTCTGCCAAAATAATTAGGGATAAGATTGCTTGCTAATCAACTCTCAGTTTTTTGTGTAGTAGGTATAACCATTTTTTTTTTTTTTTTTTGATAAGTGTAGTAAGTCTGACCTTTTATAAAGGTTTTAAATGGGTGAGAAAGGATGTTATTTGGGAGACAGTGAAGAAGAGATATTTCTTCTCGTAACCTAAGCCCTAGGGTTTTGGCTTTTGTTCCATTTTTTCAAATACCGAGATGGTTTGGATCTACTTCTGTGTTAGTTTACTGATTGAGAAAGTGTAAAATTGGTATAGTCATGCATTTTCTTCATGTCTTTAAATTTACTACATTTTTTCGGAAGTTGAATATAATAGCAATAAAATCTTCACTGATTTTTGGAGGATCTTGTGACATACAACAATGCTCTATAGATACAATCATATAGCAAATTTCACAACTTTCTTTTTTTCACAATTTGTTGAGTTAGTAGATTGTGATCAGTGTAACATCACTTTCATTGGGACCACCACTGGCATCACTATTATTATTATATATCAAATTACCAATCACAATCTTATACCTCTTCAGTTGTGAAAAATGCAATGAAATTTGTTGTGTCATTAGACTAATTGTGTGACAAAATGATTAGGTAATAGTTTGAAATGTGGCCACCACACAAGGACAAGAATGGAGGTAATCTGATAATTAAGAAGATTTCAAGTATTCATTATTAATTAATGGATGACCCTATCAATTTATTTGACTCAGTTGCTAACATTGAAGCAACATAGGCGAAATTCCTATCAATGTAATTGTTTTCAGGTTGGAATTAAATGATAGTTGGTGTTAAATGCTAAATATATATATATATATATATATATATATATATATATCTTATTTGCAGGAAGATAATATCTTCCAGCTTGTAGGGGAGAGACCTTTGTTGAAAATTATTTGGCTTGATTCAATAGTTCTGTCTTTGCATATGGACAAGTATTGTTTAGATTGCTTTTGTTTCTTTTCTATTTTGTTAGACAGGACGAAAATACTTAAACCATTTGGGGCCTGGCCAATACCTTGTTGGAAAAAAAAACATATCCAATGATCGAGGCTTAATCCCTTGTGTTTTTGAGAGACTCTTTGCCCGTACAAATGAATCTCTGATGTGTTGAGCTCATTGAAGCTTATATCATTTTATTGAACTATAATCCTAATTTTTTATTTTGTATCATATTATTGAAGTATCAAATATCACAATAAAATATATTACAAAAATTATCAAAATTTAGGAGTTAGAATAACTTACTCCCTACTTTCCAACCTATAATATTTCAATTAGTGTGGCTTGAAAAATCTCACCTCAATGCTAGTGACAATCACAACATACACTCCTGCCACAATCAAATCCCACTTAGAGCCATTCCAAACATTCCATGTGTCCAATTAAACCACCACATTGGGCTGTATGCCTCTGGTTTCTTAATCTTAATCCACATAAAACATGGAAGAGCTAAAGTTAGAGGCAATGAGAAGCCTCCACTAAGGCCTTGAAGTTGACTTCCATAAAATGAGATGGCAATGGCTGAAAAGAAGCAGAAGAACCCAACAATGACTCGGGAAATTGCTCGAAACCACCAAGGACATGGCTGCTTCATCCTGCTTGTGTATATAGACTCTAAGCCATCAAATATTCCATAGAGTTGGAAGGAGCTTACAATAAGTATGAGAAATACGCTTGTCAATCCTAGAACAAGTTCTGAAGATTCATGCCTGTGGAATATGTACAAGGTTACTAACATTTCCCCTTGTTTTGGTATCCGTCACCATGATAGAAAATTTAATTCTTTTATTAAATATACTTAAGAAAATTAATCAAAGAGAAGGGGAAATCTGGGATTCAAATAATGGTTATTAGTATAAATGACTAGATATAAATTAGCACATAATGATTCGAGTTTGAAGATTTTTCTCAATTAAAACACTTAATGATATTATGAATTTGAACTAATATCTTACATTTAATCATTTTAAATCTACAAATGAATAAAACTCACTTTTATCTATAAATTTCGGGCCCGTTTGGATTGAGGGAGGAGAGAGTAGAGGGGAGTAGGGTAAAGTTAGCTGAAAATAGGCTAATTTTGGGTCATTTCTACTCTACTCTACTCTATTGCTCCTCCCTCCCCCTCAATCCAATTGGGTTATTCATCCATAGAAAAAAAATTATGATTTCATCTTATATTGAAGTTATTTAACTAAAAATTGAAATCTAAATCTTTCTCTTTAAATAACTATAGATGAACTGTTGAGGAGCAAGACAATCTGTGAGTTTTGATTTTGTAAAACAAATATAGGGATATATGAAAAAAAGAAAATAAATAGTACCATATTTCCATAAGCTCAATAACCTTCGATAGCAAGGGAAAATAAGCACATTTCAATGCAGATTTGACACCCTTCCACATTGGCACTTGTGATGGATTCTTTTCACTTGACGGCATGGCATTGGTAGCCAGTAAAATATCCAATTTTATTCCTAAATGGTCACCAAACTAATGAAAAAGAATATATCTTGTGAAAAAGAAAATCAGACAAAATCCTAAAAGCTTAAACTTATCCTAATATCTTGTGTCAAAAAATATATTATTGGGCTTTTGGGTTAGGCTTAGGCCCAAGACACCACAGATCAAATGCCATAGATTCAATTATCCTTATATCTTCATTCTTCTCCTCCTTATGGATGAGGCGAAAATAGCAATTTAAGCATCAGATTGTAACTATATAGTTAGTTGTTAAGGTTTACAAACTATATTCCATACTAGCATCTCGAGTCTAAGAGGCTCGATTTTGGGCATAAAAATCGAGTCTTTAATGCTCGATTTTTATAGTCTACTCTGTCTGATGTGGCATTTCTATCCAGGTGGAGTCTAGTTGGAAATCGAGTCTTAAAGACTCGATTTACAAGCCAAAAAAAAACATTTTACCTAAATCTTCTGCCCACCAAATCGCAGCAGAACCCATCACACCAAGTCCCAGCAGAACCCACCAAATCGCAGCAGAACCCATCACACCAAGTCCCGGCAGAACCCACCAAAAAAAAAAAAAAAAAAAAAACCAAGAGCGGGGCGTGGGCGGCGCCTGGGTCGCGCGACCCAGGCGCTGCCCAGGTCGCGCGACCCAGGCGCGGCCTGGGTCGCCTGGGTCGCGCGGCCAGGGTCGCGCGACCTGGGCGGCGCCTGGGTCGCGCGACCCAGGCGACCCAGGCCGCGCCTGGATCACGCGACCCTGGCCGCGCCTGGGTCGCGCGACCTGGGCGCGGCCTGGGTCGCGCGACCTGGGCGCGGCCTGGGTCGCGCGACCTGGGTGCGGCCTGGGTCTGCGTGGGTCGGCGGCCTGGTCTCGCGGCGGCTGGGCTTGTGCAGATCCGCGTGGAGGAGGAAGAAATGCAGATGGAGAGGCAGTGAGAAGAGAGCAGATGCAGGAAGAAAAATGAGGTGAAACGTAGGGGAAATGAGGAGGAAAAGAATATATTAGATATTAACGTGGAAATCGAGTATTAGAGACTCGATTTCCATGTAAGAGCCACGTGGAAAAAATGCCACATCAGATTAAGTTAGACCTTAAAAATTGACGCACAAAAATTCGATTTATAGGTCCAAAATTGAGTCTTTTAGACTCGAGATGCTAGTATTACATATAGTTTATAAACCTTAACAACTAACTATATAGTTACAATTTTATGGTTAAATTGCTATTTTCGCCTATGGATGACAAATTGACAAAGCAGACGGCCGAAATCCTAAAACCCTAAACTTGGTCCCTTCGCGAATCTTCCTGATGTCTGAGAACACTACAACAACAATGCGTGAGCTTGTTCCAGACGACGTCATGGAAGACATCCTGGGTCATCTACCAGTGAAATCCTTAACCCGCTTCAGGTGCGTTTCGAAATCATTTGACTCCATCATCACTGACCCCACTTTCATTACCAAACACTTCAAGCTCAACCTTAATCAATCCGAATCATTGATATCCACAAACACTCATAGTGGGTATTTGCTATATGCTACAAAGGATGAGAATAGTTCATCATCTTCTAAACAATTGTGTACGGTTGTTTGCAACAACGACCGCACATTGACCCAGGTTTCTAGGTTTGAAATGCCCTCTATTTTTGACGAATGCAACGTAGTGGGTTTCTGTAATGGCTTGCTCTGCCTAGCTAGTGATGAGAAAGAACTTTGTCACATTATTTATCTTTGGAACCCAAGTATTAGAATGTTTAAGAAGCTTCTAGCTACTCCCATTACTTACAAGTACACCACCTCCGTTATTGGACTTGCTTTTAATTCTCAAAATAATGACTTCAAGATTCTTAGAATTGTGTCTGTTTATTACCCACAAGAGGCCAAAGCCGAGATTTACAGTTTGAGTACAGATTCGTGGAGAAAGGTTGAAATATCGATGGAGTCCTTAAGAGGGTATGAAACCAACTTTGGAACCATTTTTGGGATTGATCCACCCTGTATATTTTATAATGGAGCTTTGCACACTGTAGCAGCCACCAAATACCACGTATTCATTCTGTCCTTTAACGTCAATGATGAGAGCTTCCGTGAGATAATGTGGCCTCCTACTTTCTTGTATTGTGTGCCTGGATATTTCACTGAACTTGCATTGTTCAAGGGATCCCTGGCTGTTTTCATTTATGGAAATACTCATCAGGGTGTCTTATGCCACATATGGGTTATGGAGGAGTATGGTGTGGCCGAATCTTGGACTGCAAAATATATGGTACAAATGGATTGGTTTTGGGATGGTCATTTCTTTGGCTTTGCTTATAATGGTGAACTTTTGATTAAGAATGCCTTTGGGCTGGTTTCAATTGACCTTGAGAGTCCAAATCAGAACATTTTTGCAATTGAAGGTGCTGATTGGGTGGGTTCCACAACTAATTCGATGGAGAGCTTGATTTTAATCAATGGTGGTAAGTAAATGTGAAAATTCACTTTAGCTATTATATCACTTTCAGTTTTGCCACCGTCATTGTGAAAATTAACTTTAGCTAGTATTGTTTAATTTGTATATAACTTTAGCTAGTACTTTTGATGCTGAAACTAAGGTTGTAATTGTTTCCATCCTTGAGTTTAAGTAATTTCTCAATATGAATGGGTGAAGTTAGCTAAATTACATTTGAGGAATGATCAAATGGGGATTTTAGATGGCTAAGCCATTCTGTCCTATTGTGCTTTTGCCATTGACCATACCAAAACCCTTTAGTCTAATTAACCCGCTTAGCAATATTTAGTTCCATGGCTATATGTGATAGGTTATAGTGGTTACTTGTTCTCAAGTCCAACAACTAGCAGTAGCTGAAATTTTGCTTCCTTTCAGAAGTTTAAAACAATAAAATCCTAGTTGACCATAATTTAGCAGTGCCAAAATCCAAAATTGCATTAATATTACTAGTAGGTGTTGATGTAACAATGAAGTAGGACTGATTTGAAGTACCTACGATATGCATGTGTTGGACTTTAATAGGAAAAGTGGCCTCTGAAATTTTGCTTCCTTTCAGAAGTTTAAAACAATAAAATCCCTGATTAAGATTGAAAAAAAGGGAAGGAATTGACCGAAGTTAGAGAATTGAATGTGGTAATTCAAGGTTCTTATTCCTGGTTAAGGAGTTGCATTGATGCAGAACGTTGCTGTATTGTTATGCTAAGAAGCTTATTACTTAAGGTTTATATTAATTAAAAATAGGTAGTGGAGATCTCAGATGATTTAAGTTAGTTTTAGACCCAAGGGGGAGGGGAAAGAATGTCAAAATTTTGATTGGAAGGTTTAAAAAATATATATATATATATATATATATATATATATCTTTGCTTCATCACTTTGAGACATTGAAGGATAAAAACTTAAAGTACCCCACTCCCCAAGCTTTTAAGTGCTAGAATGTCCAGGTGTAGGGCAAGCATCTTAAGCAGTATTTCAAGCTAATAGCTCCTACTTTTCATAACTCGTATCAATTATTCTCAAAGATTGTATTAATGTTAGTATTAATGGTTAGAGTTCCTGCTCACATGCTGTTTTTACTTGTGTTGAATCCCAATATAAGTTTAATGATATCCATGTTTGAGAATTATAGATGATTGGGTCATTAATTGCTATTTGCTATTTGTTGATGTATGAGTCAGATTTTGTTTTGTTAGAGGGCTTAAAATGTAGATTTATAAAATACGAAAACACTGGGCTTTTCTAGCCTAGTAAGCAAGCAGTTTGTGACGTTATTGACTTCAGCATTTGATAATAAGCTTGTTACTTAGAATGTGAGAATGTGTAACAAAATTCTTCCAAACACTGTTTGGTGCTATTGAGCTGGGAATGTGCTTTGTGCCATATAGCTTCAGAGAGTGAAACTAAGGAAGAGCCTTTCGGTCATCCATTTTTGGTACACAGATACTCTTCCCTCTCTGACTTGAAAAACTTGGTTGGCCTACTTTCAAACAGCATTTGTCTTTTTGGTTAGTTGGTTGTTAAAATAGAATTAGAGACTAGTTAGATGTCTTTGGTGCAAATTATGTGAAATCTCTATTATGGGTGTCTTTTGGTCTAGCTGTGGAAGACTCATTATTCAGTCTCGGTTGTTAGGTAGTCCTGCTTTCAAGGGGGTGTGTTACGTCTTACCCTAATTAACATATATTTTATACCCACTTCCTTACTTAAGTTTATTTTGGATTAGATGGTTTAAATCGTTATTGCTTCCGTGGCACAGATTAGAGCAAGGCAGATGGTTTTAAGCACCTGCGAAGCAGAATAAATCTTGTTGATCTTACTGGTTCAGAGCAACAAAAGTTAACTGATGCAACAGGGCCGCATTTAAAGCAAACTGGTAATATTAGTAGATCACTTTCATAGCCTAGGTATGATCAAACATATATTCTATCTTTTTTGGTTTAGCTTACCAATTGGTCAATATTTCAGTATGTACAAATCCGCCAAAAATATATATGATCAATTAGATGTAATTTGGCATAGCACATATTTGAGTTCTCAATTTGATATCATCATGATTGATCCATCCACCTTCAAAATTATTTTAGTAATCCTATTGATTTAGAATGGGTGGGTTGATTTCTTTCCTATAATTGAATGCTACATTGAAGGAGATGAGATGTCAATGGAATGCAAAATAATGGAGAATGAACAATACTAATTTCAAATAATAATTTTTTTTTGGTTGAAAATAAAAAATAAAATGGAGGAGAAGGAAGCAGGTAAGAAGGTAACACATTTAAGTACAAGCTATAAAAAATGAAGAGAATATCGCAAAAGACATCCTAAACTTTTGGTCAAAATCAACCTAAACCCCTAATCTTCTAATTTGAAATTAGAAGCCACTGAACTTTGAGAAATACTCAAATTGATCCTTAATTTAAGGATCTAAATCTAAGTATTGAAGTGCTTATGGAATAGGTTCAGCTCATTCCACTATTTTTAACTTCTGCATTGATGTTCACTTGGACCATGGTCCTGCCACAAATGTAAAGCCTTTATTTTCTAACTAGATATATTTCTCTCTTGATTTTCTTGCTTGATATATATTAGTTTTTGTTCAATAATACCCACTACATACAAGTGGAGTCTGGATGAAACTATTATCATTGACTAAAACAGCATTTGATGGCTCTAGTGGCACATCAAGCTCATTTAAGATTCATACAGATCATGGTGTTTCTTGCATCTATCTGACCTTATAGAATTCTCAATTGCTCCTACCACACAAATTCAATTGCACCAACTTCAATGAGTTCATATGAGGCTACCCTAATATATGCATATTCAACAAATTTGATTTTTAATTGGAGAAATTCACTTTGTTTTTATTTTTTGATATCCCTAATTAGTTATGGGACTTGAATGGACAACTGCATAAATCCTATATGGGAATGAAAGGAAAAATTTGATGCAGAAGAAAAACAAAAGAGCCTTTGAGCGGCTAATGGTAACTAAATTCTTGTGTTTTTTGATGCACAAAATTGAACATGTTTGTATGACTTTAAGTAGATGAATTTAAAAAAAAAAAAAAAAAAAAACTATGTAGAGTTAAAAGTAACTGGCTGCAACTCCCATGACTCAAATGGAAGTCACTAAGTAGCATGATTCATAGTCTAGCTCCAATTTTCCAATGAAATTACGTAATGTTGAGAATTATTAAAAAGAAATATATTCTTAGCTCATCAAATGGAAGTCATTGAGGTTAAATATATTCATAGCTCATCCATGAATAAGTTGCTGAGTAAATGCCAAGCAAAAATGTGAGGGATAATTCTGCAAGTAAAATCTCTAAACCTTTTTAAATTTTAATGGAGTTTTTGTTGCTAGAAGTTGAGATTATTACTATTGATTTGTGAAGAGGCTTGTGAAGAGGTTGAAGTTTGAAGATTGATGATGAGAGTTGGGAAAGTGGGAATTGGGTGGGGCAGGTGAGAGCAAAAATGTAGGGTTATTTCTATCTTTCTTTCTCAGTAGGCATTTTCACACCTCTTTTAATTAACCAAACAAATTGTAAATACCTCTGTTTCTTTGTTGTTTCTATGCCACAAAGTAGCAAGGCAGATGGTTTAAGTACCTGCAAAACAACCAAAATAAATCTTGTTGATCTAGCTGGTTCAGAGCAACAAAAGTTAACTGGTGCAAGCTGGGAATATTAGTAGACCACTTTCATAGCTTGGGTATCGTGAAGCATATCTTCTTTGTTGTCTTTAATGTGAAGGTGCTTTTTTGTTATAGTTTACCAATTGGTCAATATTGCTATATGTAAGCATAAAAAAAAAAAAAAAAAAAAATTGCTATATGTACAAATCTGCCAAAAATATATATATATATATATGATCAATTAGGTTTAATATGGCATAGCACATATTTGAGTTCTTAATTTGATGTCATCATGATTGATCCATCCACTTTCAATATTATTTCAGTAATCCTATTGATTCAGAATGGGTGGGTTGATTTCTTTCCTATAATTGAATGCTACATTGAAGGATATGAGATGTCAAAGAAATGCAAAATAATGGAGAAGGAAGAATAATAATTTCAAAGAATAAATTTTTTTTTTGGAAAATAAAAAGTAAAACAGTGGAGAAGGAAGATGGTAAGAAAGTAACACATTTAAGTACAAGCTATAAAAAATGAAGAAAATATTGCAAAAAAATCCCAAACTTTCGGTCAAAATCAACCTAAACCCCTAACTTCGAATTTGAAATTAGAAGCCAAGCCACTGAACTTTTAGAAATACCCAAATTGCACCTTAATTTGAGGTTCTAATTCTAATTATTGAAGTGCTTATGGAATAGGTTAAACCCACTGCACTCTTTTTAACTGCTTGCATTGATGTTCACTTGGACCATGGTCTTGCCACAAATATAAAGCCTTTATTTTCTAACTCGATATATTTCTCTCTTGAATTTCTTACTCGAAATGTATTAGTGTTTTTTTTCTACGATACCCACTACTTACATGTGGAGTCTATGAAACTATTATCATTGACTAAAACAGTTTATGATAGCTTTAGTGGCATGCCAAACTCATATAAGATTCATACAAATCATTGTTTTTCTTGCATCTATTTGATCTTATAGAATTCTCAATTGCTATGGCGGCCCAACAAACTTAGAGGCATGAGGAGATATATTTTTGGGCTTTTTGTTATTACTTTAATAATATTTAACTAGTATTTAATATTATAAATTTTTTTTATAACAAAAATCCATCTTTATTTATTTATTTTGTAATATGCTTTTTTCTATTGAAAAAATGCTAAAGTTATAACAAATTTTACTACAAAACTTACAAATGATGTACCAATAAATATAATTAGTAATATTTCAAGAAGATAATAAATAAGTATTTGAATAAATGATGTTAAGGATATTATATTTTATTACATGAGCCTTGTATCACCAATCACAAAATGTTATTAAAAAATGCATTTAATAGGTTGTTGACTTTCATAAGTCATATTAATTGTCACATCAATTTATAAAAGTTTTAAAGTAAAATTTATAATATTTTTGGCATTTTCTTATTTGAATTATTTCTTGTGATTAGTAACACATATTTGTAAGACTCATGATTTAAAGGTGTATTATCTCTAGTATTACACAATTTTTTGATACTTCTTAAAATTAGAGAAAGAAAAAATGTAAAACTAAGTTTTTTTTTTTTTTTTTTTAAATATATCAAATTTTGCCCCAAAATTTGATGGCCGTTCTCTAGCAGGGGGCCTTAGATGATGGCCTATGTGGCCTAGGGCCGACCCTGTGCTCATACTACACAAATTCAGTTGTACCAACTTCAATGAGTTCATATAAATTATAATGCTATCCTAATATATGCATATTCACCACATTTGTTCTGTAATTGGAGAAATTGACTTTTCTCTTATTTTTGATATCTCAATTCCGAATTAGTTATGAGACTTGAATAGACAAGTGCATAAATCCTAAATTAGAATGAAAGGAAAAAATTGACAAAGAAAAACAAAAGAGTCTTTGAGGGGCCAATGGTAACTAAATTCTTTTGTATGTTCCAATGCACAAAATTGAACTTGTAGGTATGATTTTAAATAAATGAATTAACAAAATAAACTACGTAGTGTTACAGAAAATGGCGACAACTCTCATGACTCAAATAGAAGTCACCTAGTAGCATCAATTGTCCAATGACATTACATAATGTCAAGAATTATTTAGGAGAAATATATTATTATCTTATCAACCGGAAGTTATTGAGGTGAAATACATTCTTAGCTCATCTATGAATAAGTTGCTAAATAATTACCAAGAAAAAAATGTGAGGGATAATTCTGAAGCACAATCTCTAAACCTTTTTGAATTTTAATGGAATTTCTACTGTCAGAAGTTGAGATTATTATTGTTGAGCAGTGAAGAGGCTTGTGAAAAGGGTGAAGTATGAAGATTGATGATGAGAGTTGGGAAAATGGGAATTATGTGGGGTAGGTGAAAGCAAAAAATTAAGATTATTTTTATCTTTCTTTCTCAGCAAGCGTTTTCACGCCTCTTTTCTCTCCATTTTGATGAGACAAGTTTTGTGTGGGCTCGAGTGAAAAATGCATAGGCCTTATCAAAAAATTTTCTTCCCCTCCCCCCGCGCTCCTCCCAACCAAACAACACACAAACTCATTTTTTTCTCTTATTTTTTCACCATTATTTTCCATCCACCCTACTCTACATAAATCAAGGAAACAACTTGTTTTTCTTGGGCCACTTGCATCGATTTTTCACAATTCTTGTGTCAATAAAATATTATTGGGCTTTTGGGTTTTAGGCCTTGGCCCAAATGGTTCACTCATCCTCACTCATCCTTTATCTTCGTTTTTCCCCTCCAAAAGAAAGAGAAAAACAGGCAAAATCCTAAAACCTTAAGCTTTGGTCCCTTGGTGAATCTTCGTGATGTCTCAGAACACTACAACAGCAATGCGTGAGCTTCTTCCAGACGACGTGGTGGAAGACATCCTGGGCCATCTCCCAGTGAAATCCTTAACCCGCTTCAGGTGCGTTTCTAAATCATGTGACTCCATCATCACTGACCCCACTTTCATTACCAAACACTTCAAGCTCAACCTTAAGCAATCCGAATCATTGAAATCCACAAACACTCATAGTGGGTATTTGCTATATACTACAAAGGATAAGAATAGTTCGTCTTCTTCCAAACAATTGTGTACTGTTGTTTGCAACAACGATCGCACTTTGACCCAGGTTTCAAGGTTTGAAATGCCCTCTTTTTTTGTCGAATGCGACATAGTTGGTTTCTGTAATGGCTTGTTCTGCCTAGCTAGTTATGTGAAAGAACTTTATCACATTATTTATCTGTGGAACCCAAGTATTAGAATGTTTAAGAAGCTTCAAGCTACTCCCTTTAATGACGAGGGAACCACCTACGTTATTGGACTTGCTTATAATTCTCAAAACAGTGACTTCAAGATTCTTAGACTTGTGTCATTTTTGGGGGGGCAAGAGGCCGAAGCTGAGATTTACAGCTTGAGTACAGATTCGTGGAGAAAGGTTGTAATATCGATGGAGTCCTTGAGAGGGTATGAACCCAACTTTGGTACTATTGCTGATATTGACCCAACCTGTATATTTTTGAATGGAGCTTTGCACACAGTAGCAATTACTAGTTGCCACCATTTCATTCTGTCCTTTGACATCAATGATGAGAGCTTCCGTGAGATAATGTTGCCTCCTAATCACTTGGATGGAGTCCCTGTAAATTTTTCTGAACTTGCAGTGTTCAAGGGATCCCTGGCTGTTTTCGTTTTCGTTCATGGTCGACGGGATATCTTTTGCCACATATGGGTTATGGAGGAGTATGGTGTGGCCGAATCTTGGACTAAAAAATATTTGGTACCAAAGAATTGGTTTTCGGATGGTTATTTCTATGGCTGCACTGATAATGGGGAACTTCTGATTAAGAGTGGCACTGCGCTGGTTTCAATTGACCCTGAGAGTCAAAATCAGAATATTCTTGCACTTGAAGATGCTGATTCAATGGGTTTCACAGCTATTTCACTGGAGAGCTTGATTTTACTCAATGGTGGTAAGTAAATGTGAAATTCACTTTAGCTATTATATCACTTTCAGTTTTGCCACCATCGTAGTGAAAATTAACTTTAGCTAGTATTGCTTAATTTGTGTATGCCTTTAACTAGTAATTCTGGTCCTGAAACTAAGGTTGTAATTGGTCCTGAAAAAAAAGACTTGTGTCTTTTTTTTGGGGACTAGAAGCCGAAGCCGAAGCCGAGATTTACAGCTTGAGTACAGATTCGTGGAGAAAGGTTGTAATAATGATGGAGTCCTTAAGAGGGTATGAACCCGACTTTGGAACTATTTATATTTATCCACCCTGTTTATTTTTTAATGGAGCTTTGCACTCTGTAGCAGCCAGTATTCATCACGATTTCATTCTGTCCTTTAACGTCAATGATGAGAGCTTCCGTGAGATAATGCCACCTCCTAATTTTAATTTATCGTTTGGTGCACCTGGAAATTTCACTGAACTTGCATTGTTCGAGGGATCCCTGGTTGTTTTCATTTCCGGAGATAATTATCAGGGTGTCTTATGCCACATATGGGTTATGGAGGAGTATGGTGTGGCCGAATCTTGGACTAGAAAATATATGGTACAAATGGATTGGTTTTGGGATGCTCATTTCTTTGGCTTTGCTGATAATGGTGAACTTTTGATTAAGAATGCCTTTGGGCTGGTTTCAATTGACCTTGAGAGTCAAAATCAGAACATTCTTGCAATTGAAGGTGCTGATTGGGTGGGTTCCACAACTAATTCGATGGAGAGCTTGATTTTACTCGATGGTGGTAAGTAAATGTGAAAGTTCACTTTCGCTATTATATCACTTTCAGTTTTGCCACCATCATTGTGAAAATTAACTTTAGCTAGTATTGTTTAATTTGTATTTAACTTTAGCTAGTACTTTTGATGCTGAAACTAAGGTTGTAATTGTTTCCCTTCTTGAGTTTAAGTAATTTCTCAATATGAATGGGTGAAGTTAGCTAAATTACATTTGAGGAATGACCAAATGGGGATTTAAGATGGCTAAGCCATTCTGTTCTATTGTTCTTTTGCCATTGACCATACCTAAACCCTTAGTCTAATTGGCCTGCTTAGCAATATTTAGTTCCATGTCTATATGTGATAGGTTATAATGGTTACTTGTTCTCAAGTCCAACAACTAGCAGTAGCTGAAATTTTGCTTCCTTTCAGAAGTTTAAAACAATAAAATCCTAGTTGACCATAATTTAACAGTGCCAAAATCCAAAATTGCATAATATTACTTGTAGGTGTTGATGTAACAATGAAGTAGGACAGATTTGAAGTACCTCTGGTATGCATGTGTTGGACTTTAGATAGAAAAGTGGCCTCTCATTTGAATTATCTCTCATGGCTGGAGATGTATCCAATAAGGTCTCCAAAGAGTATCTGGAGATTAAAAAATGTTTTAAATTCTGGATACAGTCTGATATGTTGCGGATGCGGTCAAGACACAGCCTTGATACGATCTTGATGCGGGATTTGCTTAAATTGGGAAAAACTAGTTGGTTTCACTCTGAATGAGTCAAAACTCAAAACCCTTCTCTTGTTTTTGAGTACACACTCTCTCTCTCTTAGACACACACATACACTTTGATCTTATACCTACTCATCAATTGATCATAATTTCCTGGTCTTGGGGGTTGATGGATATTGTTGCATCTGTGTTTGTACTTTGAAGGAGTTTGTGATGCATGTGGGACATAATTGAGTTTCTGTTTTTACTTTTAACCAGTATGATACTTGTGGGTTTTAGAAGTGGGGGACAATTGGAGATGAAGCTGCAGATTTTAGGCTTAGTGTATTTGTGCATTTTGAAAATGTTTTTGAAGGATTCGATGCTTGTAATTTATTTTTGAATATGATAAATATTCCTAAAAGTGTAGATGAGTTAATTATTGTTGTATATCCTAGTTATAAAGCAATAAGCAAAGGTTATAAATGGCACTTCCTTGTCTCACTATTGATGTTGGGTATATATATTCTTGTTTTTAGGAGTTGCCATTTCTCCATATGCTTATTGTATCTTTTGTTGGTATTGATTCTTCCTCTGATTAATTTGAATCATGGTGCTGATTGTCATCAAGTTTTGTATGGGTGAATACTGCCTTCAAATTCTACTCCTGCACATTAAATTACCTATTAACAGTAGAAAAAAAGGGAAGGAATTGATTGAAGTTAGAGAATTGAGATTCAAGGTTCTAATCCCCAATTAAGGAGTTGCATTGATGCAGAATGTTGTTGTAGTGTTATGCTAAGAAGAATACTAACGATTTACACTAATTAAAAATAGGTAGTGGAGATCTCAGGGTTTATTTTTTATGATTTAAGTTAGTTTTAGACCCAAGGGGGAGGGGAAAGAATGTCAAAATTTTGATTGGAAGGTTGTTTTTTTATTTTGGAAGTAAACATATCTTTTCTTCATCACTTTGAGACATTGAAGGATAAAAACTTAAAGTACTCTAGGCCCCAAGATTTTAAGTGCTGGAATGTCCAGGTGTAGGGCAAGCATCTTAAGCCGTAAGCTATATTTCATAGATGAGATTAAAACATAAAAATCAGGTCAGGTTAACATCATGTCTCACATTTGGATTCATTACTCTTCTATGAGGTTTATGCATAAGGCTTGCCATTTGCGAGATTAATTAAAAAAAGATTTGTTATTTAGAAGGAGTGTTTCAAGCTAATAGCTCCTTTTCATAACTTGTTCCAATTATTCTCAAAGATTGTATTAATGTTAGTATTAATGGTTAGAGTTCTTGCTCACATGCTCTTTTTACTTGTGTTTGAATCCCAATGCAAGTTAAATACTATCCATGTTTTAGAATTATAGATGATTGGGTCCATAATTGCTATTTGCTTTTTTTTGGTGTATGAGTCAAGTTTTGTTCTATTAGAGGGCTTAAACTGTAGATTTATAAAATATGAAACCACAGGGCTTTTCTAGCCTAGTAAGCAGGCATTTTGTGAAGCTATTGACTTTAGCATTTGACAGTGAACTTGTTACTTAGAATGTCAGAATATATAACAAAATTCTTCCAAACACTGTTTGGTGCTATTGAGATGGGAATGTGCATTGTGCCATGCAGCTTTAGAGAGTGAAACTAAGGAAAAGCCTTCCGGTCATCTATTTTTGGTACATGGATACTCTTTCTTGTCTGACTTGAAAAACTTTGTTGGCCTACTTTTAAACAACATTTGTCTATTTGGTTAGTTGGTTGTTAAAATGGAATCAAAGCCTAGTTAGATATCTTTGGTTCAAATTATGTGAAATCTCTATTAGGGGTGTCTTTTGGTCTGTGGAAGACTCATTATTCAGTCTCGGTTGTTAGGCAGTCTTGCTTGCAAGGGGGTGTGTTACGTCTTACCCTAATTAACATATATTTTGTACCCACTTCCTTAAGTTTATTTTGGATTGGATGCTTTAAATTTTTATTGTTTCCATGGCAAAGAGTAGAGCAAGGCAGATGGTTTTAAGCACCTGCAAAGCAGAATAAATCTTGTTGATCTAGCTGGTTTAGAGCAACAAAAGTTAACTGATGCAGCAGGGCCGCGTTTAAAGCAAACTAGTAATATTAGTAGATCACTTTTACAGCCTGGTATGATCAAACATATCTTTTATCTTGTTTGGTTCAGCTTACCAATTGGTCAATATTGGTGTATTTACAAACCCGCCAAAAATATATATGATCAATTAGATATAATTTGGCATAGCACATATTTGAGTTCTTAATTTGATGTCATCATGATTGATCCATCCACCTTCAAAATTATTTCAATAATCCTATTGATTCATAATGGGTGGGTTGATTTCTCTCCTATAATTGAATGCTACATTGGAAGAGATGAGATGTCAATGGAATGCAAAATAATGGAGAAGGAAGAATATTTATTTCAAATAATAATTTTTTTTTTGTTGAAAATAAAAAAATAAAAAATAAAATAGTGGTGAAGGAAGCTAGTAAGAAGGTAAGACATTTAAGCACAAGCTATAAAAAATGGAGAGAATACCACAAAAAACATCCTGAACTTTTGGTCAAAATCAACCGAAACCCCTAATCTTCTAATTTGAAATTAGAAGCTACTGAACTTTGAGAAATACTCAATTGATCCTTAATTTAAGGATCTAAATCTAAGTATTGAAGCACTAATGGAATAGGTTTAGCTCATTCCACTATTTTTAACTTCTGCATTGATGTTCACTTGGACCATGGTCCTGCCACATATATAAAGCCTTTATTTTTTAACTCAATATATTTCTCTCTTGATTTTCTTGCTTGATATATGTTAGATTTTGTTCAATAATACCCACTACACATAAGTGGAGTCTGGATGAAACTATTATCATTGACTAAAACAATATTTGATGGCTGTAGTGGCACATCAAGCTCATCTAAGATTCATACAGATCATGGTGTTTCTTGCATCTATCTGTTCTTGTAGAATTCTCAATTGCTCTTACTACACAAATTCAGTTGCACCAACTTCAATGAGTTCACATAATGCTACCCTAATATATGCATATTCAACAAATTTGATTTTTAATCGGAGAAATTCACTTTTCTTTTATTTTTTGATATACCCAATTAGTTACGGGACTTAAATGGATAAATGCATAAATCCTATATGGGAATGATAGGAAAAAATTGATGTAGAAGAAAAACAAAAGAGCCTTTGAGCGGCTAGTGGTAACTAAATTCTTGTGTTTTTTGATGCACAAAATTGAATATTTGTATGACTTTAAGTAAATGAATAAAATAAAATAAAATAAAATAAATGAACTACGTAGAGTTAAAAGTAAATGGCTACAACTCCCATGACTCAAATGGAAGTCACTTAGTGGCATGATTCATAGTTTAGCTCCAATTTTCCAATGACATTACGAAATGTTGAGAATTATTACAAAGAAATATATTCTTAGCTCATGAAATGGAAGTCATTGAGGTTAAATATATTCATAGTTCATCTATGAAGAAGTTGCTGAATAAATACCAAGCAAAAATGTGAGGGATAATTCTGCAAGCAAAATCTCTAGACTTTTTTAAATTTTATTGAAGTTTTTGCTACTAGAAGTTGAGATTATTACTATTGAGTTGTGAAGAGGCTTGTAAAGAGGTTGAAGTTTGAAGATTGATGATGAGAACTGGGAAAGTGGGAATTGGGTGGGGTAGGTGAGAGCAAAAAAGCAAGACTATTTTTGTCTTTCTTTCTTAGTAGAGATTTTCACACCTCTTTTCTCTCCATTTTAGAGAGACAAGTTTTGTGTGGGCTCGGGTGGAAAATGCTTGAGCCCCACCTAAAAGTTTTCTTTCTTCTGTTTTAACTAAACAATACATAAACTTATTTTCTCTGCTATTTTCTTTCTATTATTTTTCATCTACTATATTCCACCTTCAACCAAACATACCTTTAATCCACGTAAAACAAAGAACCAACTCAAATAAAATAAAACCAAGGAAGCAACTTGTTTTCCTTGGGCCACTTGCATCAATTTTTCACAATTCTTGTGTCAAAAAAATATTATCGGGGTTTTGGGTTTTAGGCTCAGGCCCAAATGGTTCACTCATCCTTTATCTTCATTCTTCTCCTCCAAATGAAAAAGAAAAATGGACAAAATCCTACAACCTTAAACTTTGGTCCCTTCGTGAATCTTCCTCATGTCTCAGACAACTACAACAACAATTCGTGAGCGTGTTCCAGACGACGTCGTGGAAGACATCCTGGGTCAGCTACCAGTGAAATCCTTAACCCGCTTCAGGTGCGTTTCTAAATCTTGTGACTCCATCATCACTGACCCCACTTTCATTACCAAACACTTCAAGCTCAACCTTAACCAATCCGAATCATTAATATCCACAAACACTCACAGTGGGTATTTGCTATATACTACAAAGGATAAGAATAGTTCATCATCTTCCAAACAATTGTGTACGGTTGTTTGCAACAACGACCGGACATTGTCCCAGGTTTCTAGGTTTGAGATACCCTCTTCTTTTGACAAACGCAACATAATTGGTTTCTGTAATAGCTTGTTCTGCATGGCTGACTATGATCTTAGTCACAATATATATCTGGGGAACCCAAGTATTAGAATGTTTAAGAAGCTTCTAGCTACTCCTTTTACTGATGTGTACACCACCTCCGTTATTGGACTTGCTTATAATTCTCAAAACAATGACTTCAAGATTATTAGACTTGTGTCTTTTTTTGTGGGACAAGAGGCCGAAGCCGAGGTTTACAGCTTGAGTACAGATTCGTGGAGAAAGGTTGTAATATCGATGGAGTTTTTAAGAGGGTATGAACCCAAGTTTGGTAATATTGCTTATGTTGAGCCACCCTGTATATTTTTAAATGGAGCGTTGCACACAGTAGCAATCACTAGTCGCCACCGTTTCATTCTGTCCTTTGACGTCAATGATGAGAGCTTCCATGAGATAATGTTGCCTCCTAATCACTTGGATGGACTGCCTGTAAATTTCGCTTAACTTGCGGTCAGGAGCGGCCCAACATAATTTGAGGCCTAAGGCGAAAAATTTATGCGAGACCTTTAATATGTAAATATTAATTAAACAAAATTATTTAATATCAATCAAATTAATGTTAATTTGATACATTAAATACATAAATAATACCAACTAGACTAATGTTAATTTCATATAGAGAATTGAATATCATAGTTGAACTATAAATATTAATAAAAAGAAATAAAAATATATTGCGATTGAAAAATATACTTTATTTTGGATATAAGACGATACATAGTTAAATAAAGTTGTATTCTAATTTTTAATTTTATATTTTGATTTCAAGAGAGAGAGATAGATACAATTTAGTGTGTGGCTTTGTAGGATATTAGTTTACAAAAATCAAAGTCTCAAACTATCCTAGGAGATTAATTTATAATTGATGATTTAACACATTTGCAACTTCTTTTTGAAATATTTTAGAATTTCAATTGAGTTAAGGTTTTATTGGTCTCGTACTTTGAGAGTCTTAATAGAAATGAAAAAGATGCGCTAATTAAAAGCACTATAAAATATTTAAAATATAACGTGACATTGTCTTTCGTTGATGAACTTCATCAATTTAACTAATGAATATTTATATCACTTTTTTGTGATTAATAACATAGAAATTTGTAAGCCAATAGTAAAATTTGTGGTATTTTTAACATCAATAATAAAAAAAATGTACAACCTTTAGAAAATATATATAATTTTATAAAAATTTGGGTTTTAAATATAAAAAATGAGGTCTTTTTTCTTAAGCAATTTTTTTTTTTGGTGGGGCCTTAGGCCTAGGCCTAACTTGCCTAGGCCTTGGGCCGGCACTGCTTGCAGTGTTCAAGGGATCCCTGGCTGTTTTCGCTTTCGTTCATGGTCGTCGGGGTATCTTATGCCACATATGGGTTATGGAGGAGTATGGTGTGGCCGAATCATGGACTAGAAAATATATGGTACCAATGATTTGGGTTTGGGATAATTATATCTTTGGCTGCACTGATAATGGTGAACTTCTAATTAAGAATGCCACTGGACCAGTTTCAATTGACCCTGAGAGTCCAAATCAGAACATTCTTGCAATTGAAGATGCTGATTGGATGGGTTTCACAACTAATTCAATGGAGAGCTTGATTTTACTTGATGGGGGAAAGTAAATGTGAAACTTAACTTCAGCTATTATATCGCGTACAGAGCTGATAGCTTCAGTTTTTCCATTATCATTGTGAAAATTAACTTTATCTATTATAGTTTTACATGCATTTAAGTCTACAGAAACTCAAAACTTTTGATGCTGAAACTAAGGTTGTAATTGTTTCCATCCTTGCGTTCAAGAAATATGTCGATATGAATGGGTGAAGTTAGCTAAGTGACATTTGAGGATTGATAGTTCAAAGTGCTCAACTGAAGTGAATCTTTTTAGTTTTGTTTTTCTCTTTTCAATGTGCATTTCTTATAAGCAAATTACAGCTTGAGAATGCTATGCTTAGGGTCTTTGGCCCTATTCTAACATTCCTAGGTGATTTCAACCCTGGAGTTAAAACTATCACTTATACTTATTCTTTGTTGTTTCTTTTCTTTTCCTTAGATTTTTTAGCAACCAAACAGTGACTCTGATTAATTAGGATTGTGGAGACAAAATTCAATAATGATTAGCTTTTTTTGTTTCCTTGATTTTGTTCTGTATTGGCTTTGTTTAGAGTCTCATTTTGTTTGGTTCTTTTCTCTTTCTTTTTTCCCTTTTAAGCCTCTGGCAGGTTGCTAGAAAAATGGAAGGAAAATGATTGTTAAGTCAGTGTTAATAATAGTTTTTGCCCTACCATTTTTCAAATTAACATCAGTAGTGGCTAGAGAGAATGCGATGGTTTCAAATGGTATAGTTTTTCTGTGTGTTTGTACTATATAATGTATATAGGAAGGAGGATTATTTAGCTGTTTGTGCCTGTGTTTGGTGAAAGTAATTAACATCAGTAGTGCCATCTACTTATTTTTATACAGATTTGGTTATTATTGCCAGGAATATCCAGAAATTTTGTGTATATTATAGGTGTTATCAATGTTGCTAGTAGCAACAAGATGCTTTAAGAGTATTCCATAGTAGTTTAGTGCTTAGCAACTCCGAAATGTGCTCAAATGAGGATTTCAGATGGCTCAAGTAATTCTGTTCTATTGTGATTTTGCCATGACTATACTGAAACCCTTTAGTCTAATTGGCTCGCTTAGCAATATTTAATTCCATGGCTATTTGTGATAGAATATGGTGGTCAGTTGTTCTCTAGTCCAACAACTAGCAATACCTGAAATTTTGCTTCCTTTAAGCTCAAAACAATGGAATCCTGATTCACCATAATTAACAGGGTCAAAAACCAAAAATTGCATTAAGTTCACTAGGTGTTGATGTAACAATGAAGTAGGACAGATTTGAAGTACCTCCCATATGAATGTGTTGGACAGATTTGAAGTACCTCACATCGACAGCTGCAGCAAGGAACTGTGGGGTAGCAGTATATCATTGCATAAGTAAAGAACTATTTTAGTGCAACAAGACTACATTATGTACAAAAGACACATAAGTATAAAGAAATACAGTACGTTATTAGTAATATGAACTCCTTATTGAGATGCTGTTAGTGAAACACCATGCCAGAGATTAATCAAATAAAGAACTAGTAAACATAGCTAACAATTGGGGTTATGGCAATGACAATTCCACCAAAATCAACATGTTGTAGGCTTGAGTTTGGTAATCAATCTCTCTCAAAATAATTGGGGATAAGACTGCTTGCTAATCACCTCTCTCAATTCTTGTAAAAGTGGGAGTTTTGTGTAGTAGGTATGACCCTTTTTTTTTTTTTTTTTTATTAGTGTAGTAGGTATGACATTTTATGAAGGTTTTAAAGGGGGTGAGAAGGGATGTTATAAGGGAGACAGAGAAGAAGAGATATTTCTTCTCGTAACCTAAGCCCTAGGGTTCTGGCTTTTGTTCCATTTTTTCAATTATTGAGATGATTTGGATCTACTTATGTGTTATGAAATTTGTTGTGTCATTAGACTAATTGTGTGACAAAATGTTTAGGTAATAGTTTGAACGCGGCCACCACACAAGATCAGGAATGCGGATGATCTAATAGTTAAGAAGATTTCGAGTAATTCATTATCAATTAATGGATGAACCTTTGAATTTATTTGACTCAGTTGCTAACATTGAAGCAACATAGGCAAAATCCCTATCAATATGATTGTTTTCAGGTTGGAATTAAATGATTGTTGGTGTTAGATGCTAAATAAATATATCTTATTTGCGGGAATATAATGTCTTCTAGCTTGTAGGAGAGACCCTTGTTGAAAATTATTTAGCTTGATTCAATAGTTCTTTCCATGTGGACAGGTATTGTTCAGATTTCTTTTGTTTCTTTCCTATTTTTTTAGACAGGAAGCGAAAATACTTGAACCATTTGGGGTTTGGCCAATACCTTGTTGGAAAAAAAACATATCCAATGATCAAGGCTTAATCCCTTGTGTTTTTGAGAGACTCTTTGCCCGTATAAATGAATCTCTTCTTTACTGAGCTCATTGAAGCTTGTATCATTTTATTGAACTATAGTCCTTTTTTTTTTTTTTTGGTATCATATTATTGAACTATCAAATATATTACAAAAAGTATCAAAATTTAGGAGTTACAATAACTTACTCCTTACTATCCAACCTATAATATTTCAATTAGAGTGGCTTGAAAAATCTCGCCTCAATACCAGTGACAATTACAACATACACTCCTACCACAATCAAAATCCCACGTAGAGCCATTCCAAACAACCCTAGTGTCCAATTAAACCACCACATTGGGCCATATGCCTCTGGTTTCTTAATCTTAATCCACATAAAACATGGAAGAGCTAAAGTTAGAGGCAATGAGAAGCCTCCACTAAGAACTTGAAGTTGACTTCCATAAAATGAGATGGTGATGGCTGAAAAGAAGCAGAAGAACCCAAAAATGACTCATGAAATTGCTCGAAACCACCAAGGACATGGCTGCTTCATCCTGCTTGTGTATATAGACTCTAAGCCATCAAATATTGGCTTTCCATAGAGTTGAAGGGAGCTTACAACATTAAGTATGAGCAATTCGTTTGTTAATCCTAGAACAAGTTCTGAAGTTTCATGCCTGTGGAACATGTACAAGGCTATTAACATGCCCCCTTGTTTTGGTATCTGTCACCACAATAGAAAATTTAATTCTTTTAGTGAATATACTTAAGAAAATTAATCAAAGAGAAGGGGAAATCTGGGATTCAAAGAATGATTGTTAGTATAAATTACTAGATATAAATTTAGTACATAATGATTTGAGGTTGAAGATTTTTCTCAAATAAAACACTTGTGATATTATGAATTTGAAATAATATCTTACTTTTAATCATTTCAAATCCACAAATCAATACAACTTAATTTTATCCATAAATTTCATCAATAGAAAAAAAAAATTGTCATCTCATCTTAACTTGAAGTTATTTAACTAAAAATTGAAATCTATGTCTTTCTCTTTAAATAACCATTGATGAACTGTTAAGGAGTAGAACAATCTAAGAATTTTGATTTTGTAAAACAATTATAGGGATATATGAAACGGAGAAAATAAATAGTACCATATTTCCATAAGCCCAGTAGCCTCCGATTGCAAGGGGAAATAAGCACATTGCAATTAGAAGATATGCAGATTTGACACCCTCCCACATTGGCACTTGTGATGGATTCTTTTCACTTGAAGGCATGGAAGCTTGCAAAAATTCCAATTTAAAAAAAAAAAAAAAAAGTCCATTTTCCCACAGATATACATTTAAGCCCAATAATCTGTCTCTCTCTCTCTCTCTCTCTCTGTTGTAAGTCGACTCATCAATTTAAAAGACTTTTATGAAGTAAAATTTATAGTATTGGTAGCGTTGTAATACCTGTAACTCTAGTATAAGATTGTGACTTCTAGAGGCCAAATCAATGAACCCAAACGCATTAACAACACCCAAAATCCTAGAAATTTTGGGTATAAGGGCTTGATATCTACTGTAAGTGGTTCTGAACTTCTGTCCCTGCTCAAGATATCTACTGCCATTGAATAAACCATAGAAGTACCTTTAAAATACTAATGAGATATAAAAAATAGTTGCATATCTCATTAGTATTTTGTGAGTTTGGCAAAGTCTTTTCGGCTTATACACTATACAGCATGGAATGCTTACCAAATGTAGCTCGGCAAAGATGAAAGTATCTACTGTAACTTCCAGTTTTAGCTGATTCATGGAGTTGTACTAGCAAATAGATGGTGCAAAGTTGCCACATGAATAGTAGAGTCAAGCATATGATACCCCATGTCCTGTACCACCAAATACAAAACAATAAGCCTGACAACTTTTTTTTTTTACTCCACAATTATTGAGTTGGTAAGTTATCAATAGTAGGCAATAAAATGGTGACCCGGCAAATATGAAAATCAATAACAATTTATCAACTAAGCAAGTTTTAAAAAGGTCGTGTCACTAGCATTACACCATAATTATGTAAAACACTTCTTCAGAAAGTTTGTTTTGAAAAGGTTTGGATTTAGATGGTTCTTGTGATCCCTTGATCAAGTATGCTATACCAAACTTAGGCACCAAATATTTGCTTACCACCCAAGGTCTGTGAAGCCAACAGGCAGCATAAGGGCTCGAATTCCAATTCCAGAACATAGTGTATGGAAAGCAGCGTAGTAAGCTTTTCCATTTCTTGACTCAGTAATTGGAATCCAAGCATCTTGGGGGTTTAGCTCCATAAAGTGCACAGCCCTGCTGTTTACTCTTTTGTTGCCCTGAGTTTTTTGAGTTGGGATCTCGTTTGTGTTCACAGTTTCTATATCATCTGAGCCGGAAAATGACAATGGAGAAGGGTTGTAGTCCTGTGTGGGATGAGTAGTATCCCTCGGTGGCACCGGTGCAATGGTGACCCTTCTTGGTATTCTAGGACTGGAAAAACTCCTTCTCTCCTCAACCTCACTCATTTTTCATTTCAAAGTTTCACTTCACTACTCTAATTAGACCTCTATTTTCTTTGTGGTTCTTCCCCTCCCACACACTTAAAATTGGCTAAATTTTATATAACATGTATATACATAATGTTAATAGACTAATAGTGATAGTTAATATGCACTCCAACTCTTGAGCCTTGGAAAAGGGTATTCTAAAAATTGTTCAATCTGTTAAAATGATTTACTAGCCAATCATTTGTAGTTTAATTTATCAATCTATCTAATTGATTATGTCAGTGGGATATATATGACCAAAATTTATGTCATGAAAAGCATAGGCATTATGCACACCATTGATCAAGATAAATATGGTCAGCTGGTAAACGGGGTAGAGATATAATAATCTCAGCCTGCAGGGCAAGAATAGACCACGCATGGACAAGATGTGGAACTTCCTGGTCGATGTGAAATGTTACCATTCGTTTAGCTTCAACATGGGTGTTGAGTGAGCTATTTTTGTGAGTACAATTGTGGAAGAGCTTGGTGTTCCTTGTCTTATTCCTGCTTTCAAGTGAACTTAAGTGAGTAAGAATATGCTAATAATCAAAATCTAGAAGCAGTCAAACAACTAGGCAGTGAAATTTATGGCATCAATCAGTCATGAGGCATATTGCTTAAGGTGAAATAAGGGTGAGAGATGATAACTTTAACAATTGTAATGTCATGTGACTTGAGAACACTACAGTTTAACATGAGTTTTAAAGAAGACGGCAAGTATATTTTAGCAAGAGAAATTCCTATACCCTCATATTGTGTAGATTTGTGAGTGAATTTGGACTGTTAAGATATTGTGCAAGCATGTACTGAATCCCATCAAGCGTATTCATTTTTTTTTTGCCAAAGGTTTTTCTTTACTCCTGAAAAAGAGTCCTGATGATTAGAAGTAGGGCTAGTCAATTGATGCAGGTCTCATGTTCTCCAATTCGTTTTTCATTTAGCTTCTAATTTGAGTATTTTTTAGACATGGTTATAGACTTTTCAAATGTAAAGACTTGAGCCAACAAACCTTAACTACTATATTTGCTTCCATTTGACAAAGATTATTTTTGCTAACTTATTTTACTATTCAGCTTATTTTTCCTATTGTTTTAAAAACCGAATTAGACTGACTGGTCCGATCAGTTCAACTAGGAACTAGGAGCCAGTCTGGTCCGGTAAAACCCCCTCAAGCCTGTGAAAACTGGTCAAAAACTGGAAAAAATCTAGTTGAACCAAAAATTTTGAAAAAAACAGTTCGGCTCTTGGTTTGTTTTTTAAAATCATGATTTTCCTATTATTCATAGACTCCACTGCACTTTTGGTTACTATTTATGAATCAGCTAATTTTTACTTTTATCTACAATACTTTTAACAAAAAGTTTTCAGTTTTAGCAAAACTAGTGAACTCTTGCTCTATCCCAAAATTTTAAACTTTCACCTTATGTTTAAAGGAGGGTGTTAGACATATTATGGCCTAAGTGGCCCAAACCAATTACAATAAGCTTATGTACTTGTATAACATGCATATCAACCTTAGCTTTGTCTATAATTAGCCTAAAGTTAGTCAAATATTTTCTAGTATATAAATCTTACATTGGGATCATTGTAATACAAATACTTCATATAATATGTAGCCATTAATAGTTTTCTCATTTGGATGTAGGCCATTAGATCGAACAACGTAAACTTTTGTGTGCGCTCTCTCTTTATTCTTCCATTCATCACTCAGTTATCTCACAAAATCCCACAACACCTTTGATACTTAAATACATAAAACCTTTTTTTTCAAAATGACTGCCAAACAAGCATGAACACTGCGAAGGTTTCTCAGTTTATACTAGCTGAAAATTATTAATTATTAAAGTGAAAAATACCAACAATAATACAAAGCATATGCATATGACTGCATTCAAGAAATGCTAAGCTTCCCACAATCAAAATCAGCCCTCTTCAAAACCAACCCAGATAGGAATGCAGCCAATAATTTGTCTCTTAAGAAGGTGGTTAATTTCCCATCACCCTGCTGGAAAAAACCAACCACATAAGCTGTAGTTATGAGCACAATGCTTCTCCATCTCCTCTCTTTGGCAAAGTTCTTCAACCCCATCTCAATTTTCATATATTGCTCGCTTTCACTATCAACTTTCTCTTTTGATTCCCCACTTTGTTCTTTCGTGAGTAAAGCCCTAGCAAGGCACCTTGCCAAAACAATTCCATCTTCTAAGGCAGAACAAGCACCTTGTCCAATGTCTGGGGTCATGGGGTGGAATGCATCACCAAGCACACAAACATTACCTTTGCTGATGTTTCCCCAAATAAGGTCCCAGGGATGTCTATACCTTAATGGGGATAACATAATATAATCCAATTCAGTGTTTTCAACAATGGCCTTTATTTCATCAGGTGCATTTGCTAACTTGCTTAACACAAATTGCTTCATTTTAGCTGGGTCATCTTCTATTTCTTTCTCTGCAAGATATAATAAGAACAAAAATTGTGATCATGCTACAACAATGGACTATGATCCTAGTGGACAAATTGTAATATGGGAAACCGTTTTAGCCAAAAAAAAAAAAAAATGTTACATGGGAAATGGTACCCATGGATCCAATCGTCTTGAAATGGATCCAATATGGATTGAGATCCACCATGCAATTGCCTTTGACATGTGAGAGAGAAAAGTTAAACACATTAAAAAAAATTGTAAAATTTTAAAAAATAAAAATTGTGATCCAAGGATTGAGATTAAACTTAATTTTTAAACTTTCAACCTCAGCCCTTATTGCATGATGCAATAATCGTTATGACACTTGATTTCAAAACGGTCCTACACTAAGGATGCATAGCTCCATCCTCTGTGCGCAAAAACATACATTACACATGACAAAATACGAAACCTAGATGTTTGCTCAAATTACTAGAAAATATTTTCCAATAAACATGCACCAAATTTTAAGAGTCATGTTACATAAACAATATTTTTCACAAAATATTTAACGATTATTGAGTTGTCAAATTTTTATTAATTCTCATTCAGGTCCAACACTAATATCAGTTTATTTTTAACTATTTACAACCCATTACCTCAAAGGTAGTAAAAATAGAAAACAAAAAATTTGTCTTTATCTTTTCCTGTTATACTTTTCAACAAATATATATAATTTGGATTTTACCCTTTGAAGTTTGGAGTACCTGGATTTTTTACCCTAATATTTCAGAATTTGAATTTTATCCCCTAAAGTTAATTTAGGAGTGTTTGAATTTTACATCTCCAAATTCTAAAATTTTAGGGTATAAAATCCAAAAACCCCTAAATTTTAGGGAGTAAGATTCAAACACCCTTAAAATTTAGGGTGTAAAATCCAAACTATGAAATTTTAGAGTGCAAAATCTAAACACTCCTAAACTTCAGGGGGGCAAAATCCAAAATCCAAATTCTGAAACTTCAGGGTATAAATATTTAAACACACACAAACTTTAAAGGTGTAATTTGCAATTTACCTAATATATAATTTTTTTTTAGAGAGTTTTAACCTATGACGTCCACTCCTGATGATGCTCTTTATCATCAAACTAAGACACTAATCAATTTTTGGTGTAGGTAAGAATTGAACCCCAGATTTCTTATTCAACCATTAAAGACTTTACTAGTTGAGCTAACTAGAACCCACAAACTCAATATATAGTTCAGTAAAGTGCAATCAAACAAACATGGATTTGGGGCTCACCTTCATGGGATGTGAGAAACCAAAAAACCCCAGTATCATCATTAGGAAGAAAACCAGATCGAAAGCCTATCCCCATGAATTGCAAGAGCTTAGGCTCAAACCCATGATTGGACTTAAAATTTATCCAGCCTCTGACAGCAGCTCTCCCTGTGAACGCTGGTGCCTTGAAACCCAACCACTTTGCCACCACTGAGTTCACTCCATCACATCCAATCAATGCCTTTCATTCAAAAACATCAAATACATTTAAGCTTTTTAATTATCATCATTTTTAGAGAAAAAAAATTATAAAACATAATATTTTCCTATCGAAGAAAGTTTGACTCAAAACATGTTTGAAGTTATTTTGTGCAAACCTATTATGTGGCAATTAAAAAACCATTTATCTATTTTTTAATGAGTTATGTGATTTGTTTGAATAATACACATGAATAATCCTATAAATCGTCACATAATGAGTTGGAAAAAATATAACTCTAAACATGTTTAAAACCAAACTCTGTTCTTTCCAATGTGCTTAGACAATCGCAAAGGAGTGAAAGTAAGTGTAAATTATAATAAGTGTTCATTATTACCTTATAACCTTTTGAAGTTTGAGTACAATTTTCTAGGTTAATGGGGATACCTTGTGAAAACATTTTTATATATAGATTAATAAAAAAAGCCTAATACTATCTTGTTTTGTTATTTAGGATATTAATAAATTTAGAGACAAATAATATTGTACAATTGTTAGTGTAACATGTTTGTGATTAGTGTATAATTAAAATATTGTCGATGGTATGTCAATATGAAAATGATGTTGATGTAACTACAACTCACCACCTTATTATTATTATTATTATTATTAGTACCCCATCTTTTGGCCAAATGATTCATCTACTTGCCACCCCCCCCCCCCCCCCCCCCCCCCCCAAACACATAGATTTAAGTATGAAAAAAAGCAGATTGCTCTCTTGGCTTACACCTACAAGACAAAAATTCAAATATAAAATATGGGCCACTGGTCACTTTATCAGCACCAGTGCTATTTAAATGGATTGTAAGATTAGGTAATTTAGACAGGGTCTTATGGCATTCCCGTTGGCTTATATAAAAAAAAATACGCATCATTAAAAAAAAAAAAAAATCAATTTATTTCACTTTACCACTAACACATCCTACCTCACATTCTTTAGTTTACACCACATAATAAGATAACCTATAGTTTTAGAGAGAAGAGATGAGAAAGGGAAAGATTACCTGCGCTAGAGACCAAAGGATATTGACAAAATCAAATATAGAAATTGCTTAAAAAGAAATGCATGTGAGCTACAGTATCCTTTATATTTTAGAGAATATAGTAGCAACATGTAAAGTTTTCTACAGTGATGCATGATGGGTTGGACTTTGGAGGTTTGTTTTTAGTGCTTTTTTTTTTTTTTTTTTTTTTTTTTTTTTTTTTTTTTTGCTACGGTATTATCTAAATTGCATTTGGATAAACCTGACGCACGATCCAATGATCATGCTCTTATGAATCCATCAACTCTCAATATTCTTTATTAATTTATTGCACCAAATTATGGTCCCAGTAGAATAAAAATAAAATAGTTAATAATAATACTTCAGGTGATTTTACCTTAGTCTTGATAATAGTTCCATCAGCAAGATGCACAAGCTTATAGAAGCCTGATTCCTCTATAGAAATTACCTTGGAAGAGAACCTAATGGTGCCACTTGGGAGCTCATTTACAAGGGCTTCCAACAACAACTTTCTATTCACACAACGAACTTCATGGTCTCCACTGCACATCATACAATAATTATTCGAGCTTGCATATAAAACGTCTCAATTATGAATTATAATATCAAAAGAAAATAATCAGTATCGTCTATAAATTTTGGTCACCTAAGCCACCAATGATCAAACTTTTGGGCATATACATGAAAAAATAACAGAAAACATTGTCATTTTAATCAGCTGGAGTTTGAGAAAGGGTAGGTCATAAGGGTTATTACTCAATTTTAATATCACTTAGGTGGTGTTCTGAGAGGGATTGCACTTGACAACCAAAAATCCTTTATTATTATACCTTACAATGGGTAGGGAAGGCAATGAGACAAGATGAGGTAGGATCATGAATGCCCTATCTCTAATCTCCTCTTTCAGGTTGAGAAAGTTAGTGCAATGTGGGAAAGTGAGATGAGAGAGAAGAGAAGGGTTGGCGGTGAAATTAATAATAAAGATGATTATTTCGAAAATTTGTAATTATATATTATCAATAAAAAAATTTATATAAATAATTTTAATTTATATATACACACATTTAGGATGGGTAAGGAAAACCCCGAGTTAGGTAGGGTAGGAAAATGCTGTCATCCCTATCAATGAGAGAGAGAGAGAGACAACAGGTTATAACTTGCATGATATATGGGCACTATAACCATAAGTAGAGCTTTGACTTACAGTTTTCCTTTCGCTTTAAATGACATGGCTGCGGTTTGATGCCCTGTAATTGTAGAGGTGGCCACATCCCTGCATACAATCATCTGCTGGTCAGTTACATTTGTATTTGTGCTGTGCTGGGAGGTCAGTTCCATTTTCTAATATAAAAAAATGAGACAACATCCTTTAGTGATTAATACTAGAACATCTGTTTCCCATTAACCAAAAAAAAAAAAAAAAACTAGAACATCTCATAGCTAATTAATAATATGAACCAGCAATTAATCATTGGACCAACAACTAATCATTGTATTGTCAATGAAACAATGGATTGTCAATGAAACAATGGTACGTAAAACCAATTCCGCAAGTTAAAAGTTTATATATTTTCCAAGCTTTGTGATTTATATGGGAAATTAATGTCAATTTTTCTAGGTTATCTTGGCTACAGAAAAGGTTTTGCCTTCAAATTTTTTTCCCTCCTGTTGCATAGCCTTCAAATGGCGATGGAAATATGTAATTATGTATCACTCACTCAACTACAAGAAGAGGGTGAAGTCGTATCTGAATATAAATCTTTTTCCATCTCATTTGTAGTGTTTTTTATATTCCACCAATTGTAACATAAAGTATAATTTTTTTCAATTTAAAACCTTGGTTACTTGATAATAATAATAAAAAAAAAAATTATGTTTGCAAAGTTGTAATTGGTAAAATATAAAATAAAACATTTTTTTTTATTTGTGGTATCTTATGGAGTCGTCACGATATATGGACCCATGGGTATGTGAATTAGTGTTGGTGGCTAGTGTCTTAGATTGATCATTAAACTAACTCATGCTAAAGCTCTTACAAAATCTGAAAGCACCCAACAGTTTCTGGTTTTTGATAGTCCATATATATGATTGTATTATCGCACTTTTATAGTAAAAAAATTTCACAGTATTTGAACTCAGCCTGTTTTTGCTACTTCTCAATGAATTCTTCACTTATATATTACCACCAAAAAAAAAAAAAAGTCACTAACGAAGAAAGAAGTCTACTTAGTACTTACGAATAAAACTGTTTATGATGTTGTCGGAGGGAGTCACCAAGGCCAACAGCATCTAATGCCCTCCAAGCATTTGTCCATGCTATAAAGGCAAATCCAGTGATCCTTAGACTATGTGAGGATTCCAATACCAAGCTTCGAATACCCAATCTTCAAAATATTTGCATTGTTAGGAGACAAGAATTTTAATCCCTCTAATGTGTTACTTAGGAAAAAAAGGACTTCAAAAACTGTACATAAGCTGAATAACATTTTTTTTTAATTAAATCAAACCAAAGATTACAAAAAATGTAGTACATGCATATATATATATATATATGTGTGTGTGTGTGTGTGTGTATATATATATATATATATATATATAAAAAGAAAGAGAGGAAGAATACTTATGAAGTCCTAAGGAAGTTGTAAGGCCAGCAATTCCAGCTCCCACAATCACAATGTCTTCTACTTTTTCCATGTTACTTTGGCTCTCTTTCTTAGAGGAAGGGGAATTTGGTAAAGGGATTTCTTTTTCCCCAAGATGGGAAAATATTAGAAGAACACAAATTAAAGAAGTAGAATGGATCTAAAGGTACTAGTAGTGGATCTATAAATAAATAATGAGAGCAACATTAAGTTTATTATAACTATGACAATGATGCTAACAAGAAGGACAAGTTGACAATGACAGGCAATATGAAAGTTTCATTCATGTATCATGCATGACATAATTAAAGTCTAAATACAAAAATAATATTATACTAATCATAATCACTCATTTCAATTATTGTGGAAGTAAATGTGTTTGTTACATTATTGATACAATAATAGAAATGGACAAAATTCAAACCCATCACCTCACTTTCAACCCAAACCACTGACATGGAGAGCTCAATAGATGTTGCTTAAGCCAAGAAACACAAAGAACTCTTTGGTATAATAAGATTGATGCCTCTGAGGATCCATTTTTCTGGGGAAATTATTGTGTATTCTCGGAGTACCATAAATGCGTACTTCCTCCTCTCACATGAATGGTGGGTCCTACTAATTAAATTCATAATGGGACCCACTATTCATATGAGAGAAATGAGTACGCATTTATGATACTCCTAGAGTACCTAATAATTTTCCATTTTTCTGGCCCCCACTAATTAATAATGATAGTATGTTAATAATTCATTATTACTCCATTATAATTAATCTATCTCAAATGCAAATCATGTAGCTAGTGGTGTACATTGATCTTTATTTAATGGGATAATTTATCTCGACCCCAAGAACTAAAAATGATTGGGATGTTAATAAATCATTATTGTTATTAATCTACCCGCAAATCATGTAACAAGTGGTGTATAAATTAGTTCCCTTATGCCCCCTTAAAAATAAATAAAAAAAACAAAAAAAAAAACAAAACAAAAATAGAAAGAGTCCAAATTTGGTAAGGATAGAGTATAAAACTTATATTGTACACCATCCAATAAGAGATTATCACATTACCATTTTATTTAAAATTCAATACATCAAACCACTCCTAATAACATCTTAATAAACTCTCAATTTGGTTAGATTCATATATACTAGTTGCAGACCCACGCAATGCGTGGGAAAAATTTTTATTTACTATAGTGAAAAATACTATTTCTATTTTAAGAACTCAGATGGTAAAGCTAAAAGCCGTTCATTCCTAACTAATAGTTAAAAATAAATTTTTTCTCAATAAGCATACATTAGACAATCTACCTCTCTCAAATAACAATAGCATTTAGTTTATTATGAGAGCACAAAAATTTCTGGACAGGGAGCTAGACTACACAAGATATACCAACTAACCACCCACATTGCTGCGATCCAAATGCTTCACCAAACTATTCGTTAGATAAGAGCAATGAGCAGTGTCTACAAAGGGCATGGTTGTAGTCAACGTGAGTTAATGACTCATGCAGTCATGCTTACAAAGAATTCCTCATTAATTGAAGATAAACAATATTGAATCTTTACCCTGTGCAAGTAAAGCATAAAATATGTTCAGCAATTGCAACCCCAGTTTAAAAAAAATTAAGGCCAAAATATCTTAGAATCCCAAGTAACCTCATAACTACGACACTGATACAAAGTGTTGAAACCCAAGCAAGTACTTCTATAAAGTAATTATATCTCCAAAGTAACTAACCCCTATATATGCTTTGATTTCAAGCTCTCAGTAGAGTTTGCCACAAAAGATATACCAAACCAATGTGACACATTTCTTTGAAGATTGGAACTTCTCTGGGTAGGGTTCATTAGGGAATTAAAAAGGTAATTTCAAAGAAATAAATAGTAGATTGATACCTCAATACATAAGACACTTTCTAGAAATTGTGTTGTCATTAAAATAGGCATGTTAGAATAGAATGAAGAAGACCGAACTCAGATAAATCACATATAAGACAATGAGAATCATTATTGGAAATTTTAGAATATCAATCATTTGGCACTTTGTTGAATCCAGTTAGTCATCATTTCTTTCTAATAAAATAATACAGATTTTTGTAAAAATATATATGATTTATGACTATTAAAAGGGACAATCATATAGGGGGCCAACTTCAAAATCAGAGGTGTTGACAATCTGTGCTACAAAAACCAACGTTTTTAAGTAAAAACCAACCTAATAAATGGAGGAGTAGATATAGTGGAGAGAGCAACTTTACCACCAAATCTTAGATGTGTGTTTGGTTAATTAAAGCTACATCAAAAGGGAATCTCCTTCACCTGCCAAATCATTTTGGGAACCTCAGGCCTCATAAATGGTGTGGGGTAAAATACACTAAGAGAGGAAACTACAATGATGCAAATTTGCTTTAAAAAAAAAAAACATGCATATGGAGTTAATAGTCCAATTTTGTAAGAGATTAAAAAAGACAAGCCTTCAAATGGGCATTGTGTTGTTTTCTCTCCCCTAATAAAATAATACTGGTTTTTTGTAAAAATATATATGATTTATGACTATTAAAAGGGACAATCAAACAGGGGGCCAGCTTCAAAATCAGGTGTTGACAATCTGTGCTACAAAAACCAACGTTTTAAAGTAAAAATCAACCTAAGAAATCGAGGAGTAGATATAGTGGAGAGAGCAACTTTACCACCAAATCTTAGATGTGTGTTTGGTTCATTAAAGCTACATCAAAAGGGAATCTCCTTCACCTGCCAAATCATTTTGGGAACCTCAGGCCTCATAAATGGTGTGGGGTAAAATACACCAATAGAGGAAACTACAATGATGCAAATTTGCTTTGGAAAAAAAAAACATGCATATGGAGTTAATAGTCCAATTTTGTAAAGGATTAAAAAGACTAACCTTCAAATGGGCATTGTGTCATTTTCTCTCCCAACGCCAAATATTCTCATCAATCGTGGTCCTAAACCGGGATTTGAAATACCCTTAAAGACATTTTAGAAAACATTTAGTCCATAAAAAGGTGTGCAAGGTTACTCATGAATCCTGATTGCTAACCCTAAAGTGAACCACCAATGTTGTAGATGGTTTACAAAATAATTTACTTTGACATGTAGATCATTACTAAAATATTGATACACTCTAAGGTATATTTACATTTACATTTAAATTTATTTTATATGCACAGATGCTCATTATGCATCTTTCATTATATTAAGAAAATACAAAACCATTTTTAGCATTTAATGAGGAAAACCCCCAAATTGAATTTATAGTTTTTATTTTATTTGCATTGGAGCATAAAACTGCTCGATATAATTTAATGAAAATATAAATACCTTTTATTAAGCATTGTGGCTGCAAAACATAGACAAAAATTATGTGATATTTTGCACCAGTCATGTTTTTCAATAGAAAATATTTAATCTCTGAACATATAGCAATCTCATCTAACGTTATCTCAAAATCTGAATTTTAGTCCAATGGCATTGCAACATGTTAAAAAAAAAAAAAATACCAACACCTAGAATCATACAGTCCCTACAGAGAAATTTCAAATTTTACAATTAATTCAAACTCCTTATTTGTTTTGCATCTAGTAATGGTGAAGTAATTGTTCATCAAACTATATTGTATTTTTAGTTGTACCTATGCCCATTTGTCACCAAGCCACATCATGGGGTTCATCTAAATATCTAGTCTAGCTACTGTTGGTTTTGAAATATCAATGGATATTCAATTCATAAGTTTAGTTGCATAATCCAATTTGGGTGGTGGGACAACAAGGAATATATACTTCCACAAGAAGATGCTTAAGAATTAGGAAACAATCTACCAACCCATTTTAAAATAAAACTGCAGCATATAATCATACTAAATTTGTTGAGTTTTGAATATATTATAAAGGGCAAATCACAATTTACCCACTTGTGGTTTGGTCGAAATTTAAGTTGCTTACCTGTGGTTTGAAATTTGACACTTTACCTACCTGAGGTTAGCTCAGTTAAATTTCTATAACCCATCTCTGTTAAAAATAAAGCTAAATATGTAACTTTGCTCAACTTTTATGTCTCTCTTCTCCAAAAACACAATAAACATAAAAATACAAGATTAAATAAGATCAAAAACTATCCATCAAAATACTTTCATCATGGAATTTCAAACCACAGGTAGGCAACTTAAATTTTGGTCAAATCTTAAGTAGGTAAAGTGTCAAATTTTAAACCACAAGTAGGCAACTTAAATTTCAGCCAAATCACAGGTGGGTAAGTTGTAATTTACCCTATTATAAATAAACAATTGAAATACTTAGCTATTTTATCAAACAATTTGCGTGCATCTAACAAAAGTAAAATTTAAAAGATATAGGAAGATGTAAAGAGAGAGAAGCGGGTAGTTTTCTAGAGAAGGACTCAAGGGTAGAGGAGAAAATAAAAGAAATTAAAGAATAAGAAGTACAGAAGAAAATAAAAGAGACAAAATACCTTGAGCTTTGGTAAGGTAGGAAGTAGTGAAGCGTAAGAGAAATTATAAAGAAAAGGGAGAAAGGAAACAAAAAAAAAAAAAAAATGGGGCTGATGTGGCTCAACTTGGTTTTTTCTTCCTTTAAGTTGAAAGGGCTCACACAAAATTGGCTCAACGTCCCCCCCCCCTTTAAGCTGAACTGAAAAGGCTTTGGGTTGAGCTTGATAGTAGAACTAAATAAATAAGAGGTGGGCTGAATTAATTATACAAATTTATTATAGGATGATAGTAGAAGTAAATATATAAGTAGTGGGCTGCATTTATAGGGTTGAAAATTGTAAAAACCATTTTAAAATTGAAGGAAAAATTATAAATATTTTTTAAAATGACGTGGCAGCTGATGTGGTTCAACGTGAGAGCAGCAGTATTCAACACTATGCTTCAGCTTTTAATAATATATTGATTTAAGCTAAAAAGGTTCACACAAAATTGGCTTCAACGTTTTTTATTTTTATTTTTATTTTCCTTTAAGATGAACTGAAAAGGCTTTGGATTGGGCTTGATAGTGGAACTAAATAAATAAGAGGTGGACTGAATTAATTATACAAATTTATTATAGGGTGATAGTAGAAGTAAATATATAAGTAGTGGGCTGCATTTATAGGGCTGAAAATTGTAAAAACCATTTTAAAATTTAAGGAGAAATTATATATATTTTTTTAAAATGACGTAGCAGCTTATGTGGCGAAATGTGAGAGCTGCAGCATTAATCGCTTAAGCTGGAGAGTCTAAAGAGAGAGAGGGAGAGACAGTAGTCTGATGTTGTACAAAAGGAGGCTAGGCGACTAATGGTTGAGGCACAAGTGAATAATACCAACGGTTTTGTCAAAATTATCAAAATTTAATTATATTTGTTAAAAATAGAAAGAGAAATTATAAAGAAAAGGGAGAAAGAAAAAATAAAAGATGGGGCTGATGTGGCTCAACTCGTTTATTTCTTCCTTTAAGCTGAAAAGGCTCACGCAAAATTGGTTTCAACATTTTTTATTTTTATTTTTTTCCCTTTAAGCTGAACTAAAAAGGTTTTGGGTTGGACTTAATAGTGGAACTAAATAAATGAGAGGTGGACTGAATTAATTATACAAATTTATTATAAGGTGATAGTGGAAGTAAATATATAAGTAGTGGACTGCATTTATATGACTGAAAATTGTTAAATCCATTTTAAAATTGAAGGAAAAATTATATATATTTTTTTAAAATGATGTGACAGCTGATGTGACGGAACGTGAGAGCTGTAGCATTAAACGCTTAAGCTAGAGAGTCTAAAGAGAGAGAGGGAGAGACAATAGTTTGATGTGGTACAAAAGGAGGCCAGGCGACTAATGGTTGAGGCACAAGTGAATAATACCAACGGTTTTGTCAAAATTATCAAAATTTAATTATATTTGTTAAAAATAGAAAAAGAAATTATAAAGAAAAGGGAGAAAGAAAAAATAAATGATGGGGCTGATATGGCTCAACTTGGTTTTTTCTTCCTTTAAGCTGAAAAGGCTCACACAAAATTGGTTTCAACTTTTTTTTTTTTTATTTTTTTCCCTTTAAGCTGAACTGAAAAAAGCTTTAGGTTGGGCTTAATAGTGGAACTAAATAAATGAGAAGTGGGTTAACTTAATTATACAAATTTATTATAGGATGATAGTGGAAGTAAATATATAAATAGTGGATTGTATTTATAGGGCTCAAAATTGTAAAATCTATTTTAAAATTGAAGAAAAAATTATATATATATTTTTAAAATGACGTGATAACTGATGTGACGCAACATAAAAGCAGCAGCATTAAACACCACTTTTTAACTTAGAGAAATATATAGATATAGATAAGCGAATATTACTCTTTTGGAACTTTTACATAAAAGATGCAAGTTTCAAGTGGAATCCCATTTTGAAGATGCAAGTTTATGCGGAGCTAACCATCTACTTCTAAATTTATCATTAAAAAGTAACAACTATGACACTCTCGCTGCCTACAACCCAAGAAATACGATTTCGGCAAAACTTTACGAAGATGAAGGACAAGATTCATTCTAACCAAAACCAAACCACTTATGATATATCTCATCCTCAGATACAATTAATTACCCACCCTTGGCTCTACCTTTAGAACCAGGTGAAGACTTGGAGATGACATCAATGGAACTAATACACGAAACCCTGGAACAAATTCAGTATAATCATCCCTCCTTGAACAATAGATTTTCAAACCTTGCAGGAGCATCAGAGGAACTATTAGATGAAACAAACTCTAACCACAGCATTCTGTGATGGACACCACACTTGTTGCTCACGCCTCGACTCCCAACATCACTCGTACGTGTCCAACTTGGCTCCTACCGATGACACTATTAAATGCAAAATCTCTCCTATATTAATTAGCTAAGCCTGCGTCTTCAAACTCATACGCAGACCCAACAACTCCATCACACATTCCCACTCTCAGTCATGATGGAACATCACCACAGCCTCCCAAGCTCCCTCGACTCCGACTCACCACCAGCGTACCAATTTCAGCAATCTCAACCCCAATGCACCTCCCTTCATCCCAATGAACAACTCCAACGTTCTCACTTTCCCAAGACAGGAGATAATGGTGATGGCCAATGTTTTTAACTGTGCGGAGACATAGGTGATAAGACAAAAAGCCACTGATCACGCCACAAAATTCTTCTTCTTAAGCTCTCACCTTCTCTTCAGAATCCAAATAACATTCATATATCGTGGGCACCTGCCACACACCCGTTTGTTTCTATCAACACCGATGGATCGAAGCTCCCAAGGTAATCCAGGAGAATCTGGAGCGGGTGGGATAGCTAGAAATCATGTGGGTATAATTGGCTTCTCCCGGAATTTGCTAATTGAATTCTGGATTGAGGTGGCTCCTAGCCAAACTTTGGGAGGTTCGCGTTGAACACATATGGAGGGATGATGTGGGCAAAAGGGGGAGCTTCTTAGTCTTAGAGAGAGATATTCTATGATACACACCACACATATTTGTTGCAATGCCTCTTTTGGGACTCCATGGGTTTTGTTTCAACCCGTGCGGTGTGCTGCAAATAAGCTTGGCCTACTTTTTGGTGTGGTGAAGTCAATGCCAGTAGTATCTTGGCCAGCTTGTGTAATTGTGTTATTTAGCCGTTGTTTAGTATTTTGTTGTGTGTTTGTTTCTTTTCAATTTGGTTTGTGCCTTAAATCAAGGGCCTGGTCACTCTCGTTTTTATCATTTAAACTCTATTCTGAGTTTGTAAGTTTATTTCACTTCAATATAGTTTCCCTTTTAAGCAAAAAAAAAAAAAAAATGCAATTTTGGTAAAATTTATAGTAAATAATCAGAATTTGTAATTTTGAGTAAAACTTTGCAAATTTTTTTGGTTTGCATGGCTATAACTCGTGGGCTCATGAGGATTTCAAGTGCTTCAACTCCATTTTGCAACCTTTTTCTTTGGGCCCAAATGTGGGTTGTAATACCTCTTTTACCTTTCAAACCACATCGATTTATTTATTTATTTTTTTTTTTTGGAGAAAACCACATGGAGATGAGACAAAAGAGAATAGCGGGCCCGATATTATTTGTGCTTGTTACTTTAGCTCGGACCGTCAATATTGGACTTAGAAAAAAATTGGGCCGTAACAGTGAGTTTTTTTTTTTTTTTTTTATAAACAACCTTTCATTCAACTAAGCAACAAAAACAGGGGAATCTCCCATACAAATAGCCTCAAGAGAGGGGGGGAGATTACCTTTGAGGAAACAAAAATCAAAACAGGAGTTCAAAGACAATTTAGCTACAGCATGAACAACTGAATTCCCTGATCTCTGGACCCAACTAAACTTAAACGAATCAAAAGCATTAACTAAACATTGAATATTACTAAGAGTGTTGCAAGAGAGCCAATCCGAGATAGCAACAGTACTTGTCAAGGCATCAATACAATTCTTCGCATCCCCTTCAAAGATTACCTTCTTCCATCCTTCCTTGATCGCTAGTTGCACAGCCCAAAAAAGGGCCTCCGCTTCAGCTTGCGCCGGAGGGCAGGCGAGATGCATTTTTCCCCAAAGAGACAATACCTCACCCATCTGGTCCCGAGCAACTACTGCAAAAGCTGATCTGTGGTTGTTCAAAACGGCATCCACATTGAGCTTGATCCAACCTTGCGGCGGTGGGTTCCATCTGTAGGACACATGCTCCAAAGCCGTACTAATAGCAGGAGTGAAAGCCTTTACACTCTCAAGGAATCTTGATTGAATATTTCATTTGGCACTCATTACATTAGTCGTTACATTACAGAATTGCTTGAGATTTCTCGCATTCCAAATCTCATCAATGACTAAGGCCATGTTGAGGGACACTTGCCACAGGTCCTGAATTGGAACTGGAGCAGCAGGTGGTTCCAAGATAAGCTTGGTGATGTCTGCTGGTGTGATGATAGCAGTTGGATCAATACTTAAACCCCAGCATGCAGTTGCCCATAAAGCTCTGGCGAAAGGACATCCAAAGAAAATATGGGAGCACGTTTCCACCTGCGCATTGCACAGAGAGCAAGATTGGTCTATATAAGGCAGCCTTACTTTTAGGTTCTCTTTAGTAGGGATAGCATTGACACCGATTCTCCAAATGAGCATTTTGAGTCTTTCCGGAAGTTTGGCTTTCCACAGCTTTAACCAGAGAGCTTGGGGTTGGGACTCACTTTCCGAGCATGCGAATGCCACCTTGTGGACTGATTTGACAGAAAATCTTCCTTTTGAATCCGGAATCCAAATAAGCCTATCTTGCTTAGGATTATATGGAATTGGGATAGAGAGAATAGCACTTGCATCAACCGAGTTGAAAAGCACATTGACCCATTCTCTGATCCATGATCTTGATGAAGAATCAATGAGGTCAGCGGCCTTGATTGCAATCTGTTTATACTCATCCACTCTTGGTTTCGGTTTGAAGTCCACAATCCCAGGCACCCATGGGTCATTCCACACATCAATAGACCTCCTATCTCCCAGGAGGAAGCATGCCCCTTTCACTATTAGATTTTTGGCCTCATCAATAGCTCTCCAAGTAGGGGAACCTGCCTTCAAAGGTTCTTCAAAAATCCAGCCATTGCCGACTTTGTATTTTGTTTTAAGCACCTCCATACATATGCTTTTCTTACCTGAAGCTACCATCTAGGCTAGCTTAGCTAGTAGCGCGGAATTCATCTCTTTCGCCTTTTTAAAACCAAGACCCCCCTGCTTTTTGGACTGACACAACTTGTCCCAAGCAGTCCATGCAATGAATCTACTGTTTCTTTCCTTGGGTTTCCACCAAAATCTCCTTGAAAGGGCATCCATCCTGTTGCAAATCTTGGCTGGTACATTAAATGCTGAAAATGTGTAGTTGGGGATGGCTTGGGTGACTGAATTAATGAGTGTACATCTTCCAGCCCATGAAAGACAATGGCTTCTCCAACCTGTCAACTTAGCCTCCAGCTTTTCTTCAAGAAAATTGAAGTCTTTTGAGGGGGATCTAAATAGAAACATGGTTTTTGTGAAGTGAGGAGTTGCTCCACCCCCCCCCCCCCCCAAAAAAAAGTATTAAAAGTGTTTTTCAAAACATGATTTCACTAAAAATACAACAAGGTTGCAAGCTCTCCTATTCCATAATCATAGTTCTACTGTACGCCTATAAGATTGGATTCAATCACAAATGTTTTGATTTGAGTGTCAATTGTCATAAGTATGAACACCATCAGTTCATGACCAAGAAACTACTTTACCATTTCAGCTCTTAAGTTCATATGTTGGCCCAAAACTTTTATCAAACATTGGCCCATGAGTTAAGCTTACGGAAACTCCCACTAGTAGGCCTGATAGGTTATGGACAATCCAAATTTGAAGCCCAAAGAGAAAATTACTCCACTATTAAAAATTAATTTTGAATATTACAATCAAATATGACATAAAATTTCCCTAAACTTATTCCTTCAACCTTACTGAGGCTTGAAGAAGTTCACCTGTATACCAGTGTCAATTATAACATAAATTCCAGCAGCAGTTAAAACCGCACTAAGAGCAAGTCCTAAGATCCCTAGTCCCCAATTGAGCCACCACATTGTGCTATACATCTTAGGCTTTTTAATCTTAAGCCACATTAAACACGGATAAGCTAATGTCACAGGCAATGCAATCCCTCCAACTAGACCTGCCAAGCTCCCCAAGAATGGGATGGCCACGGCTACAAAGAAGCACCCATATCCAAACATTGCTCGGATAGTGGCTCGGAGCCACCACGGGCATGCCTGCTTCTTCCTCCTAGTGTATACTGACTCCATGACATCAAATATGGGCATGCCATAGATTTGGAATGAGCTCAAAGCACTAGTTATGACAAACAAGCTTGTTAATCCTAGGATGAATTGTGAGGTATCACGTCCATGAAATGCATACAAAGCTGTTAACATGCCTCCATTCAGTGGTATCTGTTAAGAAAATTAACACAATTATTAGTGAATCTTTTTCTTTGAGATGTTAATTAATGGAACTTTATAAGACAAATTTTAGTGTTAAGAGATTGTAAATAGAGTGGAAAATATAGTACCATTTGGCCATATGCCCAATATCCACCGATTGCAAGAGGGAATAGACACATTGCTACAAGAAGATATGCAAACTTAACACCCTTCCACATTGGCACGCGTGATGGATGCTTTTCACTCGAGGGCATTGTAGCCTATCACAAACAAGATTTACCCAAGGTCACCAGGTTTCTTTAGAAAAATATATTACAAGGATGTTACAAATTATACTACTTAAATACACAAAAAAAAAAAAAGTTAATAAATTTGTTTATGATGTTGTTGATGTACCAATACAATCACTAAAACACTAGTTTGTATGTTTTTTCGTAGTTAGATTACAAATTAGGACAAAGTTTAGCTATAAAATTAGTTGTAGTTTAAGGCTACAAATTTACTCAACAAAATAAATATTACAACATATTTTGAAAATCTAACATTTGAATTACATGTTCTTTATGCTCTTAATATACATTTTAAATTTTGTATTAATTAGATATTATTTACTAAATGATCTATAAACTTATAATTTGTACATAATTTTAAATGACGAAAACTTGCAATTTAAAAAATTTATTGATGACATAGCTATTGATATTTAATTTTCTTGAAATTTTACAAGTATTGAGGATATAAGAAAAAGATGTAATCCAATGGTAGATTTGTCAAAATTCACCGCCAATATAAAAGATATTAAGTAAGTTTGTAACCTAAGGCTACAGCTAATTTTGTAGCTAAACTTTATTCTACACATTAATAATAGCATTATCATTTTTTCTTTAGTTAAAATTATCTCAATTAAACATTTTTGTTAGATCTTGGTATGGAAAAATTAAACCGAATTTTTTAAGTCAAAATTAAACAGAATTAATTAACCAAAAGTTGGTAACCTTTTCTTGTTCAATTTTGCTCAGAATTTTTTAATAATAATAATCTTAATGATAATCTCCACTCCATGATTAACGGAGTCAAAATCTTACAGTTTAAAAAAGGTCATGGCAACGTAATGGGTACAATTCAATGTTCAACTATTCTTTTCTTTTTTCTTTTTTTAATTGATTTCATTGTATAAAAAATTTGTAACAAATTGCGAACTTCCAAAGTAACTTGATAAGAAAGACTTGTTCACCGCCAAAGAAGGATAAAACATTGTTAAATATGATAACTCGTTCACATGGCTTCTTAACTTCTTACATACACAAACCAAAAAAAAAAAAAAGTATTTATTATCACTGTATTTCATTTTTTTTTTTTTTTTTTTGTATGACAACTTGACAAAAGTAGCGTTTCTCTAGTTTTGTTTTGTAGTAAATTAAACAAAGTTGTGAAAACATTGTTATGAAACCAACTCTGTTGTGTTATATGTCCATCAAATTGAAGAGCAATGAACATGCATGTAATTTTTATATCTCATAAATCATTTAGTTAATCAAATCATAAATTATATTAATGTAATAATAATAACTAATAAAAATTATGCATGCAATAATTGCCATATGTACCTGTATCTCAAGCACAAGATTGTGGCCTCTGAAAGCAAAAGCAATGATCCCAAGTGCATTTAGGACACTAAAAACCTGAGCAATTTGTGTTTTTGCTTGCACTGTCTTGTAAGACACAATAGGCAACCTTCCCTCAGCCACTGATATCACCCATATGAGTGTGCAATAGCCAATAGCTGTGATAGCACCAATCAATGACACCCCAGCAATGGAGTTCAAGTTTGGCAACTGAGACAAAAGAACTGCAGCTGATGTAAACACCAAGAACCACTCCACAGGTGTAAGTGGCTTTGCTGTGCATGTGACTTCACACAAAATCTGGAAGAACATCTTGGATGTTGACCCTCCAATAATGATTAAGGCCACATTTGTGCCTGCTGATAGGTACATGATTGGAAATCCGGCTAATAACTTTGTTAGCTTGTCACCTGAGAGGACATAATTCAATTAGAAAAAATTAATTCTTCTTTAGGGAATAACAATAATACTTTCAAAATGTTAACAAAAACATTTCTTTTGATAATTCTCAATGTGTAAAAGATTGATAAGCATGTTAGGATGTGTAATTTGATTAGATTAGCAAATTCTGTGTTTTTTTATTAGTAAGTTATGTATCTGATGGCCTTGAATCTAAGACCTCACCTTTGTTGTACTCTTGTAAGGAGAAAAAGTGTCATTTGAGTCGGAACTCATTAGCAGATTAGTGAATTTAAAATAAGAATCAAAGCTTACCAAAAGTCTCACTAAAAAGCTGAAGATATCTGCTGTATCGCAGGCTGGTTTCAATTGATTCATGCATTTCCACCAGCAAGTATAGGGTGTAAAGTTGCCATACGAATGCTAGAGTCAAGCTTATGACTCCCCATGTCCTACAACCAAGCACATAGATGTATAATTTTTAGGATACTGCTTAATGAACCAGCCAATTCAACCACGTAAAACTAACATCATGGAACACACAAAGTACGTTTGGATACACTTTAATGATTACTTATTTGTTGAAAGTACTGTAATTTACAAAGGAGAGAAAAGTTCTTTTTTTGGGCATAAGAACCGCCAAAATAAGGTCAGAAAACCCAAAAAAGAAAAAGATTTGTTAAAGGCACTTAGTCTAACCAAAGAAAATATATATATTTACCATCCTAGAATAGTGAAGGCAACAGGAAGAATAAGGGCTTGTATCCCAATTCCAGAACATAGAGTGTGAAAGGCAGCATAGTATACATTCCCATTTCTGGACTCAGTGATTGGGAGCCAAGCATCTTGAGGGTCAAGTTTTGTGAGGTGGAGAGCCCTCCTTATTGGGCTCCCCAAAGGAGTAATGAAACTTGGGGTTAGAGAGCGTTTTGGGGTTGAGGATTTTGGTGTTTTGTTTGTGATAGCAGTTTGTGTGAGGTCATCAGTGGTGAGGAGTGGTGATCTAGACAGAGATGGAGAGTGATACTGTGAGGGAGGAGCTGAAATTGGTGGGGATGGTGCATCAGAAACAGGCCTTGGTGTTGTTGGGCTTGAGCTTATTTCCACAACTTCACCCATTTCTCTTTGCAAGTTTCTCTCTTTCTTTGACTACTTTTTCTTAGAGCTATACAGTAAGAATAGCTCTGTACTCCCCTCTGTTGCCCACAAAATGAACGCATTTAAGTTTAGACTTTTAGTGTATTTATAGACCATGCATGCAAGCAATGCATTCAGAAATATTAGGTTATTAATGTGAATACTATAAGTCATGCAATACCAATATGAACACTGGTGACCCCACTTGAGTCAGAAAAAAAGGAAAATGTGATTTGTACATCTCTAGCGCATTTTATATTTTGTGTATATCTCTCATTGTTTTAATAAGAAAATATTATTAAGATCAATGAAAAACCATGGGACTAACCAAACTCAATTAATCAATTTCTTTGAAAGCGAAAATGATCTTAAATGCTACGAATATCTCTTATGCATTTGTACATGTTTCTTATTCATATTGATTTTGTTTTAATTTTTATAATTGTAATTAATAGTTGTTTGTGAACTTTTTGTTACATTTAAGCATCCCACTTCCATGGGATCAAACCTGGAAGTGTATAGAAGTGCCATCCGAGCACAAGTGCCTTTGGTTAATATGTTGGATATGATACTAGGAATGCAAAATTTCAAAAATTATGCCAATTTAGTAGTAAGCTTTTATTCTCTCATATCGCTTTTCTTATGTTAGTTATTTTATAACTACTTTTAGAAAAATTCATGAGTACTCTTGGAATACAGAGAAATTGTGTTCTCTTCTCTCACATTCATAATGAATTCCACCACAAATTTAATGGGTAGATCTCACTATGAATGTGAAAAAAGAGAGTATTATTCTCCGTACTCGGGAAGTATCTAAAAATTACTCCTACTTCTATGTGTTAAAATATGAACATTTTTACATCAATTGTAAATATATATGTGAAATGGTGGATGTATATTCTTGGGTCAAAATATATTTTTCCATAATATAGCATCAAACCAAAAGGAAAGGTTAGTTAAAAATTATTAGTATATTCAAAAGAACAGGAAAAAGTCCTTGGCAGCCCACCTTAAACCTTGTTTGTTTATCTAAAACCTCAAGCTTGTTGGCTTATCAGTAGCCACCTTGTTTGTTAATCTTTGGCTTAACTGTAATATATATATATATATATATATATATATATATATATATATTACCTTTGGTCGTCACAACTCACAAGTCGTCTACAGAATTGTTTGGTCAGCAAGCATATCCATTCATCAAAATTTGCCTTTTTTTTCCCTGCTTATCTTTGACTAAGTTCGATATATTCCTCAGCCATGACCCATGACTTACAAAATTAAGTGCATGATATGCCAGCCTGAGAAGCATGTCAAATGGTGCAAGACAATGCTTAGCGGCACAAGGCCAGCAAGCATTCCTCGAAAGTTGAAAGAGTAACATAGTAGCAACATGTTTCCAAAATTCTACGTGACTAACTCATGTATCTTGGTCCTAATAGGCTAAAATGATCAAAGGGTGGGACACAGGGATACAACGTTAGGTAAAAATTTATATTTATATAATATATCTAAAAGTTGAAGTATAGTATTTATTATTATTACACTTTTGTTGAGTTGCATTAGTATAGTATTTCAGTCCATTCGTCTCATTCGGTCCACTTTTGTCCATTTCGATTCACTTTTGTCCATTTCAGTTTTATTCAATCCATTCCGTTCATTAGATCCACTTCGGAACATACTATCTAATTTGATGTAGACACAATTTTTTAACCATATTCTAATTGGAATAAAAAAATTTATTACTCAATATGGCAAAAAATATGTTAAAGTTACTATCATGTGAGACACTAGGATTATCAAAAGTGACAAAATTGAAAAGAAAAAAAAAAGAATTAAGAGTATCAATAAATATGATAAATTACTGTCATGTATGACTAAATAAGAAATGAAGAGAAATCCAAAATAGAAAAAAAGAAAAAAAGAAAGAAAAAAAAAACTTAGTGACCTCTTATACATGATTAACTACTATTAGAGATGTATCCCCCCCCCAACCCGGAAAGAAAATGAATAGAATGAAATGGAATAGCATAAACTTGTTTAGATGAAATATACTAGCAATCTTGTTTGGATGAAATATAATAGCAAAAACTTTTCAACAGTAAAAAAATCAAAGAAATATAAACAAGTGAAAAACTCATGATCTGATGAAGAGATTAGTAGCAAGAGAACGGCAACACCATGAGAAAAAAGAGAGGCAAAGAGAGATCAAGGATGGTACTACATATTTGTACGGCCGGTTGAGGGAAAAAAAATGTATTGTGCTATTGGAAAGGTCTGAGATTGAAAGGGTATTTTAAAAGTTTTAATAAAATTCTCATTAAATCTAAATTCATTCTCCCAATTTTGAGCCTAACAAACTTCCGAAAGATCGAGGGAATGAATTTTTCATTCCCCCGTTAAAACATTCAAATAAGAGAAATGAAAAAATATTTTAAGATTATTATTTTAATTCATTTTCATTTCATTTTTTCCTTCCACCGAGCTGTTAGAAATATATATTTGAGAGAGAGAGAGAGAGAGAGAGAGAGAGAGAGAGAGGATATTGTTTAATTTTCTAACTAATTAAATTGACTAGCCTCCTTGGACCGTACAGAGTCTTTGTTAATGAATTGCTAATTGAAGTTCCCAATTATTTTCCATTAAAAAAAATTCCCAATTATTTAACAGTATAATTAATGATAGAAAAGAATGTTTTTGGTTGGTTAATGGAGCATAATGATATCACTAATGTGAACATGAAGAAGAGAGGCTGGGACTAGGAGTTTGCCTTGGCCATGGTGATGGAGAGGGCCATTGTCCAGCAAGTTTAGTGTATGACTGTAGATATATTATAATGCATAAATTAAACATAATCTTTATTTGTGTCTTGGCTTTAGGATTTTTTTTCCCTCTTAAAGAAAGTAATTACTATATTAATGGGCCCATTTTTTAAAGCAGATCAAACAACCTCCATTGTTCGAATGTTATTAACAGACTGCTCAACCTCTCACCAAATTGGATAAAACAACCTCATCCTCATTCCTAATTAAGCTACTTTCAATACTCCAGATTTAAAATTAAAAAAAAAACTGCTTTCAAAACTCTCTGTTTCTCTCCCAAAATTGTAACTGTCTTGAAACCAGGACTTGAAATTTGGAGGGTGATTTTGCTACTAGTTGCGTGTAGAGTTTTGGCTTTTGACTTTGTTGCTTAACTGCTAAGTGATTTTATTTATTTATTTTTGAGTTTTTTTTTTTTATGTGTGTTTTGATTCTAAATAAGGACAAAATTATTTCATTTAAAATTTTTTTAAAGAATCAGACTGTTTGTTTTTAGTAAAATTGGTTGATTAAGCTTAATTGTTTTTAGCTTTACTGTCAGTAATTTTGTTACTGGGCTAATTTTTTTGGACTTGTATATTTTGTTTTAGATTTTAGATCAAGGTTTTTTATGGCCTTTAGAAGGAGGAAAATGCTAGAGCTACAAATTTTTTTTTACAAATTACTAATATGGCGAGTGGTTATTGGTAAGTTAAAAAGTGATATAAGTGGTAAGCATAGATGCGAACCAATAAGAATTTACTACCTCAGTATTTGTAAAAATGTGGTAGAAAATTTTGTAACTATAGCATTAGTTGTAAAAGAATCGCTGATATTGTTAAGAGGGCAAAGTGTATTTTTTAGAACAAAATTGCTAAAATTAGTATCTATATAATACTAGTATTTTTTATTATAAAAAAAAAAAAAAAAAATTAGGGGTGCCATTGCCCCCCTTGGTCCAACTATACCTTTGTCCCTGCTCGAAAGGGATTATTTATCCCTTACCTCGAAATTTTTATAAACTCACTTGTAAGACTGACTTTAATAATTGAGTTCAAGAATTTTGGAGAGCTTAGAGACTGGTTTTACCTTCTATTTCCCTTAATCATTACCATTTTTTTATCATTAATTTTTGGTCTTTAAAGGGCGGGAAATGAGAGATTAAAAACCAATTACTTCTATTTTATAAGATGTGATTTACAATTGATTGTCGTATCATTTGGGGAAAAGGGAGAAATGAGAATTTACCATGTATTATTTGTCAATAATTTTTTTTAAATATATATATAGGGACAAACCCAACTTCAACAACCCATCCAAACAACCCCAAAGATATAAAGAGATTAAAAAGAAAAAGTGTGAGAAAAAGGGAGAATTCTTACTAGCTTTTTTGGTTTCCATTGGTTGACCAAACTTTTTTTTTTAATCTATTTATTTATTTAGGGTAATATTCTAATTGAATGAATTGGACTTGTCGTTTAATACATTTCTTCTACACCATTATGATTTTTCCTCTTTTTTAAACTTAAAGGTCACACTGAATTAGACAATTAATTAATCTCTAATCATATTGATAAAGAATACGTAGTCTTACATCCGAATTTCTAAATTCCAATTAATATCGAATTTCATGGAAACCAACTGGAAGCTACACATCGATTAGTAGATGTTTGATTCTCCACACCACAAAAAAAAAAAAAAAAAAGGAGTAATGTTTTTGGCAACCATGGCCTACATATATAGAAAGCAAGGCACACTAGCTTAAAGAAACAGTTTATGTAGTTTCTCCTTTGGATAGGAATCTTGGATTTCTAGGTCAATAATAAAATAGATATATGAATCTGTCAAATTCCAAAGCTGAAAGCAACACGCTTAATTACATTATTATTTTTCTTGATTTTCAGGTTTAGTTTAGAGATCTTTCACATGAGGATTTCTCTATTGGCATGTTGCTAGCCAGCTATGGACCAAGAATTAAGTATACCATATTGACCAGCCCACCATGGTTATCTTTAGAATTACAAGTCGCTCGTGATCAAATATATTGCTAGTTGCAGCTACTATACTTCGGACAAGGACTCATACCTGTGGCTAATTAATGGAGTTTTTTTATTAATTTTTAAACCAAAGTAGAACTTGTTGAATGTACACTTTAGACCCCTGTTAAACCAAGTTTTAAAGTCAAGTGATTACTTAAATTATGAATGTTGTTGGATTAAGTCACAACCATGCATGTGAATGACAATAAAAACAGAAAAAAATAAATTAAATTAAATGCAGAGACTATATGGTCACCTATGGAAAACCAATATAACAAACTAGCTCCATAGTATAAATTAGTGAGGGATATAGTCTATTCAATCCCAAGGCAATAGACAAATCTACAGACTGAATAACCTTATTACTTATAAACTTCTATTAACCCAGCTAAATACCACAGTATCAAAAGGACCAACAAAATTGACCAATCTCCAAGAAACCTATCCTTTGGAGCCTTCAAGAATCAATACATAACTAATTCCACAATCACTTTCCTTAGACCAGCTTTACTCACTAATTGATTGCCAATAGAAACTATGTTAGATAGTTTTCTCCTCATATCTTTAACTTACAGCAATAGGCTATCTAAGAAGATTATGTGGTGTCACTGGTGTGCCATGGAATATTTTTGGATAGACAGAATGGAAGTACTCAACTTCTTTTTCATTTTCAAACACTTTTCTCCTCATATCTTAACTTACAACAATAGGCCATCCAAGAAGTTTATGTGGTGTGGCATGGAATATTTTGGATTGATAGAATGGAAGTACTCAACTTCTTTTTCTTGTTCTTGCCATTGTCCTTGTCCTCTAATATTGGAGAAACTGCAAGTATGAGGCAATAAATGTGATGAATAATTGAATATATTTCTTAGAGTAATTCTAGTATCACATAAATTGTCACAACTTTATTACAACTATCTTACGTGTCATATTGTGACTGACTGTTTGTCATTTTCATCATGATTTTCAAACCCGGACCGTTCATTGAACCGTAAAAGAGAAAGGTTTAAGGTTTTTGAGGTCGAACCGGGGTCAAACCGGGGTCGAACCGTGATGACGTCATAATTAATTTAATAATTATTTGAAATATATATAAAAATATTAAATTAGTAAAAGATATAAAAATTAACTAAAATAGATTAATTAAAACTATAAATCCATATTTTAACTATGTCTAATATATCTATATCCATCTCAAACCCAAATATGAAATATCTATCCAATAATAATAATAACTATTTTTTTATTAAAAAAATTAAAAATATTGCCTTTCTAATTTTTACTTTTATAATGCCCACGTGACCAGTTGTCTAGCTCACATTCACAAACCTAAAAAAGCACTAAAAACAAAGTGAATGAAATTAAAGGAAGAGATAAAAAAGAAATACAACAAAAGCAGATGAAGAAAGAATTGTTATGTTATATTCACAACATTTTTTGCAATATTTTCACAAGAATCACATCAAAAAATTATGTGGAAAGTTGTTACTAGTTTTAATTTGAACTCACCACTGAAATTATTTTTTTACTCACCAATATTAGCTAATTAGAATATATTACTTAAAATTTATTGTGAAAATATTGTGGTAGCATTTCATAATTCCCATTTCTTAATATTAAATACCACAATTTTGATTCTAAAAAAAAAAAACCACCCGTTTGAATAAAAAAAAAAAACCACACGATTACATAAAAAAAAATAATAATAAAACTTAAAGGTTTTAACCTCCACCACACAATAATAATATAACTTAAAAGATAAAAGTCATAAAACCAGTAAACCCACATTTATCACTCAAAGAGTCAGAGAAAAAAGAAAGAGAAAAGAGAGAGAGAGAGAGAGAGAGAGAGAGGAGAATCCGAAGCTGCACCGGTGGAGATCGGTGGAGATCAAGCTGCGCCGGTGGAGATCGGTGGAGATCCAATTTCGCCGGTGATATCGGGGGAGATCGAGGTCGCTGAAAGAGCAAAGCTACCTCGTTCGCCGCCCCATCGCCGTTCATCCTCCTCCCCACCACCGACTGGGTCAGATCGGATTGTTGTTGTTGTTGTTCTTTTTTTTTTTTTTTTTTTTTTTTTTTTTTTTTTCATATTTGGTTGTTTTGATCCAAATTTATTGTAAGAACTGGACTTTGTTTTGTGCGATCTGATTTCTATTAAATTTGCTGTCTGATCTGATTTCTTTTTTACGTTTTCTGTTTGGATTTTGTCCGCCCGCGAGAACCATTCACGGTTTACAGACTCGTGAGGTCCGACCGCAGGTCGCATGGGTCCCTGCATTTTTCATGTTGAGCGGTTCTTGAAGCTAAAAGAACCGCAAAACTGAGCGGTTTGAGGTTTCCCGGTTGGACCGTACGGTCCGGTCCGGGTTTCAAAACTATAACTTTCACATAAACCTACAACTTTTTCTCTACCATTCACAGTCTATCACGTGGACAATTGTGTCATTTTATGTGGTTTTAGAAGTTTTCTATTTCTTATTACGGTGGAAGGAGAAAAACTTTTGATCACATAGATGGAGAAAACCAAGAGCAAATGAAATCCTAAGATATTGATGCTTCCCAAGAAATCTGCCAGAACTCGAAGAATCTTCAAACGACACACTCATATCTAAATCGTAAGCATGTATAAATAAAGCATTCAAGCCCATCATCATCAGCATTGCCATAATGACAGAGGAAAGCCCGGTAGGGAGTCAGTGTGTTCTTTCTTTTAAAACAAGTCCAAGTCGGTCTGCGTAGATCACCTTTGGGCCGTAAGCCCATTTTACAGGCTTTTGTAGGCCATCCTGTCATTTTAAGGAAATGGTCTCCTGTCTATATTCTCTATGTTCTAGCCTTTTAACGATCATTTACTGGTTTTTTTTTTTTTTTTTTTTTTTTTTTTTTTTTTTGGGGTCAAAATCATTAATTGGGTCTTCAATTCATATGAATATGATAGTACAGTAAAAAAAAAAATTAAAATTGAAAACAGATTGTGGTCTATATTCTCTATGTTCTAATCTATTGTATGTATGTATTGTTGTGAAATAGATTAAATAACAAGGCGAGATAATAATATGTGAATATGAGAAAATATATTAAATGCATATATGGCTCATAGAATTTTATTGGCAATAGTTGTTAGTTTTTTTTGCAATTTTTTTAAAATTAAAATTGATAAAATCCTATTTTAGATTGATTAGATAAGCCAAATTATTATATTAAAAGGATATATTAGCAATACTTAACACAAAATTTTAATTAGTGATTTTGCAATTCAAGAAGCGAAAAAAAAAATCATTTTAAATTCTGTAATAAGATGCAAAATTACTAATTAAATATTTAAAAATGCCCCAACTATTTATTATCCGAAAAGGACACCATTTAGTTATTGCATTAGGTCTTATAGACTATTGAGTTGATCCAACATAAAGCTAGAGAGTCGCTAAAATGTAGCTTTTATTGTGCCTGCAATATTCATTGTAACCGCCAGGACCATGTGATGATAGGAAAGCAAGACCAAGACCCTTAATTTGGATGGTTGTCCTGTTTAATTATGTTTGGCTATATATGCATCAAGTTGAAGCATGGACTGTGGCACATACATTGTATTTTCTTTCAGCCAAGTGGGTTAAATATACAAGAAGTTGGGTCCAACCCTGCTGTGTTACTGAGATGAGAACCAATGTCAATCCCGTGACCCAAGACTATTATTTTAAAATATCCATAGGATTCATTGGGAACCACATGAAAAACTTGGCTGGATGCATATCTAAGTGAGGCCTCTTTGTTTCCATATCCATACGAGCATTGGGAAGACAATTCTTGGTGAGGCTTCTTAGTTTCCACTTTCCATATCCATGAGCTGCCAATGCCATGTCTAAAAAGCAAAAAATTTTAACCCATGTAAATATTTTGGACTGTGTTACACACTTACAACAGTCTGTGATTCGCTTTAATCATACCTAAGGTTGATAGTATAGTATAAAAAACACCAATGGCAATTTCACATTGTTTCATATGAATAAAAAAGAGAAGATCAAAAATACTTGAAATGTACTTTCCTAATAGGACTTTTATAGGTTTACATTGTATTAGCAATGTAAACTTACATTGTAGACACACAAAATGTGTACAAAGGTCACAAGTTTACTTGAACAAAAAGATCATTAGAAGTCAACACGCAATAAATCCAGAATGTAAAAAAGTAATAACATGAAAGAAAGCAACCTTGGGAGCAAAACATGCGGCCTTTAGTCACAATTGACACCGCTTTTCGAAAAAATTTCTTTGTTTAGGCCCTTAATTAATCGTTTTTGCTATTTTATAGAATTTTTATTCTCATTATAACTTTTAATTTCGAAATCAAAATAAAGTATCTTCTGTTTTGGAACATCTCCTAGAGACCATAGGATTTGATTTTGCAATTATTTCAATTTAACATTTTGTAATAATTTTTCCTATTTTCTAGCCTAATTTCATGCATTAAGGTTTCTAGGTGTTTCTTAGCAGCCATAGGAATAAGGTTGGTAGCCCTAGGGTTCTTTTATTATTTATTTAAGAGCATTGTAACCTCTAAAATAATTCAGATTTAAGTCTAATAAAACATTTAGAATTTTCTCTCCCATTTTTTTTTTATGGTGGATTCCAAGAGCTCTGCTTGTGGATTCAAGTTACTTCTTGTGCATTCAGGTTATTATCTTGAGACAAAGTATTATGTTTCTTGTGGCTTTCCACTTGCATCAATCATGGTACCAGAATCTAAATCAAGTGGTGTTTTTCACCACATCTTCACTCTACCTCCCATTTAAAAAGTTAAAAAATCTCTTATGATTAAATTCATCATATGGTTCATGGGCTAATCCGTGATAGTTGAAGAGTTAAGAATTTTTTGCTCGCCTAACAACATATAAGTGCTTGGAAGAATTGATAATTTACCAATGCTGAATTTAACTACTAATTGTTGGCCTGAATCTAATGTATGGTGCTTTCAAGATTTTTTTATAGAAGTGATACAGCCTGCAGAATTTTGTTGGCAATAGATGATGATTACCATATCTCCTTGGAAAGACCACTAAACATGAAAGGACTGTCGAAAATTTTAGATAATAGTATCACTATATACATGTAAATCATTTGCAAAAAAGAAGTACACTTTGCTTCAGAAGCTGCAGATTAGTATTTGTTTGTTGGGTAGATCTGGAGGGAGATATGAAGATGATGAATAGCAACCATTAGATATGGACATGACTAATGCTTTCTCTAGATGTTTGGTTACTTTCTGTTGGATCATAGCAACTACATACTCCATAGACACTGCATCACATGGCAGTGTGATAGCCCCATTTCTGGGCAGTCCAAATTCTTCTTCTGACATTCTAAAGAGTTCCTTGAAAATTTCCTTGTTGAGATATTCCAAAGGAAGCACAAAGCGTCTTTGGTCAGCAGTGTACACAACAAAGTGGCCCTTATCAGCCACCACCGATGGTGTGTTGCAACTTTCATCTGGATTTCTAGTGGCTCTAGGAAATGAGATCCTTTTTCTCTTGATATTAGCCAGCTTTTGCCACTTCCTCGCCAATTTGATGAGCTTCTTAGCACTGATCATTCTGTCAAGTATAGAGGGAATGAGAATTTGAGATGGATGAAGAAGAAGAAGAAGAAGAAGAAGAAGAAAGTAAGGTATGCTGTTGCTATGGATAGAAGGGCAATGTAGTTTGGTTATATATATTCACAAGGGAAGAGACAATCCCTTAAGTGAAACCATGTGACATTTAATTTTAGCAATGTTTGGTATGCGACATGTTTTCCTGTGTATGAAAATGAGCACATCAAGGCTAGGTGGTTTGAGAACAAGATGGACCAAATGTTGGTTACTCCTTTTTTATCACAACTTAAAGGGACTTTGCAAACCACAAAAGCAAAGATAGGACGATCATGTCAACATTCTTATAAACGAATTCTCATTCTAACAATTTGGCAGGATCGAAAGATAAGAAAACTATGCAGAAAGATTATCCCTTAGGGGCATCTTAGGGGATTAACAAAATATTTTTGAGAAGTCCCCTATAAAATGTCACCTATCATCTCCGCATTAAATGACTGGCAACAGTTTTATCAACTGCATTGATGAGAAAGTGACCTAAATAGCAGATCCACAACTAAGCAGCTCCTTCTACCACCTTCACCAGAAGTCTGATGGGACAAGTGTCCTAATGAGAGTTTAGAGGATTGTAGGTGGAGGGCTAGTATGCGGGGAACTTAAAAGTATATAAAGGAAAATAACTTTCAGAGAAAAAGGGATCCAGAAAAATCAAGGGAAAAATATTAGAGCTAGAACACTGACTGAGAGAAAAGAGAGTGAACGGTGTATACATTTGCGTAAGAATATTAGCCTCTGGCAAACTTGTAAAGAACTATCAATATGCTTAGTTTGAATTTCGCTTATTCCTTCTTTATCTATATCCCCAGGCGAAGCCCAACTTGTTTCATCCCATTCTCTTTACAAATATCTATTAGTTTGGGCCTAGTCAGGTAATACCAATTTCACTAGGTGAAAACCACATTTTCGTCCCTACATTTTCAAGCGATTTTCACTTTGGTCTCTAAATTTTATTTTCACTGCTTTTAGTCCCTAAAATCAAAAATTCGATCTCATATTTGTCCCTACCATCATCTAATGAACGAAAATAGTTTACGTGGCAAACAGAGTGCATTGCTGGCACACTAGATGGTGACGTCAGAATTAAAATAAAAATATTATATTTTATTTAGAATTTTAAAAATGCCACGTCATCTTTTAAAAACAAAAAAATTTAATTTACGAATTTTAACTAAATGAAAAAAAGGAAAAAAAAAAGGGAAATAAAAACCAAAAATCATATAAATTGAGATCTAGCTTTATCTTGAGGAAGAACAGATAAGAACAAAAACCCAGAAAATTCAAAACCCAAAAACATCTAATGGACTTTAGAATCATTTGATCTTAATCAATTATTTGTTAATCTGATTGAAGAACACAAAAGTAAGACAAACTTTCTTCCTATGCCACCCACCATGATTGGTACTCCTCTCAATTCCAAATTGATTCCTCTCTTCTCTACACTTACACTGACGCTTACCGTGGCTTCACCACCTCACTTGACTCCAACGAAGTTGACTCACTCCGCTGATCCAAAATCTGCCCTCGGCGTTTACGAAGACACTCTTCACACCACTCGCACTCATGAATGGAATGGCGACTCGGACGCGCGTTGGAGCTTATAAAAATTGTTGGAGCGTTGGGTGCTTAGGATCCGATATTCTCACCGGTATGGATCAGGACATAAGTAACGGCGTTGATGTGCTTTTGATCTCTCTTGGTGGTGGGTTCGCTCCGTATTATAGAGACACCATTGCAATCAAAGCTTTCACGGCGGTTAAGAAGGCCATTTTCGTCACTTGCTCAGCCAGAAACAGTGGGCCCATCAGAGCCTCATTGGCCAATGTGGCTCCCTAGATCACGACCTTTGGAGCCAATTTCATACATATCTAATTGGGTTTTTGCTCGTGTGTTTTGGATTTGATATTCTTGTGTTCTTGTGTTTGATTTTTTGGGTTTTTGCTTGAAATTTCTGAGTTTATGTTAATTTTCTAGGTTTGTATTCTTTGGGTTTTGAAAATGTTGGGTGCTCAAAGTTTAGCTAGAGGGATGAAGAGTAGGAAGAACAATGTTGTTTCGGTTGCAAAGTTTGTTGTACAGAAGTGGGTTTGTTCAAAATACCGATTTGGTTTTTATTTTTCTGCTCAATCTGGGTTTTTTCTCTCATCTCACATTAGATTTTTTTTAAATCTTTTTTTTAACCAATCTATGGTATTTCTGGGTTTTGGCTAATCATGTGTGTTTGTGTTTGATATTACAAGTTGTCTCTTATGTGTGTTTGAATTTGTGTGTTTTAGAATATAGCTACCGTTTTTGTTTTTTTTACTTCTTTTCTTACTTTTGTGTTCTTCAATCAAATTAACAAATAAATGATTAAGATCAAACGATTCTAAAGTCCACTAGATGTTTTTGGGTTTTGAATTTTCTAGGTTTTTTTTCTTGTCTGTTCTTCCTCAAGATAAAGCTAGATCTCAATCTATGTGATTTCTGGTTTTTATTTCTGTTTTTTCCTTTTTTTTCATTTAGTTAAAATTCATGATTTAATTTTTTGTTTTTAAAAGATGACGAGGCATTTTTAAAATGCTAAATAAAATATTATATTATTATTTTAATGATGACGATGCGCTCCGTTTGCCACGTAGACTATTTCTGTTCGTGAGATGACAGTAGGGACAAAAACGAGATCGTTTTTTTTTTTTTTTTTTTAAGAACTAAAAGTGGTGAGAGGGACCAAATTGGAAATTGCCTGAAAATATGTAGGAACGAAAATGTGGTTTTTGCCATTTCACTATTCTAAGTGGGCTTAGGTCGCCAGATTTTGTGCTCTTACAATTATTATTATTATTATTATTATTATTATTATTATTATTATTATTATTATTATTATTATTATTATTATTATTATTATTATAAATTTAGTGTCTCTAAAATAGCATGTGTTTTGTATTCTCTTTTTCTATTGATGCATTGTAACGATTTATGGGAATACTTTATAAGAAAAAAAATTTATTCTATTTTTTTTTAATTGAGTGTTTCTAAATTGGTTTTTTTTTTTTTTTTTTTTTTGGTATTTGTTTTGTATTTCATTTTTCCACTACTGCATTGTAACATTTCATGGGAAGACCTTATAAGAACAATTTTTCTTTATTGAATTTAAATAAAATATAATATGTTTACTTTTAAAAAATTATATAAAATATAATAATTTAATGATATGGAGTATGTTGCTAAATTTAAATGTTGAGTAAAATAAGATGAGAAGAAAAATAGTAGAAATGAAATGTATAACAATAAACACCAAATTATTTTAGTTATGTTATGTAATAAAATTACATTATATTTTTATATACTATCTTTATAATGCAATAATATAACATTTAACAACCAATGAGGATAAAAAAAATAATAACATAAAACACAAGACTAAATCGTATCAACCCAAAGGATGTATGAATTATAATGTGTTTCAATTCTTTGTTATCATAGTTTGTAGAGATACGCCATTTTCAGCCGAGCTATTTACAATTAGTTCTACACCCCGGCCAGTTCCTATACTTTGCAACTCCACTGTTTCAGCAAATTCGTCCCAATCTAGCCAAGCAGTGAATAACTTCTGCCCTAATGCATGGGATACATGCCAAAAATGTGTCTTTCATGAAGTCTCCCTTTGCCCCTTCACTAAAAGGTCCAGTTGGATCACCAGTCAGTTTCAATTTTAGCTAACTAACTGAATTCTAACAGTCTAAAATGCATTTGGTAGAGCTTTCAATACTGCACCAATATGTTTTAATGGTCAACCTGTTACACTAAAATATATATATATATATATATATATATATATACACACTAAAAACTGAAGAAGAGAGAGAGAAAGAGAGGCTTTTGTGTGCGAAAAAATAGAAAATTATGCATGGAATAAGAGAGGAAATGACAATTTTATAGTATGAGTATAAGAACAAGAAGGGTCAAAACTAAAAGAAGATAAAAAGATAGAATAATAGTAATATTAAGAGTAGTGAGGATATGAAAATTTAAAATGGAATTGAAAATTTAATAATAAATAAGAATATAATAGAGTTTTTAATTCACTTTAAATGTTTAAAAATTGGAAAAAAAATTGATAATGATATGGATGCTGACGTGGCTCAACGTGAGTATAGCAACATTAAATGCTACGCTTCAGTTTTTAGTAATATATAGATATAGATATAGATTAATAATTAATTGTGAACTTTTTGTTACATTTAAGCATTCCACTTCCATGGGATCAAACCTGGACGTATAGAAGTGCCATCCAAATACAAGAGTCTTTGGTTAATAGGTTGGATATGATACTAGGAATGCAAAAATTCAAAAATTATGCCAATTTAGTAGTAAGCTTTTATTTACTCCTATCGCTTTTCTTACGTTAGTTATTTTATAACTACTTTTAGAAAAATTCTTAACTACTCTTGTAGCATGGAGAAATTGTGTTTTCTTCTCTTACATTCATAGTGAATTCTATCTCACCATAAATGTGAGAAGATAGAGTATCATTCTTCGTACTAGGGGAGTATCTAAGAATTACACCCACTTCTATGTGTTAAAATTTGAACACTTATACATCAATTGTAAATAACTTTTGTGTTAAAATATAAACATTTCTACATCAATTGTAAATATATATGTGAAATAGTGGATGTATATACTTGGGTCAAAATATTTTTTTTTTTTTAATAATATAGCATCAAACCAAAAGGTTAGTAAAAAACAATTAGTATATTCAAAAGATCAGGAAAAAGTCCTTGGCAGCCCACCTCAAACCTTGTTTGCTTATCTAAAACCTCAAGCTTGTTGGCTTATCAGTAGCCACCCTGTTTGTTAATTTTTGGCTTAACTGTAATATATATATATATATATATATATATATATATATAAGAATCTGCTGGGAGGACTTTTTCTTTCTTCTTGAATTACTTCTTTCAAAAACTTCTTCTTCTCGACATTCATCACAATCACAAACATCCCACCATATATGACCAGAGGATAATTTTCCTTCATAGCAAGGCTGTCCGTCTTCTCTGAATGCTTTGATTTGAAGACCATCTAGGCCCTCATATGACACCGGGTGGATCATAGCAATCTAAGTAGGAAAGACTGTGACTTCCTTCTTTTCTTGTGTATTGGTGAGGAATCTGACTTCAACATCACCATTTTCTTTTTTGACAAAGAAAGGATTGTTGGACTGTACTGGCTTAACTGCTTGGTGAAGCATCTCATATTTTGTGATCCATGATTCTGGAAAGAGAGAGGTCATTTGGTTTCTGTCTAACTGCCTAGGAACAAATGTACACATAGGTGTCACACCTGGATCAACCTGGATTAGTAAGGCTTCATTGGATTGGGCCATCTCTGGAATTGCTACGTCAAAAGCATGATTTTGGAGTCTGTAAGCTAACTGGTAGTGGAGTGTGGCTGCAAAAGTATCTTGCACCTGGGAGGCTCCTGTAATTTGAGCTTGCACCTTTAGAGCATCACAAAGGTGAGGGTCTTTGAGAGACATATTGAAATTGGGAAAGAGGGTAACAAAAACTGTTCCCGCATTTAAGGTAGTCTGGACTGTACCAATGACTGCATTATGATACTCCAAGAACTTAGAATCAAGAAGTGAAATTCTAGAGGCTACAGGGAGTCCTTTTCTGCCATGGAAAGTGAGTGCCAATCTGACTGCACCAAAATGGAGATGTGTATATCCTTGTTTCTGCCATGGTATTACAAATTCTCGTGGAAGGGCTAAGGTGATAAAATTTTCATTTTCAGTGGCTGGAATATTGTACTGGTCAAACTTAGAGGCTTGGACATATTCTTTAACAGTAGAAGGATGAGAAGGACCTAAGAACTTTTTTATGGATTTTTTGAAGGAATTTTGAGGTTTATCAAACACAGTGTAGGGATTTACAATAGGGAAATCAGTAATAGGAATCTTACTATCTTCAGGTATATGGGAGATTTCATACAGGTAGTCCAATTTATTTGCAGTGGATTTACGAAGAGGAGGGTCAATAATAGGTATTGTGGTATCAAGAACTATTTCAGATGAACTGGCCATAAGTATTTCTTTAAGGGAAGAACTGTTTACCTAAGATCTGACAAGACACAAACGCCACACCTAGGCTTACACGTCCACAAGATGACTCAGGAAAACTGGGTCCTTTAAAAATATTAAAAGCAACTCTTTAGTGTTCTACTTGATTATCAAATCCAGTGTTCTGATGTGATAAATACAGAGGATCCACTTATAGTGGCAACTGCAAATCACAGAGCATACTAATCAGGACAATAATCTAAGTATACTAATCAAAAGAGGAAGAAACTGGTTACAGCAACATGCATGGAACTCATCTTCATATGTCCTCATTCCCAAAAAAGGTAATATATATATATATATATATTACCTTTGGTCGTCACAAGTCATCTACAGAATTGTTTGGTCAGCAAGCATATCCATTCATCAAAATTTGCCTTTTTTTCCCCCGCTTATCTTTGACTAAGTTCTATATATTCCTTAGCCATGACCCATGACTTACAAAATTAAGTGCAAGATATGCCAGCCAGAGAAGCATGTGAAACGGTGCAAGACAATGCTTAACGGCACAAGGCCAGCAAGCATTCCTCGAAAGTTGAAAGAGTAACATAGTAGCGAAATGTTTCCAAAATTCTACGTGACTTACTCATGTATCTAGGTCCTAATAGGCTAAAATGATCAAAGGGTGGGATACGGGAATTCAATGTTAGGTAAAAATTTATATTTATATATTTAAAAGTTGAAGTGCAGTATTTATTATTATTACACTTCTGTTGAGTTACGTTAGTATGGTATTTTGGTCCATTCGACCCATTCGGTCCACTTTTGTCCATTTCAGTCTTATTCAATCCATTCAGGCCATTAGATCCACTTTGGAACATACTATCTAATTTGATGTAGACACCATTTTTTAACCATATTCTAATTTGAATAAAAAAAATTCTACGAATAAAAAAAATTTATACTCAATATGGCAAAAAATATGTTAAAGTTACTATCATGTGAGACACTAGGATTAGGGTTGTCCAACAGCAACCGAGACTCGATCCACCCGGCCAATCCGTCCAACCCGGCTCAAAAACTAGCCAACCCGACGCCGGTGACGGTCAGCGGCAGGTCTTCGCCACGAAAAACTGATTTAGGCCAGTCGAATGGCGGGTTTTCTTCTCCAAAACCCGATGAACCCTATCCGACAGACGAAACTCGTGAAAGAAGACCAGATCTACCTAGATCCACTCAGATCAGGTGAAGATTTGGTTTTGGTTAGATCCGCCGATGAGATGGAAGTTTTCACTCAAATCTGGGCTTGAGGTGGTGTTTTTTGCTTTGATCTCGTGGTTGTCACATAGATCCGAAGAAAAATCAACAGATTCGACGAAGATCCAGTAATGATCCGGCAATGAGATGGAAGTTCTCATTCAAATCTGGGCTTGAGGTGGTCTTTCTTGCTTTGATCCTGTGGTTGTCGTACAGATCAGAAGAAAAATCAACAGATCCGGCAAAGATCCAGCGAAGATCCAGCAAAGATCTAGCGAAGATTTGGCAATTTTCGGCAAAGATCTAGAGGTTGAAACTCACTCCAACTTCGACTGACCTGACTGTTGTCCACCAGAGCTCGATCCGACTAGACTCGAGGTTGTCAGTAGTCGATGGCGAGTCATTCAACCTCTCACCCAATGTGAACAGGTCGGTTCTGAGTTGGGTACAAACCCGACCCGGACCGACCCGTGAACACCCCTAACTAGGATTGTCAAAAAGTGATAAAAAATTGAAAAAAAAAAAAAAGAAAAGAAAAAAGAATTAAGAGTATCAATAAATATGATAAATTATCGTCATGTATGACTAAATAGGAAATAAAGAGAAATCCAAAAAAAAAAAAAAAACACTTTAGTGACCTCTTATACTTGATTAATTACTATTAGAGATATCCCCCCCCCCCCCCCCTTCTCCCAGCCCAACTATGGAATTATAAGAAGAAAAAATAAATTACACTTTGTTTGGGAGTTTATAAAGGAATGAAATATAATTAACTATTAAGTAATAGAAAATGAATAGAATGAAATGGAATAGCATAAACTTGTTTGAATGAAATATACTAGTAATCTTGCTTGGATGAAATATAATAGCAAAAACTTTTCAACAGTAAATAAAACGAATAAATAAAAACTGATGATTTGATGAAGAGATTAGTAGCAAAAGAATAGCAACACCATGAGAAAAAAGAGCGGCAAGGAGAGAGCAAGGATGGTACTATATATTTGTATGGGCGGTTGAGAAAGAAAAAAAGTTTTGTGCTATTGAAAAGGTCTAAGATTGAAGGGGGTGGGTTTCAATTAGCTCAACTGGTAAAGTCTTTGATAGTTGTATAAGAGATTTGGGGTTCAATCCCCACCTACACCAAAAACTAATTGGTGTCTTGGTCTGATCATAAAGAGCTATTATCAAGAGCGGACGCCATAGGTTAAAACTCTCACTCAAAAAAAAAAAAAAATTGAAAGGTATTTTAAAAGTTTTAATACAATTCTCATTAAACCTAAATTCATTCTCTCAAATTTCTCTCAATTTTGAGCCTAATAAACTTCCAAACGAATGAGGGAACGAATTTTTCATTCCCTCATTAAAACTTCTAAATAAGAAAAATGAATATATATATATATATATATATATATTCTAAAATTATTATCTTCATTCATTTTCATTTTCATTTTTTTCTTTTCTCCGAGCTGTTAGAAATATATACTTGAGAGAGGGAGGATATTGTTTAATTTTCTTATTGAATTGACTAGCCTCCTTGGACCGTACAAGTTCTTGGTTAACAAATTGCTAATTGAAGTTCCCAATTAGCACCTCCCCATGCACAAAGTGTTTGGGGATCTAAGGGGAAAAGGGTTCGAACTGCGAGGTTAGCAGAATATTGTAATTATCTCTAAAAAAAAAAAAAAAAAAAAAGTTCCCAATTATTTCCCATCCAAAAAAAAAAAAAAATTCCCGATTATTTAACAGTCTAATTAATGATAGAAAATAATGTTTTTGGTTGGTTAATGGAGCATAATGATATTACTAATGTGAACATGAAGAAGTGAGGCTGGGGGAAAATTATTAGGTACTCCCGGAGTACCATAAATGCATACTCCTCCCTCTCACATAAATGGTAGGTCCTACCATGAATTTAATTATTGAGACTCACCATTTATGTGAGAGGAGGGAGTACGCATTTATAGTATTCCGGGAGTATACAATAATTTTCCGAGGATGGGACTTAGGAGTTTGCCTTGGCCACGATGATGGAGAGTGCCATTGACCCGCAAGTTCAGTGTATAATGGTAGATATATTATAATGCATAAATTAAACATAATCTTTATTTGTGTCTTGGCTTTAGGATTTTTTTCCCCCTCTTAAAGAAAATAATTACTATATTAATGGGCCCATTTTTAAAGCAGATCAAACAACCTTCATTGTTCGAATGTTATTATAACAGACTGCTCAACCTCTCACCAAATTGGATAAAACAACCTCACCCTCATTCCTAAGCTACTTTCAATACTCCAGATTAAAAAAAAAAAAAAAACACAAAAAAGAATAAATAAATAAAAACTACTTTCAAAACTCTCTTTTTCTCTCCCAAAAATTGTAACTGTCTTGAAAGCAGGACTTGAAATTTGGAGGGTGATTTTGCTACTAGTTGCATGTAGAGTTTTGGCTTTTGACTTTGTTGCTTAACTACTAAGTAGTTTTATTTATTTTTTTAGTGTTTTTATGTGTGTCTTGATTCTAAATAAGGACAAAATTATTTCATTTAATTTTTTTTTTAAAGAATCAGACTGTTTGTTTTTAGTAAAACTAGTATGTAACTCATGCTACTGCATAGGAATAGATATAATTTAATAAACCAATAAATATATTGCATTTTATTATTTAAGTGACTTAGTTTAGTCATGTTTAAAAGACCTAGTTTATTCATGTTTAATAAAACTTAGTATTATGTAATTTTTTAACAAATATTTTTATCATACAAAATTCTAATGAAAGAATGCTACATAGACATATATATTCAAGGTTGATTCATTCACGGTACATATAACTATAATTAAGTTACTTTATCACAAACCATTTTTAACAAAATACTTTAATCAATTAAATGTGAATTTCATAACGTGCATCTCATAACAATATATAACAATAAAATAACGTGAATCTAATAAAAAAAAATTATCAATTAAAAATCACTATAATTATAAGCATAAAACATAAAAACAAACAAATAGGATAAATACTATCCATTAAAAGAAAACTTACGGTGAGTTGAGAAAATTACATAAATAATATTTGATATTTGAAGAATAATGGGATTACAACTTCCTTTCAAAATTGGGTAGAGACTCGTGCTGATAACGTGTTATGAAAAAGAAAAGAAATATGTAACATCAATAATAAGAAAACAAAAAAAATTTATAATTAAACAATAAAAATTATTGATAAAAAGGAAAAAAAAGGATAGGCAGATGAAAGACAATAAACATACAACATCAATTATAGGAAAACCACAAAATTATATAATTAAAAGATAAAAAATTTACACAAAAAGGAACGACAGTATAGGTAGATGAAAGAAAGCAGTAATCAAACCTTAGGAATGGTTGGAATTCATTTTGCAGAGCATAAACCAGAACCATGAAAATTGTAACGACAAGTACAATCGAAATATTTAGAGAACCTCTTCTTATATAAGATACAAAAATACCCAAATACATGCATCATTGATACCAAGAGATTCTTTTGAAATTCCATGTGGAAAAGGGAGGTGAACCTGAAAATACGTGGGTGTGGAAAAATGAGGTGAACCTAAAAATACACGGGTGTGGAAAAAAAAAAGCATATCGGAATTATAAATTAGACTTCAATTTCATATTTACATTGACACGTGGCACAACAATAGATTAGAATTCTAATTTAGAATTCCAATTGGAGTTTCTCACTGCTTCACCTATTATATATATATATATATATATATATATATATATAGATTGGTTGATTAAACTTAATTGTTTTTAGCTTTACTGTCGGTAATTTTGTTATTGAGCTAAATTTTTTGGGCTTGTATATTTTGTTTTAGATTTTAGATCAAGTTTTTTTTATGGCCTTTAAAAGGAGGAAAATGCTAGAGCTACAAATTTTTTTTTACAAATTGCTAATGTGGCGAATGGTTATTAGTAAGTTAAAAAGTGATGTAAGTGGTGAGCATAGATGCAAGCCAATAAGAATTTACTACCTCAGTATTTGTAAAAATTTTGTAGAAAATTTTGTAACTATAGCATTAGTTGTAAAAGAATCACTGATATTGTTAAGAGAGCAAAGTGTATTTTTTAGAATAAAATTGCTAAAATTAGTATCTATATAATACTAGTATTTTTTTATTAAAAAAAAAAAAAATTTAGGGGTGCCATTACCCCCCTTGGTCCAACTATACCTTTGTCCCTGCTCGAAAGGGATTATTTATCCCTTACCTCAAAATTTTTAGAAACTCACTTGTAAGACTGACTTTAATAATTGAGTTCAAGAATTTTGGAGAGCTTGGAGACTGGTTTTACCTTCTATTTCCCTTAATCATTACCATTTTTTTATTATTAATATTTGGTCTTTAAAAGGGGGGAAATGAGAGATTAAAAACCAATTACTTCTATTTTATAAGATGTGATTTACAATTGATTGTCGTATCATTTGGGGAAAAGGGAGAAATGAGAATATACCATGTGGTTAATTAATGGAGTTTTTTATTTATTTTTAAACCAAAAGTAGAACTTGTTGAATGTACACTTTAGACCCCTGTTAAACCAAGTTTTAAAGTCAAGTGATTACTTAAATTATGAATGTTCTTGGTTTAAGTCACAACCATACATGTGAATGACAATAAAAACAGAAAAAAAAAATTAAAATTAAAATTAAATGCACAGACTATATGGTCACCTATGGAAAACCAATATAACAAACTAGGTCCATAGTATAAATTAGTGAGGGATATAGTCTATTCAATCCCAAGGCAATAGACAAATCTGCAGACTGAATAACCTTGTTATTCATAAACTTCTATTAACCCAGCTAAATACCACAGTATAAAAAGGACCAACAAAATTGACCAATCTCCATGAAACCTATCCTTTGGAGCCTTCAAGAATCAATTCATAACTAATTCCACAATCACATTCCTTATACCAGCTTTACTCACTAATTGATTGCCAATAAAAACTATGTTATATAGTTTTCTCCTCATATCTTTAACTTACAGCAATAGGCTATCTAAGAAGATCATGTGGTGTCACTGGTGTGCCATGGAATATTTTTGGATAGACAGAATGGAAGTACTCAACTTCTTTTTCATTTTCAAATACTTTTCTCCTCTTATGTTAACTTACAACAATAGGCTATCCAAGAAGTTTATGTGGTGTGGCATGAAATATATTTGGATTGATAGAATGGAAGTACTTAACTTCTTTTTCTTGTTCTTGTCATTGTCCTTGTCCTCTAATATTGGGGAAACTTCAAGTATGAGGCAATAAATGTGATGAATAATTGAATATATTTCTCAGAGTAATTCTAGTATCACATAAATTGTCACAACTTTGTTACAACTATCTTACGTGTCAGATTGTGACTGACTGTCTGTCACTTTCACATGAACCCACAACTTTTTTTCTACCATTTACAGTCTATCACGTGGACAATTATGTTATTTTATGTAGTTTTAGAAGTTTTCTATTTCTTATTATGGTGGAAGGAGAAAAACTTTTGATCACATAAATGGAGAAAACCAAGAGCAAATGAAATCCTAATATATTGATGCTTCCCAAGAAATCTGCCAGAACTCGAAGAGTCTTCAAACAACACACTCATATCTAAATCGTAAGCATGTAAAAATAAAGCATTCAAGCCCATCATCATCACTATTGCCATAATGACAGAGGAAAGCCCGGTGGGGAGTCAGTGTGTTCTTTCTTTTAAAACAAGCCCAAGTCGGTCTTCGTAGATCACCTTTGGGCCGTGAGCCCATTTTACAGGCTTTTGTAGGCCATCCTGTCATTTTAAGGAAATGGTCTCCTGTCTATATTCTCCATGTTCTAGCCTTTAAACGATCATTTACTGGTTTTTTTTTTTTTTTTTTTTTTTTTTTTTTGGGTCAAAATCATTAATTGGGTTCTCAATTCATATGAATATGATAGTACATTCAAGAGAAACAAAAAAAAAAAAAAATTTAAAATTAAAATTGAAAACAGATTGTGGTCTATATTCTCTATGTTCTAACCTATTGTATGTATGTATTGTTGTGAAATAGATTAAATAACAAGGCGAGATAATTATATGGGAATATGAGAAAATATATTAAATGCATATATTGCTCATAGAATTTTATTGGCAATACTTGTTAGATGTTTTTGCAATTTTTTTTAAAATTAAAACTGATAAAATCCTATTTTAGATTGATTAGATAAGCCAAATTATTATATTAAAAGGATATATTATCAATACTTAATACAAAATTTTAATTAGTAATTTTGCAATTCAAGAAGAGAAAAAAATATCTTTTTTAATTCTGTAATAAGATGCAAAATTACTAATTAAATATTTAAAAATGCCCCCAACTATTTATTATCCGAAAACGACACCATTTAGTTATTGCATTAGGTCTTATACACTGTATTGAGTTAATCCAACATAAAGCTAGAGAGTCGCTAAAATGTAGCTTTTATTGTGCCTGCAATATTCATTGTAACCAAGACCATGTGATGATAGGAAAGCAAGACCAAGACCCTTAATTTGGATGGTTGTCCTGTTTAATTATGTTTGGCTATATATGCATCAAGTTGAAGCATGGACTCTGGCACATACATTGTATTTTCTTTCAGCCAAGTGGGCTTAATATACAACAAGTTGGGTCTAACCCTGTTGCGTTACTGAGATGAGAACCAATGTCAACCACATGAACCAAGACTATTGTTTTAAAATATCCATAGGATTCATTGGTAACCACATAAAAAACTTGGCTGGATGCATATCTAGGTGAGGCCTCTTTGTTTTCATATCCATACGAGCATTGGGAAGACAATTTTAGGTGAGGCTTCTCAGTTTCCACTTTCCATATCCCTGAGCTGCCTATGCCATGTCTAAAAAGCAAAATTTTTTAACCCATGTAAATATTTTGGACTGTGTTACACACAACGGTCTGTGATTCACTTTAATCATACCTAAGGTTGATAGTATAGTATAACAAACACCGATGGCAATTTCAAATTGTTTCATATGAATCAAAAAGAGAAGATCAAAAATACTTGAAATGTAATTTTCTAATAGTAGGACTTTTATAGGTTTACATTGTATTAGCAATGTAAACTTACATTGTACACACACAAATTGTGTACAAAGGCCACATGTTTACTTGAACAAAATGATCGTCAGAAGTCAACACGCAATAAATCCAAAATATAGAAAAGTAGTAACATGAAAGAAAGCAACATTGAGAGCAAAACATGTGGCCTTTAGTCACAATTGACACTGCTTTTCGAAAAAATTTCTTTGTTTAGGCCCTCAATTAATCGTTTTTGCAATTTTATAAAAATTTTATTCTCATTATAACTTTTAATTTAGAAATCAAAATAAAGTATCTTCTGTTTTGAAACATCTCCTAGCGACCATAGGATTTGATTTTGCAATTATTTCAATTTAGCATCTTGTAATAATTTTTCCTATTTTCTAGCCTAATTTCATACATTAAGGTTTCTAGGTGTTTCTTAGCAGCCATAGGAATAAGGTTGGTAGCCCTAGGGTCCTTTTATTATTTATTGAAGAGCATTGTAACCTCTAAAGTAATTCAAATTTTCGCCTAACAAAACATTTAGAGTTTTTCTCTCCCACTTTTTTATGGTGGATTCCAAGAGCTCTACTTATGGATTCAAGTTACTTCTTGTGCATTCAAGAGTTATTATCTTGAGATAAAGTATTATGTTTCTTGTGGCTTTTCACCTGCATCAATCATGGTACCAGAATCTAGATCAAGTGGTGTTTTTCAACACATCTTCACTCTACCTCCCATTTAAAAAGTTAAAAAATCTCTTATGATTAAATTCATCATATGGTTCATGGGCTAATCCGTGATAGTTGAAGAGTTAAGAATTTTTTGCTCGCCTAACAACATATAAGTGCTTGGAAGAATTGATAATTTACCAATGCTGAATTTAACTATTAATTGCTGGCCTGAATCTAATGTATGGTGCTTTCAAGATTTTTTATAGAAGTGATACAGCCTGCAGAATTTTGTTGGCAATAGATGATGATTACCATATCTCCTTGGAAAGACGACTAAACATGAAAGGACTGTTGAAAATTTTATATAATAGTATCACTATGTACATGTAAATCATTTGCAAAAAAGTACACTTTGCTTCAGAAGCTGCAGATTAGTATTTGTTTGTTGTGTAGATCTGGAGGGAAATATGAAGATGATGTATAGCAACCATTAGATATGGACATGATTAATGCTTTCTCTAGATCTTTGGCTACTTTCTGTTGGAACATAGCAACTACATACTCCATAGACACTGCATCACATGGCAGTGTGATAGCCCCATTTCTGGGCAGTCCAAATTCTTCTTCTGACATTCTAAAGAGTTCCTTGAAAATTTCCTTGTTGAGATATTCCAAAGGAAGCACAAAGCGTCTTTGGTCAGCAGTGTACACAACAAAGTGACCCTTATCGGCCACCACCGATGGTGTGTTGCAACTTTCATCTGGATTTCTAGTGGCTCTAGGAAATGAGATCCTTTTTCTCTTGATATTAGCCAGCTTTTGCCACTTCCTCGCCAATTTGAGGAGCTTCTTAGCACTGATCATTCTGTCAAGTATAGAGGGAATGAGAATTTGAGATGGATGAAGAAGATGAAGAAGAAGAAGAAAGTAAGGTATGCTGTTGCTATGGATAGAAGGGCAATGTAGTTTGGTTATATATATTCACAAGGGAAGAGACAATCGCTTAAGTGAAACCATGTGACATTTAATATTAGCAATGTTTGGTATGCGACATGTTTTCCTGTGCATGAAAATGAGCACATCAAGGCTAGGTGGCTTGAGAACAAGATGGACCAAATGTTGGTTACTCCTTTTTTATCACAACTTAAAAGGGACTTTGCGAACCACAAAAGCAAAGATAAGATGATCATGTCAACGTTCTTATATATGAATTCTCATTCTAACAATTTGGCAGGATCGAAAGATAAGAAAACTATGCAGATATCAGTCTTTACAACTATGCTGTGGCCTGTGGGAATACAAAGCCTGCTGGACCCATCATGTCCATGAACTACCATACAATAGTACTTGTGGCTCACGAAATTCAACTTTTGTGATATTTTTGGTAACTAAAATCCAAAATAAGAGAGACCCCCCCAAGGATATTATAATTGGGGTTTGCATTTTCTGCAAGCTACTTGTTATGTATACGTCTCTGCTTCTACTGTTAGTACTAGGCTCCTTGTACCTTCTGGGGCCTGTAGCCTGTAGGCCCTGAATAGAGTAATACTAATAAACAAGGTACAGGTAGTTTAAACGTTGCCACTAATACAAATATGACACATGTTAGCCACACCAGTCCACTTCACTTGGGCCATCACTAACGAGGAGTGCACAATGCCAGTACAAATGTACAATCAAGTAGATGCTCTAACCACTGCTTTTATGGTTTTTAGAACTACAACATTTCTTTGTAGCATGAGAAAATTGCATAAAAGAAAATTCCTACTGATCAGTTTAATTAGATATTCAGAAACTGCAAATAAGTAATTTCTGGTTTGTAGCTCATGCAAAAGTATTAAGCCCAGTCAAAGAACACTACAAATAACAAAATCTTTTTGCAATTTTTAAATAAATTAATAGCTCTTCAAAGCCCAGTACACCTAACGATTCCCTCTCACTCAAACAATAGATAAACACTTTAAATTATTCTTCAAAGAAACTCATAAAATGCTCTTCTGATAGTATTCTTCTCTTCCCATGTGGGAAGATCGATCCTCCAGCCGAAGTCACAAAATCTTTTGTAGTATTAGTTTATAAAACTTCAATACCTGTTTTTTGGTGGAGACTGATAACATTCTCAGTGGACAAAGAATATTAATTTACTTCTTGAATTAGGCATAGAATTTTCTTCCACTCCAAGAAAAACCAAAACTAAGTTAAATTAGGAATTTGAAGCAATTTCTAACGACTCTATACCTTTACTCAAATTCCACCAAACAATATTCCCTCTTTTTGTAAGAGTTTTACATTAATAAAAAATAACAAGAGTTTCAAATTGAATCAACCCTATGACAAAACCATGAAAAAAAATTTTAAAAAGGGGAGGGGAGGGGAGGGGGGTACAAAGCCAGGTACTTGCCCAAGAGGGCCATGGCCCCACTAAGGTTTTTTTTTTTTTTTTTAAATGTATATATATTTAAGGTTGATTTAGAATTTGAGACTTAGGAAATTAAACTTGGCCCCAAACATAATTCTTGACTTCTTGAACCATAAATAGCTCAATAAACAACACAAATTAACTCAAACAATAACAAAATATGCCCCAACAACAACAGAACTAGCCCAATTGACAAAAAATCCAACAAGAAGCCCATTTTTTTAACCTTTCAAAAATAAACAAAAATGAAAATATTAAAATGACACTGACATTTGTAAGTTTTTTTGTGGTAAAATTTGCAATAACTTAGCATTTTCCTAATTACAAAATATCACACAAAAAATTTATAAATTGAGAACTAATAAATTTATAATTAGCGAATTTTTACACACTACTCACATTCTTCTATTATAATTAGTGTATTTCATAAAAAAAAAAAAATTATCATACTTAGGCCACCCTTCAATTAATATCCTGGCTCTGTCCCTGTGGTGGCTTTGCTATATATTATTGTTTTACTTGTTTTTTGCAGCAAATTAGCATCACAACAAATACAAATGATAATGAGCAGCGACTGAGAGCATCTGACACTAGATAATTGCATCACATGGCAATGTTAAAGGCCTTTCTCTTGGCTGGCCTAACTCCTCTTCAGACGAATTTAATAGCTCTTGTTAACACACAATAAAGGACCTCATGAAGCTTTGATCGACTGTGTAGACAAAGCTTTGATCAATGTTCTACAACTCTCTCTGTCCACATTTTGATGTGTTCTTGGTAGCACCAGACCTCTTTCTCTTAATGGTACATAAATTCAACCACTTCCCTACCATCTTGATCAGTTTCTTAAAAATTATCATGATGGGTAATATATTAGAACCGAGTTGTGAATATTTAAGAAATAATGAGTCTAAAACACAATATTTTCCACAATTTTTGACATGCCTCCATTTGGTGGTATTGGTTAAGAAAATTAGCACAATTATTAGTGAATCTTTTTCTTTGAGATGTTAATGGAACTTTCTAAGACAAATTTTAGTGTTAACAGATTGTAAATAGAGTGGAAAATATAGTACCATTTGGCCATATGCCCAATATCTACCGATTGCAAGAGGGAATAGACACATTGCTACAAGTAGATAAGCAAACTTGACACCCCTCCACATTGGCATTCGTGATGGATGCTTTTCACTCGAGGGCATTGTGGCCTATCACAAACAAGATTTACCCAAGGTGGTGAGTTTCTTTAGATAAATATATTACAAGGATGTTACAAATTATACTACTTAAATACACACAAAAAAAGGAAATAAATTTGTATATGATGTCATTGATGTACTAATACAATCACTAAAACACTAGTTTGTATGTTTTTTTGTAGTTAGATTACAAATTAGGACAAAGTTTAGCTACAAAATTGGTTGTAGCTTAAGGCTACAAACTTACTGAACAAAATAAATATTACAACATATTTTGAAAATCTAACCGTTAAATTACATGTTCTTTATACTCTTAATACACATTTTAAATTCTGTGTTAATCGGATATTGTTTACTATATGATCTATAAATTTATATTTTGAGCATAATTTTAAATTACAAAAACTTGCAATTTAAAAAATTTATTGATGACATAGCTATTGATCTTTAATTTTCTTATAATTTTGCAAGCATGAAGGATATAAGAAAAAGATGTAATTTAATGGTGGATTTGTCAAAATTCACTGCCAATATAAAAGATATTAAGTAAGTTTGTAATCTAAGGTTACAACTAATTTTGTAACTAAACTTTGTTCTACAAATTAATAATAGCTTTATCATCTTTTCTTTAGTTAAAATTATCTCAATTAAACATTATTGTTAAATCTTGATATGGAAAAATTAAACCAAATCTTTTTAAGTCAAAATTAAACAGAATTAATTAACCAAAAGTTGGTAACCTTTTCTTGTTCAATTTTGCTCAGAATTTTTTAATAATAATAATCTTAATGATAATCTCCACTCCATGATTAACGGAGTCAAAATCTTACAGTTTAAAAAAGGTCATGGCAACGTAAGAGCATCTCCAGCAATCACGCTATCTCTATTTTTGGGGGAAAAAACGTTACTATTCTTGCTCCAGCCGGTTCTCTATCAACCAAACTTCTCCAAATTTTTTTTAAAGTTGCTACAGTTCTTCTCTTCATTTAGAGAACACTGTAGCAACTCTACTCTATTATTTTATCTTAAACAATTGAACAGTGCTATTAATTTACTCTTCTTTCTCTCTCATCCGAACGTTTCCCTCCTCCCTGCTCTTTGGTCACTCTTCACTCTTCAGAATACATCAATGCCACGCCACCCCACGCCACGCCACGCCACGGCAACACTTCCGGCAAGCTCTACTGGCCTCTTCAAACCCGAAACCCATCGGCACTTCCTTCCTCTCTCTCTTTCTCAGATCAGCATGGAGACAATCCCATCAGATCGGCGTGGTTGTTGAGGCGTGGTTTTTGTGGAGAAGTGGTTGCTGCGGCGGCGAGATCGGCGCGGTCGTGGGTTATGATGGGTTTCTAATCGGCGCTTCCTTCCTCTCTCTCTTTCTCAGATCGACATGGAGACAACCCCATCAGATCGGCGTGGGTCGTGGGTCATGCGCGGTTGGCGCAGCGTGGGTCGTGCGCGGTCATGGTTGTGGCTAATGGGTTGTGGCTTGTGGTAGTTGAGTTGTGGCAGTGGCTTTTTTTTTCCTGGTGGTGGTGGGTTAGATGAGTGTGGGCATGGGTGTGGGAGTAATTGGGTTTTGTGACTGATGTGGTGGGGGGTTGCTATGTTGGTTGTGGGGGTAGGGTGATTGACGGTGGTGGTGGTGGTGGTGGTGGTGGATGTGGGTTTGCGGTGCAATGGTAGTGGCGTGGTGGTGATAGCGACAGTGACTGTGTGTGGGTGACTGTGTGAGGTGAATAAAGAAAGATTAGAAAAAGAATGAAGAAATAATATTTAAATGTGATAGAAGAAATAATAGAGAAGCTGTTGGAAGATATATTTGAAAAAATGGTAGGTAAAAGTTAAATGTTACTGTTGATTATCCAAATAGTACAAAAATATGAAGAAGCTGTTGGTGATACTCTAATCGGTACAAGTCAATGTTCAACTATTCTTTTCTTTTTTTTACCAAAAAAAAAAACTATTCTTTTCTTTTTTCTTTTTTTAATTGATTTCATTGTATAAAAAATTTGTAACAAAGTGCGAACTTCCAAAGTAACTTGATAAGAAAGACTTGTTGACCGCCAAAGAAGGATAAAACATTGTTAAATATGACAACTCGTTCACATGTCATCTTAACTTCTTACATACACAAACCAAAAAATATATATATATATATATATATATATATATATAAATATATATTTATTTATTATCACTGTATTTCTTTTTTCTTTTTCTTTTTCTTTTTTTGTATGACAACTTGACAAAAGTAGCCTTTCTCTAGTTTTGTTTTGTAGTAAATTAAACAAAGTTGTGAAAACATTGTTATGAAACCAACTCTGTTGTGTTACATGTCCATCAAATTGAAGAGCAATGAACATGTAGTTTTTATATCTCATAAATCATTTAGTTAATCGAATCATAAATTATATTAATGTAATAATAATAACTAATAAATATTATGCATGCAATAATTGCCATATGTGCCTGTGTCTCAAGCACAAGATTCTGGCCTCTGAAAGCAAAAGCAATGATCCCAAGTGCATTTAGGACACCAAAAACCTAAGCAATTTGTGTGTTTGCTTGCACTGTCTTGTAAGACACAATAGGCAATCTTCCCTCAGCCACTGATATCACCCATATGAGTGTGCAATAGCCAGTAGCTGTGATAGCACCAATCAATGACACCCCAGCAATGGAGTTCAAGTTTGGCAACTGAGACAAAAGAACTGCAGCTGATGTAAACACCAAGAACCACTCCACAGGTGTAAGTGGCTTTGCTGTGCATGTGACTTCACACAAAATCTGGAAGAACATCTTGGATGTTGACCCTCCAATAATGATTAAGGCCACATTTGTGCCTGCTGATAGGTACATGATTGGAAATCCGGCTAATAACTTTGTTAGCTTGTCACTTGAGAGGACATAATTCAATTAGAAAAAATTAATTCTTCTTTAGGGAATAACAATAATACTTTCAAAATGTTAACAAAAACATTTCTTTTGATAATTCTCAATGTATAAAAGATTGATCAGCATGTTAGGATGTGTTATTTGATTAGATTAGCAGATTCTGTGTTTTTTTATTAGTAAGCTATGCATCTGATGGCCTTGAATCTAAAACCTCACCCTTTGTTGTACTCTAATAAGGAGAAAAAGTGTCATTTGAGTCTGAACTCATTAGCAGATTAGTGAATTTAATATAAGAATCAAAGCTTACCAAAAGTCGCACTAAAAAGTTGAAGATATCTGCTGTATCGCAGGCCGGTTTCAATTGATTCATGCATTTCCACCAGCAAGTATAGGGTGTAAAGTTGCCATATGAATGCTACAGTCAAGCTTATGATTCCCCATGTCCTACAACCAAGCACATAGATGTATAATTTTTAGGATACTGCTTAATGAACCAGCCAATTCAACCATGTAAAATTAACATCATGGAACACACATGGTACTTTTGGATATACTTTAATGATTACTTATTTGTTCAAAGGAGAGAAAAGGTCTTTTTTTGGGCATAAGAACCGCCGAAATAAGCTCAAAAAACCCAAAAAAGAAAAAAAATTTGTCAAAGGCACTTAGTCTAACCAAAGAAAATATATATACTTACCATCCTAGAATAGTGAAGGCAACAGGAAGAATAAGAGCTTGTATCCCAATTCCAGAACATAGAGTGTGAAAGGCAGAATAGTATACATTCCCATTTCTGGACTCAGTGATTGGGAGCCAAGCATCTTGAGGGTCAAGCTTTGTGAGGTGGAGAGCCCTCCTTATTGGGCTCCCCAAAGGAGTAATGAAACTTGGGGTTAGAGAGCGTTTTGGGGTTGAGGATTTTGGTGTTTTGTTTGTGACATCAGTTTGTGTGAGGTCATCAGTGGTGAGGAGTGGTGATCTAGACAGAGATGGAGAGTGATACTGTGAGGGAGAAGCTGAGATTGGTGGGGATGGTGCATCAGAAACAGGCCTTGGTGTTGTTGGGTTTGAGCTAATTTCCACAACCTCACCCATTTTTCTTTGCAAGTTTCTCTCTCTGTGACTACTTATTCTTAGAGCTATACAGAATAGCTCTATACTTCCCTTTGTTGCCCACAAAATCAACTCATTTAAGTTTAGACTTTTGGTATATTTATAGCCCATGCATGCAAGGAATGCATTCAGAAATATTAGGTTATTAATGTGTATGCTATATGTTATGCAACACCAATATGAACACTGGTGACCCCACTTGAGTCACAAAAAAAAAAAAAAAAAAAAAAGGAAAATGTGATTTGTACATCTCTAGCGCATTTTATATTTTGTGTATATCTCTTACTGTTTTAATAAGAAAATATTATTAAGACCAATGAAAAACTAAGGGACTAACCAAACTCAATTATTCAATTTCTTTGAAAGCGAAAATGATCTTACATGCTTATGAATGTCTCTTATTCATTTGTACATGTTTCTTATTCATATTGATTTTGTTTTAATTTTTATAATTGTAACTAGTAGCGGACCTGCGCGTTGCGCGTGATTATTTTTTAAAATGGTCTCAATATTATTATTATTTTTTAATTTGAACTAATTTAATGAAAAGTAATGCATTTCATAATCAAATTTATCACAAAATTAATTTTTTTATTATTGTAGAATTGTTTTATTTAAAGTTTGAAACCTTAATTCTGCCATAGTTGGTTGACTAATTATTACATCTCCAATTCAATTAAACATGTTTTGCATGCTACAAGCGAACTTTCTTTTCTATAAGGGTTGAAAAAACACGGGTAATATTTTTTCCTATGAAAGTTAAAAAAATTAAAATTCTTGTACCTTGTCTTGATGTTTTCTAAAAATTAAATTTGGCAGTAATTTATGTTACATGTTCATGCTTTGATTGTGTAATTGTATGATTGTTTTGGGTTGTAATTTATAAGTTGAATACAGTGGTGTATGCCTAAAAGGGCATAGCTCTATTATTTAGGATATTAAATATAGTGTTGTGTGTGATTTATAGAGTAGCAACGGTTGTAGTTATTAAAAATTGGATTTTCATTGTATTTTAAGTTAATAAATACCTCACATATACTTCTTTTTTTTTCAAAAAAACCTTTGCATATTTTTTTAACATGAATCTTTACATATACCTTAATAAGTAAACTCTATACATTTCATTTCCTTAGATGAGTAATGATAGAGATACAAACTTTTTTGCATAAAATTTTACAAATTGATGATGTGGTGAATGGTTATTGATAAATGAAAAAGTGATGTTAATGGTGGGCTTAGATGAAACCAATAAGAAACTGATCACATCAACAGTTTGTAAAAATATTGTAAAATAGTTTGTGGCTGTAGTATTACTCTTCCTTAGATGCATAAAAAAGACATCCATTCCATTATAATAGTGGCTATTTAGTTTTTTCATGATCTCATTTATAACTTTTCTTACTATTATCATATTTTACTAACCGGTGATTTTTATAATAGAGGCATTAAATGAGAGTTAAAATCTTAGAACCTTTCATTAGTTTTTTAAAAGTTGTAGTGTGTGAAGAATATAAACATTTAAGGATTTTTTTTATATTTTATTATTTATAAATAATGTTAAATGAAATGTCAAAAAAAAATTTTAATTTTCATCTTTGTTTCTTATATATTTCTATTAGTACTAAAGAACGTCTTCCTTTTAGTTTTGATAATAAATATGGTTTTCTAGATTAGAGTTTGATTAGTTTTAAGTTTAAATTTTGTATGATTGTATTTAATTATAAGATTGAATTAAGTGAATTTAACGATTTATTTAATTGCATTGTAAAGTTTTTAATGACATTCGTACGGTCATCTTTAATTAATTTTTTACTCCTTTAGCTGTCAGCCTCTTTGTTTTCAAATTAACAGTTACTAATTAATTTATTTAATTGACGTTTGATTTCTTTTACTAATCTGTTGTTCTCCCTCTTCGTTAACATCCAATTGTTTTCCCAAATTTGATGATAATTATAATGTACTAAATATGCATTGTAACATTTATTTTTCTTTATTCCATTTTCCTGCCATGTAGTTAGTATATTCATAACTATTAGTTTATTGTATGATATATTTGGTTTGATATTATTATTATTATTATTATTATTATTATTATTATATTATTATTGTTATAAAGTTTGTGTTTCCAAAATAGCACGTGTTTTGTATTCTCTTTTTCTATTGATGCATTGTAACGTTTTATGGGAATGCTTTATAAGAAAATTTGTTATTCTAACTTTTTTTTAATTGAGTGTTTCTAAATTGGTTTTTTTTTTTTTTTTTTTTGTATTTCATTTTTCCATTAATGCATTGTAACATTTCATGGGAAGACTTTATAAGTACAATTTTTATTTATTGAATTTAAATAAAATATTATATGTTTACTTTTTTAAAAATGAGATAAAATATAAATAATTTAATGATATGGAGTATGTTGCTAAATTTAAATGTTGAATGAAATAAGATGAGAAGAAAAATAGTAGAAATGAAATGTATAGCAATAAACACCAAATTATTTTAGTTATGCTATGTAAAAAAATTACATTATATTTTTATATACTATCTTTATAATGCAATAATATAACATTCAACAACAAATGAGGATAAAAAAATAATAATAACATAAAACACAAGATTAAATCGTATCAACCCAAAGGATGTATGAATTATGATGTGTTTCAATTCTTTGTTATCATAGTTTGTAGAGATGCACCATTTTTGGCCGAGCTATTTACAATTGGTTCTACACCTCGGCCAGTTCCTATACTTTGCAACTCCACTGTTTCAGCAAATTCATCCCAATCTAGCCAAGCAGCGAATAACTTCTGCTCTAATGTATAGGATACATGCCAAAAATGTGTCTTTCATGAAGTCTCCCTTTGCCCCTTCACTAAAAGGTCAAGCTGGATCCCCAGTTAATTTCAATTTTAGCAAACTGACTGACTTCTAACAGTTTAAAACTGATTTCTGTGACGCATTTGGTAGAGCTTTCAATACTGCACCAGTATGCTTTGATGGTCAACCTGTTACACTAAATAAATATATATATATATATATATATATATATATACACACACTAAAAACTGAAGAAAAAAAAAAAAAAATATATATATATATATATAGAGAGAGAGAGAGAGAGAGAGAGAGAGAGAGAGGCTTTTGTGTGTGGAAAAATAGAAAATTATGCATGGAATTAGAGAGGAAATGACAATTTATGGTATGAGTATAAGAATAAGAAGGGTCAAAACTAAAGGAAGATAAAAAGATAGAATAATATTAATATTGAGAGTAGTGGAGATATGAAAAGTTAAAATGAATTGAAAATTTAATAATAAATAAGAATATAATAGAGTTTTTAATTCACTTTAAATGTTAAAAAAATGTATAAAAAATTGGAAAAAAAATTGACAATAACATGGATGCTGACTTGGCTCAACGTGAGCGTAGCAACATTAAATGTTATGCTTAAGGTTTTAGTAATATATAGATATAGATTAAGCAATGTTTCTCATAATATTGCAAAGTTCTTTCTCATTGTTGACTCATGTTTAACTCATTTGTTTGTCATTTTAATATGTATGTGGCTTCATGGTCATCTATAATATAAGCAATATTTAGCTTGAATTTGTTTTGCTAGCTGTTGTGGAGAAGTATTCTCTAAAACTTGTGTGGATGGAATTTGTTTTAGCCGTCCAGACTCTCGTCTAGTGACGATCCAGTGGGGGGAGATACTGCTGTCTCGACCCTTCGCGAAGTTAGGGCTTTTTACGCCCTTCAAGAAGAGTGTAATCTAGACGCCGAGACGTTAGGGCGGTTTAGGGACAGATTCCAGTCCCCGGAGAGAGTGAGGTTTCGTTTGCCTAGTAAGGACGATCGTGCATGTAGCTTCTTCCCAGGAGAGGTGTGCTTCTATGAGGCGGCCTTCCTCTGTGGATTGCAGTTCCCCGTCCATCCCTTCCTAATGAAGCTATTGGACCATTTTGGTATCGCTCTAGGGCAACTTATGCTCAACTCCTGGAGGATCGTGATTAGCTGTATGGGAATATGGATGGCAGCTGTGGACGGAGATATGCTCAAAATCGACGAGCTTCTTCACTTATATCGATTAAAGGCGTCAAAGGAAAATGGGTATTATGAGTTGGTACCCTAGGAAAGAAAAAATTGGGTCGTCAAGGGTCTACCGTCATCTTTCAGGTGTTGGAAGTCAAGATTTTTCTTTGTGTCGGGGGATGAGTTTGAGACTGCCTCCAGCGAGATTTGGGGTGATCTCCCACGATTGCATCGTTGGTGGGGAACCCCAACGTTAGGTGCGTCAATATCTTTTTCTCGTCGCTTCAATTTTCATGTGTATTGTTTATTGTGGGTGACCTTTTTAACTTTTCTTCCGAGCAGTTCAGAAGCGGCCGAAGCTTAAGAGCAGGTACGCAAGTAGGGTGCAAAAAGTCGTAGAGTACGCGCGGAAGGTTGAAGATTGGAATGACCTGGTCGATCCCAGAACTTTATCCTTTTACTGTCTTAGACCAGAACCTTCGTCTTTTGTTCTCCGGAGTATAGAGATTGAAGAAAAGAAAAGTAAGTGCTATACTCGTCTGTGATGGGCTCGTCTGTGATGGTTTGTCCTTATCTTTTCTTCCCTAACGAACACTCCTCTTTTTTTTTTTTTTATGCAGAGATGACGACGAAATTCAACAAAGATATGTACGCAAAAATGAGATTAAAAAAGGGTAAGCCACTGTCAAACTTGGGGAGAAAGTCAGTGCAAGTCACCGACAGGGGTGCTTCTACTTCTCCGGTTATCCAGTCCACTCCTGTTGCTTCCGAGGCTGGAGTGACGAGGACAACTTCCCCGTCAACCTCCATCGAGGAGCTTTCCATGCCGGTTGCCAAAAGACAGCGTCTTTCTAGGAAGGAGAAAGAGATGGAAAGGGCCACATCTCGCTTGTCAACTATCTGGGATAACGAGGGCCTGGCCGTGGAAAGAGCTCACAAGCTGTGGCTGCCGAGGACCTGAAGGCACTTTCTGGAGTGTCTTTTAACCGCGTCGCAAGCTGTCATGTTCAAAAGCTAGTTCAGGTGAGATTCTAAATATGAACCCTCTTCTTCCTCTTATCTTTTTTCTTTTTGTCTTTTTATAACCTCATTTTTCCCTTTTTCTTCTCTCTTTTTTTTTTTTATTTTTTATATTTATTTAGGTTTTGGGGGAAAGCCTTCATATCACTTCTGAATATCTGACCCAAGAAGCCAAGGTGGCTTCCCTTTCGTCGAGGGTGGGTGCTTTGGAGGCAGAGAATTCCTCTTTGAAGAAAGACTTGATCGAATCCATGAGCGAAGTCACTAATTTGAAGGAAAAGGTGAAAAGGTTGGATGAAGATATTAGGGCTGAGCGTCAGCTGACCTTTGAAAAGGACGAACAACTCTCAACGTCCTAGGAGTCACTGAAGACTATTGCTGCTCAATCCGTTGAGGCCTTTCAGACTACGAACGAATACAACACGATTTTGTTCAGCTGGTACTTCAAGGGCTTCGAGCTGCTAAGGTGGTATCTCGTCAAACACCTTTCTGGAGTGGATTTGGACAGCCTGGATTTGGAGAAAGTTGACAAAGAGATAGCTGCTGACGAGGCTGCCCAATCATCTGCTGCCCAGCCTGACGCCACCGAAAATGTTGATGACGCCCCTGACGATTCTGCCCCTGCTGTTTGACCCTGAAAAGAATTTGATTTCCGTTTTCTTCTTGTGTTTTTTTTTTTTTTTATTAGTCCTACTTTTGAAAGAACTTTTTGTTTCGAGAACAATGGATTTTATAATGGTTTGGCCTAGTGTTTATGGGTCTTCGGTTGTAAAAACAATGGAATTTGCCCTTTGTTTTTGGGCTTTAATTAGATGCACCTGCTTGCTTCCTGTGGCTTGCACATTTGTTTCTTCGGATTTTCGTAACTTAGCCATTTTCTTGGGCTTTAATTAGATGCACCTGCTTGCTTCCTGTGGCTTGCACATTTGTTTCTTCGGATTTTCGTAACTTAGCCATTTTCAATATTTCTTTTTTATTTGTCAGTAACTTACATCCGTTAAAGCGGAATTTTGTTACTTAGCGATCTTTGAGATTCAATGTCTCTTTTATTCGTCAGTAACTTACATCCGTCAAAGCGGAATTTTGTTACTTAGCAATCTTTGAGATTCAATGTCTCTTTTACTCGTCAGTAACTTACATCCGTCAAAGCGGAATTTTGTTACTTAGCCATGTTTGAGATTCAATGTCTCTTTTACTTGTCAGTAACTTACATCCATCAAAGCGAAATTTTGTTACTTAGCCATCTTTGAGATTCAATGTCTCTTTTACTCATCAGTAACTTACATCCGTCACAGCGGAATTTTGTTACTTAGTCATGTTTGAGATTCAATGTCTCTTTTACTTGTCAGTAACTTGCATCCGTCAAAGCAGAATTTTGTTACTTAGCCATCTTTGAGATTCAATGTCTCTTTTATTCGTCAGTAACTTACATCCGTCACAGCGGAATTCTGTTACTTAGCCATCTTTGAGAGCGGGGAGAGGTCGTTTGAAGTTTTTAACTGAGAAAACTTGTGGACGCAGAAGCGTTAGTAGAAAAATCTCTTTATTAATTTTGAATGTGAATGCATTCACTGGTTTACATCTATTAGTGGAATTTCTTCAAATTTTTTATGTTCCATGGTCATGGGAGCTTCTGCCCGTCTTGGGTTGCCAAGTGATAACTCCACTGTCCAGTGTAGTGAGTGAGCTAGTAGGGTCCTTCCCAGGTAGCGCCCAGCTTCCCTTGAACAGAGTCTTTTGTAGCCGTGCTGACCTTGCGCAAGACAAGGTCACCTATCTCAAGTCGTCGGAGCCTTACCCTCTTGTTGTAATACTCCCTCATCTTCTGTTGATATTCCGTCATTTTGTTGGAAGCTTTGTCTCTAATTTCATCAAGGCAGTCCAGGTTGATTCGTAACTAATCGTCATTACCTTCTTGGTGGTATAGTTCTCGCCTGGTGCTTGTGGGGCCCACCTCTACTAGGATTACAGCTTCAGTGCCGCAAGTGAGCATAAAAGGAGTTTCTCTTGTCGGAGTTCTTGCTATGGTCCTATAGGCCCACAACACATTAGGAAGTTTGTCCGGCCAAGCACCCTTTGCGTCATCCAGTTTGGTTTTTATGATTTTCAGCAACGTCCGGTTCGTTACTTCCGTCTAACCGTTGGCCTGCGAATGTCCTGGGGACGAAAATTTGTTTCTGATACCCAATCCTGAGCAGAAATCCTTGAAGCCTTGGCTGTCAAACTGTCAACCATTATCTGATATGATCGTCATTGGTATCCCGAACCTGCAAATTATATTCTTCCAGACGCAACTCCGGATTCGTGCTTCGGTGATAGTTGCTATTGCCTCTGCTTCCACCCATTTTGTAAAGTAATCAATTGCAACCAATAAGAATTTTACCTGTCCTTTACCTAAGGGTAGTGGGCCGATAATGTCAATTCCCCATTGAGCGAATGGCTAAGGGGAGGATATAGTCGTCAGTTGCTCTGCTGGAAGTCGTTGGACATTCCCAAACCTTTGACATTTGTCACATTTATTAACAAGTTCAACTGTGTCCACCTGCATAGTTGGCCAAAAATAACCTGTTCTAATGATTTTGCTTACCAGGGATCTGGGACCGGCATGGTCCCCGCAAATTCCTTCATGGACCTCCCGCAGGATATATTTGGCTTCCTCTTCATCAACACACTTTAAGTAAGGCATAGAGAAGCCCTTCTTGTATAAGGTGTCATTTAGGATCGTGAATCTGGCTGCTCTTTTCTTGACCTTCTTGGCCTCGTCAGCATCTTGGGGGAGGTGTTCGTCCTGCAAAAAAGACATGATAGGAGTGATCCAGCTGTTTGTACCTTGAATCTGGAATGTTGATACTTCTTCAATGCTGGGATGCTTCTGGACTTCAACTGCTAGCCCGCTTCCTGATGGCCTCTCTTCTGACGATGACATCTTTGATACCTCGTCTGCTATAGTGTTCTGGCTTCAAGGGATCTGTTCGAATCTGACTGTGTTAAACTCCTGGATAAGACGTCTCGTCAGTCTGAGGTATTTTTGCATTCTTTCTTCTTTCGCCTCGTACTTTCCCTTTATCTGCTCTGTCACCAGTTTTGAATCACCTTGGACTAGCAGGTTCTTGGCTCCAAGGGCTTTTCCAAGTCTTAGTCCCGTCAGTATTCCTTCATTTTGGCCTCGTTGTTGGTAGCTGGGAACTGCAGCTGGACCCCATATTTAAGCATTTCTCCATCAGAGGGTGGTTATGACAACCCCTACTCCGCCCCTCTTTTGGGCTGAGGAACCATCAATCTGTATCGTCCACTGATCATCGTCTCTGGTTTGGCTATCTTCATTTGTAAAAGTGAATTCGGCCACGAAGTCTGCCAGGACTCGTGCCTTGATGGCTGTCTTGGGATGGTACTCGATGTCAAATTGGCTAAGCTTGATCGCCCACTGGACCATTCTTCCGGCTGCTTCAGGTTTGTTCATAGACCTTTTGATAGGTTGGTCAGTCATGACCAGGATTGGATTCGCCTGGAAGTACTGTCTCAGTTTTTGTGAGGCCATTATTAGTGCGAACACAATCTTTTTAATCATCGGGTACTTAAACTCAGCTCCTTGGAAGGCCTGGCTGACGTAATAAACTGGCAACTGTTTCTTACCTTCTTCACGAATTAGGGCTGCGCTTACAGCTGTGACTGATACCACCAAGTATAACTGTAAAGTTTCTCCTTCTTTGACCGGGCTTAGAAGGGGTGGATTACTTAACTAGCGTTTAAGCTCCTGGAAAGCCTCCTCACACTCGTCAGTCCATACGAAGGCCTTTTTCAAGGTTTTGAAGAAGGGTTGGCACTTATCCCTTGCCCTAGAGACGAACCTGTTTAGTGTCGCGATTCTTCCTGTCAGCTTTTGGACTTCTTTAACCATTCTTGGCGACTCCATATTGATTATGGCTTGTACCTTCTCCGGGTTAGCTTCTATCCCTCTATGGGACACCATGAATCCTAAGAATTTTCCCGAGGCTACGCCAAAAATGCATTTGCTTGGGTTCAACTTCATCTTGTACTATCTGAGGGTGGCGAATATCTCCTTCAAATCTTCAAGATAGGAAAGTTCTTCTTTACTCTTGACGAGCATATCGTCCACGTATACCTCCATATTCCTGCCGATCTGGCTTTTGAACATCTTGTTCACCAACCTTTGATAAGTGGCTCCTGCATTCTTCAGCCCGAAAGGCATCACCTTGTAGCAGTAGAGTCCTTGGCTTGTGACGAAGGCAGTTTTTTCTTGATCTTCTTCTGCCATCTTTATCTAGTTGTACCCGAAAAAGGCGTCCATAAACGTCAGTAATTTGTTTCCAGCCGTTGAGTCCGCCAGTTGATCTATCCTTGGTAGAGGGAAGCTATCCTTCGGGCATGCCTTGTTCAGATCCGTGAAGTCCACGCACATTCTCCATGTTCCATTAGCCTTCTTCACTAGGACGATGTTGGCGAGCCACTCCGGATAATGTACTTCTCGAATGAAACCTGCCGCCAGGAGCTTAGCGACCTCGTCCGTTACTGCTTGGTCCCGCTCTGGGGCGAAGGTTCTACGTCTCTGGTGGACGGGCTTCCTCTCTGGACTCACCCATAACTCATGCTGGATAACCTCTGGGGATATGCCAAGCATGTCCTCGTGACTCCATACGAAGACATCTAATTTTTCTCTAAGTAACTCGATAAGTTTGGCTTTCATCTCAGGACTTACCATTTTTCCTACCTTCATCGTTTTGGTTATTTCTCTGTCAGCCAACTCTACCGTTTCCAGTGCTTCTTCCTTTTCTTCTTCTTTCTCTTCTATCGTCCATGCGTGGTTTTCCCATGTAGCTAATACGGCCTGGTAGCACTCTCGAGCTAAAACTTGATCTCCTCTCACTTCGCAGACCCCCTCATCCGTTGGTAACTTCACTTTTAAGCAATAAGTAGACATCGCCGCCCTCCATTTATTGAGTGTTGGCCTCCCGATAATGGCGTTATAGGGTGAAGGACAGTCTACCACTAAGAAATCTAGCTTACGGGTTAGCTGCCTCGGGTATGTCCCGATTGTAATCGTTAATGTCACCATGCCCTTGGGATATACCCGATCTCCGCTGAAGCTGACAAGTGGGGAGTCAAAAGGGCGTAGCCTTTTTGGATCTAATTTCAATTGCTGGAAAGCGGGGAGCTAGATAATGTCTGCTGAGCTACCGTTTTCCACGAGGATCCTCTTGGTGTTGAACCCTTCTAGAGTTAACATTATAACTAGAGGATCATTGTGAGATTGTTTCACCCCTCTAGCATCTGCTTCATTGAAGGACATATACTGGTTTGTTTGTCTCTGCTTGACTGGAGGTACTATGTAGACACTGTTTATTTGCCTCTGGCATGCCTTCCTGAGGGACCTAAAAGATCCCCCGGCAAAGGGCTCTCTGGCGATTGTTGCTATCTCCCCGATCACATTCTGCGCTGGTTGGGCTTGACGATCGTTATTTCTTGATGATGATTCTTGCTGGTTCTTGTTTCCGTCTCTTGGTCTGCTGTATTCTCCCTTCTTCACATACTTCTGCAGCTTCCTTTTCCGTATCAGCTCCTCTATTTGTTCTTTGAGATCCCGACAATCCTCCGTGTAGTGACCATGATTCTTATGGAATTGGCAGTACTTTCTTTTGTCACAAACGTTGGGAGACGAATGCAATGGTCGCGGCCATTTCAAGTGGTGCTCATCCTTAATCTGCGACAAAATCTTGTCAATGGGCATAATTAAAGGGGTAAACCTTACTGTTCGGGGACCTTTGTCATCTTTTCTTCTACTACCGTCATTGGCTTGACGATCATGTCGTTCTCCCTTCTGTCCTCTTCGTTCATTGTCCCTTAGTCCGATGCTTCCCGGCCTTACTGTGTCCCCTATGGCTGCGAGTGCATCTTCGGCATTCATGTATTTTTGCGCTTTTAAGAGCATCTTTGCCATCGTCTTTGGGGGATTCTTTGCAAGTGATGCCACGAGGTCTCGAGATCTTAACCCCACCTTGAAAACCGTCAACTGCACTTTATCGTCAGCTTCGTCCACTTCCAAAGTTTCTCGCGTGAAACGTTTTACATATGACCTCAATGTCTCCTTCTCTCCTTGTCTGACCGTGAGTAAATAATCCGCTGGCCTCTTCGGACGTTGTCCCCTAATAAAGTGCCTCAAGAAGGCGCCACTCAGCTATTCAAAGTTATCTATTGACGATGTTGGCAGCTTGGCAAACCATTCCCTAGCCGCTCCTTTGAGAGTGGTGGGGAAGGAACAACATAATATCTCGTCAGGGGGCTGTTGGAGGCCTAGTGTTGTTTTGAATGTGTTGAGGTGATCTTGAGGACCCTTCAACCCGTCGAACTGTTCGAGCTGGGGCAGACGAAATTTAGGTGGTACTAAATGCTCGAGGACTGCTGTAGTGAAGGGCGAATCTGTAGCCCTTATCATTCTATCCACGCTCCGGTCCATTTTTTCCTTGATGGAATTTCGTAACTCGTCCATCTCTTTCCTCATTTCTTTTATAACATCTGCATTTTGTTCTTCCCACAGACGGTGCCAAACTGATGAGGAAAAAACTCGTCAGTCGATAAAGGGTGAGTCTAGATGGAACCAAACCTGTATCTCGCCTTTTCAGCAGTCAAGAAGATGGTAAGGAGATCTGCAAATGTGATCACCGGTATGGTACCTGCCAAAACACCTCCGATGCTTAAGTTAGTTTCTGGGAATTTCACTGAGAAAGACAATGATAAAAAATGGGTGTGTTATTGTGTGTTTTCTTACCTCTGACTGGTGTTTTTGGAGGGTTTATATATGCTCATTTGGCCTCCTAGCCGTTGTAGCAGTTATTGTGATTTTAATAATGCTTTAAGTAACGTCTTCCGCTTAATGGCAAGGCTTTAATTCGTCTCTAACAGGTTGTACAGCTGTTTTATCCAGCCTAGGGCATTATTGGCGATACTAAATGTTTCTGCCGCTTTCGCCTGCTCTTGCACATTTTATCCTCGTCGTCACCGATTACCTCGTCTGTTGTGATTTCTCGTCAGTGATGCTTTTCTCGTCAGTATTTATTTCGTCAGTCCTGTCAAAGGAAAATAACTTTCAAAGAAAAAGGGATCCAAAAAAATCAAGGGAAAAATATTAGAGCTAGAACAGTGACTGAGAGAAAAGAGAGTGAACGGTGTATACATTTGCGTAAGAGTATTATCCTCTGGCAAACTTGTAAAGAATTATCAATATGCTTAGTCTTTGAATTTCGCTTATTCCTTCTTTATCTGTATCCTCAGGTGAAGCCCAACTTGTTTCATCCCACTCTCTTTACAAATATCTATTAGTTTGGGCCTAGTCAGGTAATACCAATTTCACTAAGTGAAAACCACATTTTTGTTCCTACATTTTCAAGCGATTTCCACTTTGGTCTCTAAATTTTATTTTCACCGCTTTTAGTCCCTAAAATCAAAAATTTGATCTCATTTTTGTCCCTACCATCATCTAATGAACGGAAATAGTCTACGTAGCAAACAGAGTGCATTGCTGGCACACTAAATGCTGACGTCAGAATTAAAATAAAAATATTATATTTTATTTAGAATTTTAAAAATGCCAAGTCATCTTTTAAAAACAAAAAATTAATTTACGAATTTTAAATAAAAGAAAAAAAGGAAAAAAAAAAGGGAAATAAAAACCAAAAATCATATAAATTGAGATCTAGCTTTATCTTGAGAAAGAACAGATAAGAACAAAAACCCAAAAAATTCAAACCCCAAAAACATTTAGTGGACTTTAGAATCATTTGATCTCAATCAATTATTTGTTAATCTGATTGAAGAACACAAAAGTAAGACAAACCTTCTTCCTATGCCACCCACCATGATTGGTACTCCTCTCAATTCCAAACTGATTCCTCTCTTCTCTACACTTACACTAACGCTTACCATGGCTTCACCGCCTCACTTGACTCCAACGAAGCCGACTCACTCCGCTGATCCAAAATTTGCCCTCGGCGTTTACGAAGACACTCTCCACACCACTCGCACTCATGAGTGGAATGGAGACTCGGACGCGCATTGGAGCTTATAAAAATTGTTGGAGCGTTGGGTGCTTCGGATCCGATATTCTCACCGGTATGGATCAGGCCATAAGTAACAGCGTTGATGTGCTTTCAATCTCTCTTGGCAGTGGGTTCGCTCCGTATTATAGAGACACCATTGCAATCGGAGCTTTCACGGCGGTTAAGAAGGGCATTTTCGTCACTTGCTCAGCCAGAAACAGTGGGCCCATCAGAGCCTTATTGGGCAATGTGGCTCCCTGGATCACGACCTTTGGAGCCAATTTCATACATATCTAATTGGGTTTTTGCTCGTGTGTTCTGGATTTGATTTTCTTGTGTTCTTGTGTTTGATTTTCTGGGTTTGTGCTTGAAATTTCTGAGTTTATGTTAATTTTCTAGGTTTGTATTCTTTGGGTTTTGAAAATGTTGGGTGCTCAAAGTTTAGCTAGAGGGATGAAGAGTAGGAAGAACAATGTTGTTTTGGTTGCAAAGTTTGTTGTACAGAAGTGGGTTTGTTCAAAATACCGATTTGGTTTTTATTTTTCTGCTCAATCTGGGTTTTTTCTCTCATCTCACATTAGATTTTTTTTAAATCTTTTTTTTAACCAATCTATGGTATTTCTGGGTTTTGGCTAATCGTGTGTGTTTGTGTTTGCTATTACAAGTTGTCTCTTATATGTGTTTGAATCTGTGTGTTTTAGAATATAGATACTGTTTTTTTTTCTTCTTTTCTTACTTTTGTGTTCTTCAATCAAATTAACAAATAAATGATTAAGATCAAACGATTCTAAAGTCCACTAGATGTTTTTGGGTTTTGAATTTTCTAGGTTTTTTTTCTTGTCTGTTCTTCCTCAAGATAAAGCTAGATCTCGATCTATGTGATTTCTGGTTTTTATTTCTATTTTTTCCTTTTTTTTCATTTAGTTAAAATTCATAAATTAATTTTTTTTTTTAAAAGATGACGAGGCATTTTTAAAATGATAAATAAAATATTATATTATTATTTTAATGATGACGATGCGCTCCGTTTGCCACGTAGACTATTTCCGTTCGTGAGATGACAGTAGGGACAAAAACGAGATCATTTTTTTGATTTTAGGGACTAAAAGTGGTGAGAGGGACCAAATTGGAAATCGCCTGAAAATATGTAGGAACGAAAATGTGGTTTTTGCCATTTCACTATTCTAAGTGGGCTTAGGTCGCCAGATTTTGTGCTCTTACAATTACTATTATTATTATTATTATTATTATTATTATTATTATTATTATTATTATTATTATTATTATTATTATTATTATAAATTTAGTGTCTCTAAAATAGCATGTGTTTTGTATTCTCTTTTTCTATTGATGCGTTGTAACGATTTATGAGAATACTTTATAAGAAAAAAAATTTTATTCTATTTTTTTTAATTGAGTGTTTCTAAATTGGTTTTTTTTTTTTTTTGGTATTTTTTTTTTTTTTTTTTTGTATTTCATTTTTCCATTACTGCATTGTAACATTTCATGGGAAGACCTTATAAGAACAATTTTTCTTTATTGAATTTAAATAAAATATTATATGTTTACTTTTAAAAAAATTATATAAAATATAATAAAATATGGAGTATGTTGCTAAATTTAAATGTTGAGTAAAATAAGATGAGAAGAAAAATAGTAGAAATGAAATGTATAGCAATAAACACCAAATTATTTTGGTTTTGTTATGTAATAAAATTACATTATATTTTTATATACTATCTTTATAATGCAATAATATAACATTTAACAACCAATGAGGATAAAAATAATAATAACATAAAACACAAGACTAAATCGTATCAACCCAAAGGATGTATGAATTATAATGTGTTTCAATTCTTTGTTATCATAGTTTGTAGAGATGCGCCATTTTCAACCGAGCTGTTTACAATTAGTTCTACACCCTGGCCAGTTCCTATACTTTACAACTCCACTGTTTTAGCAAATTCGTCCCAATCTAGCCAAGCAGTGAATAACTTCTGCCCTAATGCATGGGATACATGCCAAAAATGTGTCTTTCATGAAGTCTCCCTTTGCCCCTTCACTAAAAGGTCCAGCTGGATCACCAGTCAGTTTCAATTTTAGCAAACTGACTGACTTCTAACAGTCGAAAACTAGTTTCTGTAATGCATTTGGTAGAGTTTTCAATACTGCACCAATATGTTTTGATGGTCAACCTATTACGCTAAAATATATATATATATATATACACACTAAAAACTGAAGAAGAGAGAGAGAGAGAGAGAGAGAGAGAGAGAGAGAGAGAGAGAGGCTTTTGTGTGTGGAAGAATAGAAAATTATGCATAGAATAAGAGAGGAAATGACAATTTTATAGTATGAGTATAAGAATAAGAATGGTCAAAACTAAAGGAAGATAAAAAGATAGAATAATAGTAATATTAAGAGTAGTGAGGATATGAAAAGTTAAAATGGAATTGAAAATTTAATAATAAATAAGAATATAATAGAGTTTTTAATTCACTTTAAATGTTTAAAAATTGGGAAAAAAAATTGATAATGATATAGATGTTGACGTGAGTCAACGTGATCATAGCAACATTAAATTCTACGCTTCAGTTTTTAGTAATATATAGATATAGATTAATAATTAATTGTGAACTTTTTGTTACATTTAAGCATTCCACTTCCATGGGATCAAACCTGGACGTATAGAAGTGCCATCCAAACACAAGAGTCTTTGGTTAATAGGTTGGATATGATACTAGGAATGCAAAAATTCAAAAATTATGCCAATTTAGTAGTAAGCTTTTATTTACTCATATCGCTTTTCTTACGTTAGTTATTTTATAACTACTTTTAGAAAAATTCTTAACTACTCTTGGAGCATGGAGAAATTGTGTTTTCTTCTCTTACATTCATAGTGAATTCTATCTCACCATAAATGTGAGAAGATAGAGTATCATTTTTCATACTAGGGGAGTACCTAAGAATTACTCCCACTTCTATGTGTTAAAATTTGAACACTTATACATCAATTGTAAATAACTTTTGTGTTAAAATATGAACATTTCTACATCAATTGTGAATATATATGTGAAATAGTGGATGTATATACTTGGGTCAAAATATATTTTTTTAATAATATAGCATCAAACCAAAAGGAAAGGTTAGTAAAAAACAATTAGTATATTCAAAAGATCAGGAAAAAGTCCTTTGTGAAAGAAGACCAGATCTACCTAGATCCACTCAGATCAGGTGAAGATTTGGTTTTGGTTAGATCCGCCAATGAGATGGAAGTTTTCACTCAAATCTGGGCTTGAGGTGGTGTTTTTTGCTTTGATCTCGAGGTTGTCACATAGATCCGAAGAAAAATCAACAAATTCGGCGAAGATCCAGTGATGATTCGGCAATGAGATGGAAGTTCTCATTCAAATCTGGGCTTGAGGTGGTCTTTCTTGCTTTGATCCTGTGGTTGTCGTACAGATCCGAAGAAAAATCAGCAGATTCAGCGAAGATCCAGCGAAGATTTGGCAATTTTCGGCGAAGATCTAGAGGTTGAAACTCACCCCGACTTCGACTGACCTGACTGTTGTCCACCAGAGCCCAATCCGACTAGACTCGAGGTTGTCAGTAGTCGATGGCGAGTCATTCAACCTCTCACCCAATGTGAACAGGTCGGTTCTGAGTTAGGTACAAACCCGACTCAGACCGACCCGTGAACACCCCTAACTAGGATTGTCAAAAAGTGATAAAAATTTGAGAAAAAAAAAAATTAAGAGTATCAATAAATATGATAAATTACCGTCATGTATGACTAAATAGGAAATAAAGTGAAATCCAAAAAAAAAAAAAAAACTTTAGTGACCTCTTATACTTGATTAACTACTATTAGAGATATATCCCCCCCCCCCCCCTCCTCCCAGCCTAACAATGGAATTATAAGAAGAAAAAATAAATTACACTTTGTTTGGGAGTTTATAAAGGAATGAAATATAATTAACTATTAAGTAATTGAAAATGAATAGAATGAAATGGAATAGCATAAACTTGTTTGAATGAAATATACTAGTAATCTTGCTTGGATGAAATATAATACCAAAAACTTTTCAACAGTAAATAAAACGAATAAATAAAAACTGATGATTTGATGAAGAGATTAGTAGCAAAAGAATAGCAACACCATGAGAAAAAAGAGCAGCAAGGAGAGAGCAAGGATGGTACTATATATTTTTATGGGCGGTTGAGAAAGAAAAAAAGTTTTGTGCTATTGAAAAGGTCTAAGATTGAAGGGGGTGGGTTTCAATTAGCTTAACTAGTAAAGTCTGTGATAGTTGTATAAGAGATTTGGGGTTCAATCCCCACCTATACCAAAAACTAATTGGTGTCTTGGTCTGATGATAAAGAGCTATTATCAAGAGCGGACGCCATAGGTTAAAACTCTCTCTCAAAAAAAAAAAAATTTGAAAGGTATTTTAAAATTTTTAATACAATTCTCATTAAACCTAAATTCATTCTCTCAAATTTCTCTCAATTTTGAGCCTAATAAACTTCCAAACGAATGAGGGAACGAATTTTTCATTCCCCCATTAAAACTTCTAAATAAGAAAAATGAATATATATATATATATATATATATTCTAAAATTATTATCTTCATTCATTTTCATTTTCATTTTCATTTTTTTCTTTTCTCCGAGCTGTTAGAAATATATACTTGAGAGAGGGAGGATATTGTTTAATTTTCTTATTGAATTGACCAGCCTCCTTGGACCGTACAAGTTCTTGGTTAATAAATTGCTAATTGAAGTTCCCAATTAGCACATCTCCATGCACAAAGTGTTTGGGGGTCTAAGGGGAAAAGGGTTCTAGCTGCGAAGTTAGCAGCATATTGTAATTATCTCTATAAAAAAAAAAAAAAAAAAAAAGTTCCCCATTATTTCCCATCAAAAAAAAAAAAATTCCCGATTATTTAACAGTCTAATTAATGATAGAAAAGAATGTTTTTGGTTGGTTAATGGAGCATAGTGATATTACTAATGTGAACATGAAGAAGCGAGGATGAGGGAAAATTATTAGGTACTCCCGGAGTACCATAAATGCATACTCCTCCCTCTCACATAAATGGTAAGTCCTACCATGAATTTAATTATTGAGACTCACCATTTATGTGAGAGGATGGAGTACGCATTTATAGTATTCTGAGAGTATACAATAATTTTCCGAGGATGGGACTTGGGAGTTTGCCTTGGCCACGGTGATGGAGAGTGTCATTGACCCGCAAGTTCAGTGTATAACGGTAGATATATTATAATGCATAAATTAAACATAATCTTTATTTGTGTCTTGGCTTTAGGATTTTTTTCCCCCTCTTAAAGAAAATAATTACTATATTAATGGGCCCATTTTTAAAGCAGATCAAACAACCTTCATTGTTCGAATGTTATTATAACAGACTGCTCAACCTCTCACCAAATTGGATAAAACAACCTCACCCTCATTCCTAAGCTACTTTCAATACTCCAGATTTAAAAAAAAAACAAAAAACAAAAAAAAAAAACAAAAACAAAAACAAAATAAAACAAAACAAAAAACAAAAAAAAAACTACTTTCAAAACTCTCTTTTTCTCTCCCAAAATTGTAACTATCTTGAAAGCAGGACTTGAAATTTGGAGGGTGATTTTGCTACTAGTTGCGTGTAGAGTTTTGGCTTTTGACTTTGTTGCTTAACTGCAAAGTAGTTTTATTTATTTATTTTTTTAGTGTTTTTTATGTGTGTCTTGATTCTAAATAAGGACAAAATTATTTCATTTAAATTTTTTTAAAGAATCAGACTGTTTGTTTTTAGTAAAACTAGTATGTAACTCATGCTACTGCACAGGAGTAGATATAATTTAATAAACCAATAAATATATTGCATTTTATTATTTAAGTGACTTAGTTTAGTCATGTTTAAAAGACTTGGTTTATTCATGTTTAATAAAACTTAGTATTATGTAATTTTTTAACAAATATTTTTATCATACAAAATTCTAATGAAAGAATGCTACATAGACATATATATTCAAGGTTGATTCGTTCACGGTACATATAACTATGATTAAGTTACTTTATCACAAACCATTTTTAACAAAATATTTTAATCAATTAAATGTGAATCTCATAATGTGCATCTCATAACAATATATAACAATAAAATAACGTGAATCTCATAAAAAAATTTATCAATTAAAAATCACTAAAATTATGAGCATAAAATGTAAAAACAAACAAATAGGATAAATACTATTCATTAAAAGAAAACTTACGATGAGTTGAGAAAATTACATAAATAATATTTGATATTTGAAGAATAATGGGATTACTTCCTTTCAAAATTGAGTAGAGACTCATGCTGATAACGTGTCATGAAAAAAAAAAGAAATATGTAACATCAATAATAAGAAAACAAAACAATTTTATAATTAAAAAATAAAAATTATTGATAAAAAGGAAAAAAAGTATAGGCAGATGAAAGACAATAAACATACAACATCAATTATAGGAAAACCACAAAATTATATAATTAAACGATAAAAAATTTACACAAAAAGAAATGACAGTATAGGTAGATGAAAGAAAACAGTAATCAAACCTTAGGAATGGTTGGAATTCATTTTGCAGAACACAAACCAGAACCATGAAAATTGTAACGACAAGTGCAATCGAAATATTTAGAGAACCTCTTCTTATATAAGCTACAAAAATACCCAAATACATGCATCATTGATACCAAGAGATTCTTTTGAAATTCCATGTGGAAAAAAGAGGTGAACCTGAAAATACGTGGGTGTGAAAAAGGAAGGTGAACCTAAAAATACACGGGTGTGGAAAAAAAAAAAAAAAAGCATATCGGAATTATAAATTAGACTCGAATTTCATATTTACATTAACACGTGGCACAACAATAGATTAGAATTCTAATTTAGAATTCCAATGGGAGTTTCTCTCTGCTTCACCTATTATATATATATATATATATATAGATAGATAGATAGATATAGATTGGTTGATTAAACTTAATTGTTTTTAGCTTTACTGTCGGTAATTTTGTTATTGAGCTAATTTTTTTGGGCTTGTATATTTTGTTTTAGATTTTAGATCAAGTTTTTTTATGGCCTTTAAAAAGAGGAAAATGCTAGAGCTACAAATTTTTTTTTACAAATTGCTAATGTGGCGAATAGTTATTAGTAAGTTAAAAAGTGATGTAAGTGGTGAGCATAGATGCAAGCCAATAAGAATTTACTACCTCAGAATTTGTAAAAATGTTGTAGAAAATTTTGTAACTATAGCATTAGTTGTAAAAGAATCACTGATATTGTTAAGAGAGCAAAGTGTATTTTTTAGAATAAAATTGCTAAAATTTGTATCTATATAATACTAGTATTTTTTTATTAAAAAAAAAATTTAGGGGTGCCATTGCCCCCCTTGGTCCAACTATACCTTTGTCCCTGCTCGAAAGGGATTTTTTATCCCTTACCTCGAAATTTTTAGAAACTCACTTGTAAGACTGACTTTAATAATTGAGTTCAAGAATTTTGGAGAGCTTGGAGACTGGTTTTACCTTCTATTTCCCTTAATCATTACCATTTTTTTATTATTAATTTTTGGTCTTTAAAGGGAGGGGGGGGGGGGAATGAGAGATTAAAAACCAATTACTTCTATTTTATAAGATGTGATTTACAATTGATTGTCGTATCATTTGGGGAAAAGGGAGAAATGAGAATTTACCATGTATTATTTGTCAATAATTTTTTTAAAATATATATATATATGGACAAACCTAGCTTCAACAACCCATCCAAACAACCCCAAAGAGATAAAGAGATTTCTTACTAGCTTTTTTGGTTTCCATTGGTTGACCAAACTTTTTTTTTAATCTATTTATTTATTTAGGGTAATATTCTAATTGAATGAATTGGACTTGTCGTTTAATACATTTCTTCTACACCATTATGATTTTTCCTCTTTTTTAAACTTAAAGGTCACACTGAATTAGACAATTAATTAATCTCTAACCATATTGATAAAGAATACGTAGTCTTACATCCGAATTTCTAAATTCCAATTAATATCGAATTTCATGGAAACCAACTGGAAGCTACACATCGATTAGTAGATGTTTGATTCTCCACACTAAAAAAAAAAAAAAAAAGGAGTAATGTTTTTGGCAACATGGCCTACATATATAGAAAGCAAGGCACACTAGCTCAAAGAAACAGTTTATGTATTTTCTCCTTTGGATAGGAATCTTGGATTTCTTGGTCAATAATAAAATAGATATATGAATCTGTCAAATTCCAAAGCTGAAAGCAACACGCTTAATTACATTATTATTTTTCTTGATTTTCAGGTTTAGTTTAGAGATCTTTCACATGAGGATTTCTCTATTGGCATGTTGCTAGCCAGCTATGGACCAAGAATTAAGTATACCATATTGACCAGCCCACCATGGTTATCTTTAGAATTACAAGTCGCTCGTGATCAAATATATTGCTAGTTGCAGCTACTATACTGCGGACAAGGACTCATACCTGTGGCTAATTAATGGAGTTTTTTTATTAATTTTTAAACCAAAGTAGAACTTGTTGAATGTACACTTTAGACCCCTGTTAAACCAAGTTTTAAAGTCAAGTGATTACTTAAATTATGAATGTTGTTGGATTAAGTCACAACCATGCATGTGAATGACAATAAAAACAGAAAAAAATTAAAATTAAAATTAAATGCACAGACTATATGGTCACCTATGGAAAACCAATATAACAAACTAGCACCATAGTATAAATTAGTGAGGGATATAGTCTATTCAATCCCAAGGCAATAGACAAATCTGCAGACTGAATAACCTTGTTATTCATAAACTTCTATTAACCCAGCTAAATACCACAGTATCAAAAGGACCAACAAAATTGACCAATCTCCATGAAACCTATCCTTTGGAGCCTTCAAGAATCAATACATAACTAATTCCACAATCACATTCCTTATACCAGCTTTACTCACTAATTGATTGCCAATAAAAACTATGTTAGATAGTTTTCTCCTCATATCTTTAACTTACAGCAATAGGCTATCTAAGAAGATCATGTGGTGTCACTGGTGTGCCATGGAATATTTTTGGATAGACAGAATGGAAGTACTCAACTTCTTTTTCATTTTCAAATACTTTTCTCCTCTTATCTTAACTCACAACAATAGGCTATCCAAGAAGTTTATGTGGTGTGGCATGAAATATATTTGGATTGATAGAATGGAAGTACTCAACTTCTTTTTCTTGTTCTTGTCATTGTCCTTGTCCTTGTCCTCTAATATTGGGGAAACTTCAAGTATGAGGCAATAAATGTGATGAATAATTGAATATATTTCTTAGAGTAATTCTAGTATCACATAAATTGTCACAACTTTGTTACAACTATCTTATGTGTCAGATTGTGACTGACTGTCTGTCACTTTCACATGAACCCACAACTTTTTCTCCACCATTCACAGTCTATCACGTGGACAATTATGTCATTTTATGTGGTTTTAGAAGTTTCCTATTTCTTATTACGGTGGAAGGAGAAAAACTTTTGATCACATAAATGGAGAAAACCAAGAGCAAATGAAATCCTAAGATATTGATGCTTCCCAAGAAATCTGCCAGAGCTCGAAGAGTCTTCAAACAACACACTCATATCTAAATCGTAAGCATGTATAAATAAAGCATTCAAGCCCATCATCATCACTATTGCCATAATGACAGAGGAAAGCCCGGTAGGGAGTCAGTGTGTTCTTTCTTTTAAAACAAGTCCAAGTCGGTCTGCGTAGATCACCTTTGGGCCGTGAGCCCATTTTACAGGCTTTTGTAGGCCATCCTGTCATTTTAAGGAAATGGTCTCCTGTCTATATTCTCCATGTTCTAGCCTTTAAACGATCATTTACTGGTTTTTTTTTTTTGGGTCAAAATCATTAATTGGGTTCTCAATTCATATGAATATGATAGTACATTAAAGAGAAACAAAAAAAAAAAATTTTAAATTAAAATTGAAAACAGATTGTGGTCTATATTCTCTATGTTCTAACCTATTGTATGTATGTATTGTTGTGAAATAGATTAAATAACAAGACCAGATAATTATATGTGAATATGAGAAAATATATTAAATGCATATATTGCTCATAGAATTTTATTGGCAATACTTGTTAGATGTTTTTGCAATTTTTTTAAAATTAAAATTGATAAAATCCTATTTTAGATTGATTAGATAAGCCAAATTATTATATTAAAAGGATATATTAGCAATACTTAATACAAAATTTTAATTAGTAATTTTGCAATTCAAGAAGCGAAAAAAATATCATTTTAAATTCTGTAATAAGATGCAAAATTACTAATTAAATATTTAAAAATGCCCCCAACTATTTATTATCCGAAAACGACACCATTTAGTTATTGCATTAGGTCTTATACACTGTATTGAGTTAATCCAACATAAAGCTAGAGAGTCGCTAAAATGTAGCTTTTATTGTGCCTGCAATATTCATTGTAACCAAGACCATGTGATGATAGGAAAGCAAGACCAAGACCCTTAATTTGGATGGTTGTCCTGTTTAATTATGTTTGGCTATATATGCATCAAGTTGAAGCATGGACTCTGGCACATACATTGTATTTTCTTTCAGCCAAATAGGCTTAATATACAACAAGTTGGGTCTAACCCTGTTGCGTTACTGAGATGAGAACCAATGTCAACCACATGAACCAAGACTATTGTTTTAAAATATCCAAAGGATTCATTGGTAACCACATAAAAAACTTGGCTGGATGCATATCTAGGTGAGGCCTCTTTGCTTTCATATCCATACGAGCATTGGGAAGACAATTCTAGGTAAGGTTTCTTACTTTCCACTTTCCATATCCATGAGCTGCCTATGCCATGTCTAAAAAGCAAAATTTTATAACCCATATAAATATTTTGGACTGTGTTACACACTTACAACAGTCTGTGATTCACTTTAATCATACCTAAGGTTGATAGTATAGTATAAGAAACACCGATGGCAATTTCACATTGTTTCATATGAATCAAAAAGAGAAGATCAAAAATCCTTGAAATGTAATTTTCTAATAGGACTTTTATAGGTTTACATTGTGTTAGCAATGTAAACTTACATTGTAGACACACAAAATATGTACAAAGGCCACAGGTTTACTTGAACAAAAAGATCGTCAGAAGTCAACACACAATAAATCTAAAATGTAGAAAAGTAGTAACACGAAAGAAAGCAACATTGGGAGCAAAACATGTGGCCTTTAGTCACAATTGACACCGCTTTTCAAAAAAATTTCTTTGTTTAGGCCTTAATAAATCGTTTTTGCTATTTTATAAAATTTTTATTCTCATTATAACTTTTAATTTAGAAATCAAAATAAAGTATCTTCTGTTTTGGAACATCTCCTAGAGACCATAGGATTTGATTTTGCAATTATTTCAATTTAACATTTTGTAATAATTTCTCCTATTTTCTAGCCTAATTTCATTTATTAAGGTTTCTAGGTGTTTCTTAGCAGCCATAGGAATAAGGTTGGTAGCCCTAGGGTCCTTTTATTATTTATTTAAGAGCATTGTAACCTCTAAAGTAATTCAGATTTTAGTCCAACAAAACATTTAGAGTTTTTCTCTCCCATTTTTTTATGGTGGATTCCAAGAGCTCTATTTATGGATTCAAGTTACTTCTTGTGCATTCAAGGGTCATTATCTCGAGATAAAGTATTATGTTTCTTGTGGCTTTCCCCCTGCATCAATCATGGTACCAGAATCTAGATCAAATGGTGTTTTTCACCACATCTTCACTCTACCTCCCATTTAGAAAGTTAAAAAATCTCTTATGATTAAATTCATCATATGGTTTATGGGCTAATCCGTGATAGTTGAAGAGTTAAAATTTTTTTGCTCGCCTAACAACATATAAGTGCTTGGATGAAATGATAATTTACCAATGCTGAATTTAACTATTAATTGTTGGCCTGAATCTAATGTATGGTGCTTTCAAGATTTTTTATAGAAGTGATACAGCCTGCAGAATTTTGTTGGCAATAGATGATGATTACCATATCTCCTTGGAAAGACGACTAAACATGGAAGGACTGTTGAAAATTTTATATAATAGTATCACTATATACATGTAAATCATTTGCAAAAAAGTACACTTTGCTTCAGAAGCTGCAGATTAGTATTTGTTTGTTGGGCAGATCTGGAGGGAGATATGAAGATGATGAATAGCAACCATTAGATATGGACATGACTAATGCTTTCTCTAGATCTTTGGCTACTTTCTGTTGGATCATAGCAACTACATACTCCATAGACACTGCATCACATGGCAGTGTGATAGCCCCATTTCTGGACAGTCCAAATTCTGCTTCTGACATTCTAAAGAGTTCCTTGAAAATTTCCTTGTTGAGATATTCCAAAGGAAGCACAAAGCGTCTTTGGTCAGCAGTGTACACAACAAAGTGACCTTTATCAGCCACCACCGATGGTGTGTTGCAACTTTCATCTGGATTTCTAGTGGCTCTAGGAAATGAGATCCTTTTTCTCTTGATATTAGCCAGCTTTTGCCACTTCCTCGCCAATTTGAGGAGCTTCTTAGCACTGATCATTGTGTCAAGTATAGAGGGAATGAGAATTTGAGATGGATGAAGAAGAAGAAGAAAGTAAGGTATGTTGTTGCTATGGATAGAAGGGCAATGTAGTTTGGTTATATATATTCACAAGGGAAGAGACAATCCCTAAAGTGAAACCATGTGACATTTAATATTAGCAATGTTTGGTATGCGACATGTTTTCCTGTGTATGAAAATGAGCACATCAAGGCTAGGTGGGTTGAGAACAAGATGGACCAAATGTTGGTTACTCCTTTTTTATCACAACTTAAAAGGGACTTTGCGAACCACAAAAGCAAAGATAAGATGATCATGTCAACGTTCTTATAAATGAATTCTCATTCTAACAATTTGGCAGGATCGAAAGATAAGAAAACTATGCAGGTATCAGTCTTTACAACTATGCTGTGGCCTGTGGGAATACAAAGCCTGCTGGACCCATCATGTCCATGAACTACCATACAATAGTACTTGTGGCTCACGAAATTCAACTTTTGTGATATTTTTGGCAACTAAAATCTAAAATAAGAGAGACCCCCCCAAGGATATTATAATTGGGGTTTGCATTTTCTGCAAGCTACTTGTTAGGTATACGTCTCTGCTTCTACTCTTAGTACTAGGTTCCTTGTACCTTCTGGGGCCTGTAGCCTGTAGGCCCTGAATACAGTAATACTAATAACCAAGGTACAGGTAGTTTAAACGTTGCCACTAATACAAATATGATACATGTTAGCCATACCAGTCCACTTCACTTGGGCCATCACTAACGAGGAGTGCACAATGCCAGTACAAATGTACAATCAAGTAGATGCTCTAGCCACTGCTTTTATGGTTTTTACTTTTTAGAACTACAACATTTCTTTGTAGCATGAGAAATTTGCATAAAAGAAAACTCCCACTGATCAGTTTAATTAGATATTCAGAAACTGCAAATAAGTAATTTCTGGTTTGTAACTCATGCAAAACTTTAAGCCCAGTCAAAGAACACTATAAATAACAAAATCTTTTTGCAATTTTTAAATAAATTAATAGCACTTCAAAGCCCAGTACACCTAATGATTCCCTCTCACACAAACAATAGATAAACACTTTATAAATTATTCTTCAAAGAAACTCATAAAATGCTATTCTGATGGTATTCTTCTCTTCCCATGTGGGAAGATCGATCCTCCAGCCAAAGTCACAAAATCTTTTGTAGTATTAGTTTATAAAATTTCAGTACCTGTTTTTTGGTGGAGACTGATAACATTCTCAGTGGACAAAGAATATTAATTTACTTCTTTAATTAGGCATAGAATTTTCTTCCACTCCAAGAAAAACCAAAACTAAGTTAAATTAGGAATTTGAAGCAATTTCTAACGACTCTCTACCTTTCCTCAAACTAGTGGATGTCCCACGCGATGCGCTTGTTCGTTATTAGTTATTTTGTAATCCTCGTATATGTTATAATGTCTGAAAAATTAATTTTGATTATGTCGTATACGTCACTAAAATAATGAATGAAAAAAAAAATTGTAACACAATATATTCATCAGTAATCATAATTAATTAGACTCTAAAAATGTCACTATATGCTCTTTTTGTTTGATTAGGTGTACATGTATATTTAATTCTTACATTTGACCGTTTCTAATATAAAATTTTTTATTATTATTTCCTTTTCTTTTTTTTTTAAATATTTTTTTTTAAGAAAAAACGTAAACTTTTGAAGGCTAAGGCTTGTTTAGTACACCATTTAAAAAAAAAAAACTCATGTTTTTAAAGAACATTACACGTATTTTCACACTTTTTCACCCACATATATTTCCACACATGTTTTTAAACAACAAAACACAGGTTTTTAAGTGCATGTATCAAACACCCCCTAAACGTCTAAGACATAAGGTTTATAATTTCAAATTCACAAAACTAAATATACATGTCAAGAAATTAAAAATAAAACAATAATTGAACAGGGAAATATAAACTTATACTATTTCATATCTTATGTTTAATTTTACTTACATACTTTAATCACTTATAAAGATTAAACACTTTCTAAAAATATAAATAAAGACAAAAAACACATACCTTTCAGAAACCCCATATGTTGTTAAAGCATTGTTTCAAGCTTTGATAGTGTTGTTAAGAAATTTAGATCATATGCACCTAAAACCAAAGCCAATTTCATACTCTTTTTGACACTGATTCCTCACTCTTTGTCTCTCTATCTCTCCAGTCCTATTTTTCTTTTGGCCTTTTGATATTTTGTGAAACTGGAATATATAAAAGAATATGAAAACTAACATTGAATGCAAAAAACCTTTCATTTATTAAATTAATGAAATTAAAAGTGGAAAAGTTAAAAAAGTTGAAAATGGGAGTAGAAGCAAATATTTTAATTTTCTGCATTTATGGCTTAAACTAATCATTGATAAGAAGATGGGAGGTGAAAGACTAAACGAAAAAGTATTCATACAAAATGTCACATGGCAAAACCTCATGCACTTTTACATGAGGTCTCTGCGTGTGTATATATATATATATATATATATATATTGATTCCACCAAACAATATTCTCTCTTTTGTAAGAGTTTTACATTAATAAAAAATAACAAGAGTTTCAAATTGAATCAACCCCATGACAAAACCATGAAAAACTTTTTTAAAAAGGGAAGGGGAGGGGAGGGGAGGGGAGGGGGGTACAAAGCCCAGTACTTGCCCAACAGGGCCATGGCCCCACTAAGGTTTTTTTTTTTTTTTTAAATGTATATATATTTAAGGTTGATTTAGAATTTGAGCCTTAGGAAATTAAACTTGGCCCCAAACATAATTCTTGACTTCTTGAACCATAAATAGCTCAATTAACAACACAAATTAACTCAAACAATAACAAAATATGCCCAAACAACAACAGAACTAGCCCAATTGACAACAAATCCAACAAGAAGCCCATTTTTTTAACCTTTCAAAAATTTTAAAAAATATATATATTAAAATGACACTTTAGTTTGTAAGTTTTTTGTGGTAAAATTTGCAATAACTTAGCATTTTCCTAATTACAAAATATCACACAAAAATGTCGCACAAAAAATTTATAAATTGAGGACTAATAAATTTATAATGAGCGAATTTTTACACACTACTCACATTCTTCTATTATAATTAGTGTATTTCATAAAATAAAAAAAAAAAAATATCATACTTAGGCCACCCTTCAATTAATTCCCTGGCCCTGTCCCTGTGGTGGCTTTGCTATATATTATTGCTTTACTTGTTTTTTGCAGCAAATTAGCATCACAACAAATACAAATGATAATGAGCAGCGACTGAGAGCATCTGACACAAGATAATTGCATCACATGGCAATGTTAAAGGCCTTTCTCTTGGCTGGCCTAACTCCTCTTCAGACGAATTTAATAGCTCTTGTTAACACACAATAAAGGACCTCATGAAGCTTTGATCGACTGTGTAGACAAAGCTTTGATCAATGTTCTACAACTCTCTCTGTCCACATTTTGATGTGTTCTTGGTAGCAACAGACCTCTTTCTCTTAATAGTACATAAATTCAACCACTTCCCTACCATCTTGATCAGTTTCTTAAAACTTATCATGACGGGTAATATATTAGAACCGAGTTGTGGATATTTAAGAAATAATGAGTCTAAAACACAATATTTTTCACAATTTTTGACGTGGTTAGAACATCACAGTATGATTTTTCGTTCATATTAACTATTTTTCACAGCTTTAAGAAAATAAACAGAGTGGATTAAGGGAATGTAGAACTTATATAGGAATAAGGCCGCTAGACACTCACAATAGTTGTTTTTTTTTTTTTTTTTTATGGGCAAGGAATCACTTCATCAACACCACCAAAGTAAATTTTCTCATTATCACTTAGATAAATGTGAAAGAATTCTAGTTGCAGACACCTAATTAAGCTCACTAACAGTGTTTGTATATAGTTTACCGTGATAAGAAACTAGTTTCCATGATAAGAGAAATCAACAAGAATGCAACAGCATGAAATGATTTATTAATTGGCTACATCTATTGCAAGAATAAACTCTTTTGGATCAAAATACAATAACAATGATGATAATAAAAGGAGCAGAACAATTAAAAAATAGTCACACATATTCTAAACCTCATCATCTTGTTTAGAGACTAAAACAATCGGTCTCATAAATATCTTAATGAATACTCTCAATTATATATGTGTGTGTTATTGTGTCAACTGTCAAGTGCCATAGTTATGTACCCCTTTTTATTATAATAAAATCCCAATGGCAGGCCTTCAAAACTTTATAACTAATAATCATGATGCAGCCAAGAGTATTGTAACTCAATTGACACTTTCTAGTGTTTCTAATGGAGATGTCCAGGATTCAAATATCTCATCTCCAAATACCAAATTATCCAGAAAAAAAGAATCATGATGCAGAGAATGAATAACAAAAAAAAATCATTATAGCTAGAGCCTTGGTTAAGATAGTAAGAGGTTGAGCATTTCTATGCTTAATGAAATATTACTGGTGTTCATTTCAAAGTTAAGACCTTTGAAATTGTTTATTATCTTATTGCGACAAAGGTTTCAAAGTTTACAAAATAGATTGTGCCGTCTTATTAAGCATTTCTAGTTAGTTTATGTTGGTTCTAGTTAGTTTAACTAGCAAATCTCATCCATTGGAGGAAAATTTTTGGTGGGTCCAATAGGAAAATATTGACACTTTTCTTTTGTTGATATATGGGATTTATGTTGGTTCCAATAATGTGTTTAACTAGTAAAATCTAATGTTCTTAAATCTTATCATACCTAATAAATAAATAAGGCATGGGATTTACCAGCAAATGATTTAATGCATTAGGATCGTAGCAAAAATTTGAACTAAAAATGTAAATGTTAGGGCAAAATAAATATTTAAGAGATTTCATGAAAAATGAATCCTTTTGTAAATCATGTTAACCATAGGTGTTGTTTCACACTGGAATGTCACATATGTTGCACGGATGTACTGATGTACACTAACATATACACAGAGTGACTGTAGACTACACTACAGAGTATTTACAAATTCAATATATGAATGATTCAGTAGCCACAAAGAACTAAATTTTGGCCTGCAAATCCTTGATGGCAAGAAGAAATTGAAGAGCAGCACTTGGTAGCAATTGAATTAAGCAAAGCTTTCTCTAAATCTTTAGCTGCACCTCTTTGGATGAGCAAGATTAAGTAATTCATGAAGACTGAATCACACGGCAATGTGATTGGCCCATCACTTGATATTCCAAACTCTTCTTCAGACTTCTTGAAGAGCTCCCTGAAGATGTTGTTGTTCAGATATGACAAGGGCATCATGAAACGCTTATGATCGGTGGTGTAGATAACAAAATGGCCTTTATTAGCCACTGCTGATGATGTATGGCAGCTTCCCAATTTCACATAATCATTCGTACTCCGAAATGAAATTCTTTTCCTCCCCATGGAAGTACTCTTCTCCCACTTTCTTGCCATCTTGAGGAGGTTCTTGGGGCTGATCATGCTTACAATGTATATTAGAGATGAATAACTCTTACAATGTATATTAGAGAGGAATAATTTTAGAAAGGAAGAAAGAAAGTAGTTCTGTGTTCCAATTGAAAGGCCATGGAAATGGTTTGCTTATATATAGTCACAAAGTGTGAAACACTCCATTTAATGTTGCTTTCCTTATGTAAGGATTTCCAATACAAAAGCATGTGGTTAGTTATGTTTAATAATAGGTGCATGCATGGTTGTGTAATGGTGTGTAAATCATCTATGTTTGGCAACCAACGATTCATGGAGCCAACAATTAATGAATACTATCTCACACTAGTTATAAGCTGTCCATGGTAAGGACACGGCAATTCCTACCAGTTCTGGTTACAAGTCATAAATCACCAAGTACCCCTGGACCACAAGGATAAAAACAAACATGAACTCAGAAATGGATCTACTTTCTCTTCTTGAATCAGATAAAATAGTTAAGATCATATGGCTGTCTCCTAAGATAGATTTTGCAAGATTTGACGTTCTTTTTAGGGTAAAACTTAGGTACTGTACCTTCAATTTTTTTAAATTCAAACATATAGTTGCATTGTCCACAAAAAAGATAACATAGTTTTTTATTTACAGTCAATACAATCACAAGATTAAATTCAATTGATGAATTTAAGTTATAATATCTAAGAAATGGCCACCCCTGGCCCAACAAGAAAAAAGAGCACTTATATTATATATAAATTTAAATCTGGCCCCAAGAAAAATTAAATTTGGCCTCCAAAATGCCCTTTAAAACCATGAAAGAGCCCAAAGAACCACACAAATAAGCCCAAACAACATAAAATCAGCCCAAAGCCTTTTTTTTAAAATAAAAACTACAATTGTATATCAGTCTCACACTCTCACTACTCTCACTGTAATTCCCAACAAAATTTCAAGAGAAAAAAAAAAAAAAAAACCATTAGAAGAGACAAAAAGTCTATAAGAGGCCACACTAAAACCATTAGAAGAGAGTGTTTGAGTAAATTGTCGCCACATGCCACTAGATCTGCTAGGTGAAACTTAAACCTAAGGTGAAAGATCCTTGAAAGGTAAGTTTGGCTTTTATTTTTTATGTTTTGGGGTTATTCAAATTTTGATTTGGGTCAAATTTTGATTTTGAGTTCTCTTAGTGTGTGTGATGATGGTCTTGTTTGAATGTTTAAAGTTTGTGTATTTTTTTGGGAGGTTACAGTGAAAGAAGAAAAAAACTGTGTAAATTTTTCTTTAATAGTTTTTTTTATAAAAAACTATTGGTAGTGGCAGAGTAGGTCAATGGCAGTGTTGTTTTTTATTGAGTCATTGCCATGTTTGTGTTGTGTTGTCTTTTAGTTTGTCATTTTGTACTTTTTAATTTTATAAATAGCTTGACTTCTTTATAATTATATCAAAGAGACAACAAAGTATTTGGTAAAATAATAAAATCTTAGCAAAAATCTTACTAACAAATTAGTATTTTGATTAAATATATATATATATATATATATATTTTAGTTATGATTTTTTTTAGCCAACTATGTTCAGAGATATTAATGATACATGAATCACAATTCCACGGCATGCAACCGAAGCTCTTATGTTGAGATGGAAGCTCACATTCCCATCCTTAAAATCACTCCTTATCTCTTCAAGTATCGACTCTCCCCAGTACCATTGCTCTCCCTCCTCAAACTTTGCTTCCACCATTTTCTCTCTCCACACCCAAATGGATGGCCTCATTAACAGTCGTGGTCGCAAGAGTGTATGGCTTTTTGTAGAATATAATGACCTCAATTCCTCCTAACACAATGTTCCAAATCCGGTTTGGGTTCTTGAAGGTGAAGCCCACATCATATTCGGCTGTCAACGTAGAGTTGGAGGAGACGAAGAAGGTGGGTATGGATAGAGAGTTGAGCCAAAGTGTAGGGCTTCGTGGTCTCGGCGTGAACCACATAATGGTGAAGATCAAGCAGCCAACACTGGTTAATACACCCAATGCGGCAGCTAAAATGAAACCAACTCTATATATCCTACCTGGAGCTTCGTTTGGTCGGGTTTCATGGAGGTGAGGGTCATCATCATCAATGTTATAAGGGTGAACTCTTGCTATTTCTGTAACTTATCTGGGACCCAAAGCTGCCATTTTTTTTAAAACACTCAGAGAGAAGCAAAAGATAGAGAGATTTTGCAAAATATGTTCTTGTCCATTGGTATCCATGAATATCCCTGAGATTTTTTTCAACAGATACTTAGAGAAATCAAAATTCAAAAACATAAAAAAATAAATAAATAAATAAATAAAATAGTAATCTATAATTCCTCCTAGAGAGGATATTGTACAAAATAGTAATCTCAGGGATAATTTTGACAACAAATTCAGCCAACTATGTTGTTTTTCTCTATAAAAAAGCAATGGTCTTAAGTTAGAAGAGGAAGGAGAAGCTGAGTCTTAGAATTCTAAAATGGTATCGGCGTATTGCTTGTGTTGAGTTGAGAATGGAGGAGGATTACTTATATACTGATTAAGTTGTGAGACAATCCATTTTATGTTGCTTTTCTTGTGTTGTGCTAGCCGATGCAAAAGCATGTGATTCTATTGCATTGGTAAAATGTTCACTTGGTGGTATCGGTGATTCAGTATCTATGTTTACCAACCAATGTATTATGGGAGAAAGAACTTTGGATATTTCTCATTCTGTCTTTTGGTTTAAGGACAAAAGATATTATCAGATTGCTCATTGCTACCTGCTGCAGGTCTCATGGAGTCTTTATGAGGCAAATGAATAAGAACAAACTAGTCAAACTCACAAGTCACAAGAAGTATATGTACCTTACATGCTACAACTGAGGTTTCTATGGATACTAATCAAACCCCATATGATATTTGTGGAAATTATCAACAATTTTGAATCCAATCTGGACAAACTTAAGACCTCACACAAGTACTAGTTGTAATGGTGTGTACTTTACTTCGAATTCCGAAATTTCTACAGATACTAGAAAAAATCCATGAGATGATTCTTAGAGTGATTCTGGAAGCTATTGACAATTTTGGCCCCAGCCAGCTCTGCTTTAGTCTTGCAAGATGGTAGAGTGACTAAATATATGACAGCCATCATAAGTTGTAATAGAACATCTAAAGATTTTTAGTGAGTACAGGAAAGTATGATAGTGATACTCTTGTATTTGGGCATATGACAAGAAGACAAGGTGTGGTTATAAATTAATCAAAGTGTGGTTATAGAACATAGAAGTTGCCAATTTAGAGTCAGTCTTAAGTGGCGTACAAGAAAACAATATAAAAAACTGTAATAACAAAAAAGAATAAAGATCTTTTAATGGTGAACACAAAGAATGGGACCTATTGCCCAGTCCATACCTTCCCAAATTACCAGCTTTTATCCATACCTGCTCTCTGGAAAACAATCGATTGAATGTTAGATAAACAGGTATAATGGACTTGGGGAGTATTATTTTTTGAGAAGATGGGCAAATCATATGCTTATGAAATTATTGTTATTTGCTCTGTATTGATGACCTATTTAAAGTTGGACCCATATCAATTGAATGTAGAGGGCTTAAATGCTGCAGCAACGGCATATTTGATATTTGTTTGCCAAATTTGTGTTTGCCATATATATTTTAGTCGCAATCAAATGAAGCATTATCATATTGTAAATTAAAAGGCCTTATGGGATTCGAGTATATTATACCAGAAAAACACAACCTGGTGAGTACTAACATGTATGTATTCCGTATTCTTGCATTTTTAACACTGAAACCAGCTTTCTTGGATCATCAGCCAACAGATGGTAGCTCTATACAACTTATCAAAAACCCATTGTGCATGATAATATTAATGATACAGGAATCACAATTCCACGTCTGAGGCAGAAAAAAAAGGCCATGGTGAATACATAAGAAACCAGGCCATGAGACACTCCTTTGACTGAGTGCTACAATGATACATTGCTGATTGATAACTAAACCATCCTCACCAACTTTCTTTCAAACTGGTCGAATTGATCCTCTTAACTACTCTTTGGTAACCCACCTTCGACCTCTGACCAGATACCCACCATAACTTTGATCGCTGCTGCTCTCTCCCCCACTTTCTGCACTGGTATTTCCTGATTTCCGACGGTGGTGCTTCCTTCCCCTCGAGACTCCACTATCACTAAAGCTCCCATTTAATAAGGGGTCATCTATCCCACGAATCATCCTCCGTGTAGGTGATGACGTGGCTACGCAACTGTCATCTTTTGTTCTTCTTCTATCCTTATCACTCTTCTTAATGTTTTGAGAGATCTTATGTAACTTCTGACCAAACCTTGTGAACCCCTTCTCCATAGGCTCCACTGCTTGGGTTACTGTGAACCTCACATCATTCACAATCTGTGTAAGAGGCACACAACAGATTCAGGCATTCAGCGCTGAAAATACGCAGGCAAAATAAGATAAGAATATATACATAAAATTAATTCGGCACGTGCACATGCACATGCACATGCACATGCACATGCAAGATTTAACTTAGACTACTGGTGAAGAGGATATAGGGCACCAAATAACATATATATATGATCTATCTTCCTCAATGTTCTACTGTTTCTACTTTCTACCAAACATGAATGTAGGCAATAATTAACTTGCTTTTCTGTCTTGATCCAAAGTCTAGCTGTGCAATAGGATAGCCCTCGTCCTATCTATGAGACCCCCAAACATGGGTGAAGGCAGGATCCGGTCCTTAAACTCTGGTACAACTCCAATTGGCTTTCAATATAGCCTTTAAGGGGAAAGAATAACAATTTTTCCTAAGAAAAAAAATACAACTTCCTTGTCATTTCAAAATCTCAGGATCTGATCCTAGGTCTGTGGTACAACACCAATTAGCTTTCAATATGGCCTTCCAGAGGAAAGAAAAACAATTGTTTCCTCAAAACAATACAACTTCCATATCTTTTCAAAATCATTCACTATCATTACCATCATAAGCACTGCCTCTCACTAAATTCACCGCAACCACCATACTGATGAATGCAAAACTTTCATCTTCTTATAACATGGCTGCCTGAATAACTGATGCCTTCATAAATGGAGCCAGCTAATAACTACTTAATATCTGATTAGTTACACTTGTTTAAGGTAAAATACATGTTATCCCTGCAAGAATTTTAAATACTCAAACTATTTTAATCAATAATGATTGGCTCTAGATATGCAGTAAAACTCTGATTATGATACTAGCAAGATACAAAAATACTTACATGTTCCCCACCACCAATAACAAGATCCCGAACACTTTCTCTGATAGTCATTCCACTCCTGACATCAATGTCAGGCTGGGGAAGGCGCAACTTTATGGGGCGCTCACTGTCTCTAACCTCATCAGGATCCAAAGGACAATCAGCAGAATAGTCTCCAAGAACTGAAATACTTCCAGGGAAGCGGTCCCCCATTAGCTCATAAGGTTTTGCCGGAAACACATAGAGGTGAACAATGGAAGCAATGGCCATCTGCGCTGGATGAATATATAGACCTGTTAAACTTTAATATGTATAAGAATTACAGCAATAATTAAGAAACTTTTTGAGAGAAATATGAGCAGAACAATAGTTAAATAAGCATTGTTTATAGGATTGCAATGAAACTCTCACCACACCCATTGCATTCAAAATTCACAAAATCACACATAATGGACAACACAATGCATTTCAATAATTAGCTTCTAATAAATAGAAAGTAGAATGTTGCATAAGAGACAGTACAATAAGCCAAACTATTCACATATATCCTCCATGTAGTGAAACAATCAATCAGTACATCTGGACCTATATTTAAGAAATCTCATCCATGGCTTCAAGTAATATATAGATTCAAAAACTTTTTGCTTGATTGAAATCAGCAAACTTCAAATGATCTAAATATAGTGCAAACTTGCTGAAGTTACAACATTTGGTTATTTCTGTTGCATTTATGGATCATTGTTCCAAGTATAATATTATAGCAACTCTCACTGCAAAAGTTATATCATCCCAGCAAGACCAAGTAAATATAACATTCTCTATAAAATGGATATATCCCATGAACTAGCAATTAACGAAAAGGTGTACTGAAGTAATAAATGTGCCAGAAGGCATAATAATTAAAACAAGAACAATTAGCTATATTCCAATGTCAATTAATTAGAGTAACAAGACCAAGGGCCATAATTGAGGGAGTAAAGTTTCCACTACTAAGAACCAAGAGTCACAACTATCTTTGATGAACATTATTCTGTTATGGGGAAATTCATAAATAGATATGCTGTTTTAGTGGCTAACTCACTTGCCAAAGAAATAAAAGAAGCTAGTGGAAAATTAACATCTACCTCTATACAAATGATGAAATCTTGAACACTTGACTTTAACTGTAAACCTTGAGCTATAGTACTTTTGAACAAACCAAGGGAATAGAGAATAGCAATTCCCACACCTTGCCACCAAGTCAAGAACACAATTGATTTAAATGTCACAAACTTAGCCAATGGTTGTATGTGTGCCAATTCAACCCTTGTTACAGTATAAAATTGAACAAGACAATACAAAGCCCACGACTGACTGAAATTTAGAACCACTGCCATGTATGGATACCTACAACAACAAAGAGAGGCCAGGACCATTAGATGTAACTTGAGATTCCCTGTCTACAAGTTAAAATTTCTGATTCAATTGTAAGAACAACAAATACTACAAAAGATTAACAAGAAAGAAAATTTCAAATAGACAAAGAAAAACTTCAAGATCTCACAACACCATTTACATCTTGCTTTAACAAACAAACAGAATACCCTTAAGTCACAACTGAAGTCAAACTATAGCAATTTTAGCGGCATAAATAGTTGAGGACACCGAAAGTACTCCACCTCATGTAACTTTCACTGATTAAATGGCCAATGTCATATCATTTTCATTGATGTATAAGTCAGTCTAAATGAAAAAACACATTTGGCTATCACCTCTTGGTAATCAAACTTGACAACCTGATTACTTTTTCAATTCTATATCCGCCATAAAATTTGGTCTGATGAGCTATATTTATCAAACGTTTATCATTGTACCGAAGCAAGTCAAGCAATTGAATTCAATCATCTAATTACAACCATTAATAATTTTTTTTTTGCAAACTAACTCTGACCTGTCAAACTACACTTAAAAAGCTAAAATCATTGGAAACCAGAATTCATAGATGACAGAATTATGAGAATCTGCTAATTGATTATTCAAAATCAGTAATCGCCATTGTTTCAAAATTGAATGGTTACATACTCAGCCCCAGCCAAAACTCCCCAAAAAATTATGCTATTTTTGTGAGATGCCATAAAAGGTTTAAAGAAAAATTGAGATTTTATTAGGATTATTCAACACGTTGGATTGAGGACAAATGGAAGATTCTAAAGATGCAATATATATAAACACAGACGAATAAATCCACAAGGAACGACTTCTGAGAACGCATATATTTCAGTACAACTACTAAATTGAAATGCAAGAAGATAAATGTGATCTCTTTCAAAACTAAGTTTATAAATTCAAATATTTTTAAAAAAGAAAAGAAAAAGAGAAGAAGTAGAAGCTAGGTTTGTGTGCAAGTGAGTGTGGGTGTGTAAAGCGATGGGTGCATAATTAGTAAGAAACGAGATACCAATTAAAAAAAAAAAAGAGTAAAAAGCAATTAATCACATGCACAATGAGCAAATAATAAATGAGCATTTAATATACAAGGCAATATATATATATATATATATATATGAGAGGAAGAAGAAGAAGAAGAAGCAAAGCTACTACAAGGTGAGGAAACCAGTATAATCACCAAATCGATTCAAGATTATCTTACCCGCATCCCCATTTGAATTCTCCGTCACAATAAATACCAAAGGCTTCAAGGACCATTGCTAAAATAGCACTTAGAGTCTTTATTAACATCTGCCAAGGAAAAAATAATTTGATTTTGTTTATTATGAATAAAAGGAACTCAAGAACTATCAGAGAGAAAAATTTCTGATTGACAGCATAACATACATATTGAACAATTCCAATTTTGATAACTTGGTAAAACGATTTGCCTAGTGTCCATGGCTTGAAGAAATAGTTCATTGGAAAAGGATGCTTTACGGTTCCTTTTTCATATCCGTGTTCTAATAGTGGACTTTTAGAGCTTGCACGTCCTTCTCTTTCCATAAACTCAATAGTCCTCTCTTCCCCACCTTAAAGGAGAAAAAAGAAAGAGATGAGCAATAGGGAAACAACAACTAATACAACAACAATCAGAAAAATAAAAAAGAATACCAAGAAAATATAAAAACACCAAACGGTGGTGCTAAGGATCTAGAATTTAGAATTGTGTAAACCTCTACAAAAGAATGACCCCCAAAAGTCTGATATAAATTCTTTTTCATTCATAAAAGCTCTTGAAAAAGACATACCCAAGCACGCAACAAGGTATCTTCCAAAGCAATACATGGCAAACGACTCATAGCAATCGCGTAGTATCTCACAGTCAACGCTTAATGATGGGTACACCAATGATACAAACTATTATGAAAAACCCAAGTTAGAGAAGGTGAAAACAAATAAAAATAGAACAAGGCAAAGGCACATCAAATATTGTTTTTAAACAGCAGTAAACTATATTTCATAAAATATTAAAAATAAATCCCTATAAAATAAAGCTTTTCCTAAAATCAACAATGAATAATTTAGAATTAAATATATAAGTAAAATGAACTCAAACAACTAGATAAACCTCCAGATTGGAACTTTGACAACCAATTGCACAGATTTATCTAAAAATGTTGTCTATTATCTCAATATCAACTCCGCTAATAATTCCACTTATAGGAACATACCTTCAAATTCACTCACTCAATTCTAGTTTTTTTTCCTTTTCCTTTTTTTTCGTTGTTTTGTTGGGGGGGAGGGGGGGGGGGGGTGTATGGCTTTGTGTAGACAAACTCACCGATTCTACCGCATAGCAAGGAACCATTAGGATAACACCAATCAAAAATTTTTGCTCCTGGAATTGAGGCAAACCAAATTAAGACAAAAAATCAACTAAGCAAAAAATAAAAACAGTTGGCATATACAATATAATAAGAAAGTGAAACACTGATCGAGTATAACCTCAGGATTCTTGTATGCAGAAAGGTGCTCGAATAGAAGGTATATTGAAAGTGCCAGAGTAACAAGTACAAGGGAGCCAGAAAATAGACTTGCCCATAATGGAGCTGTGGAGGTCAACGAGGTTACAAGACCGTGAAATTTTTTTATCTTCATCAGTTATGTTAGCTTCTAACTGGCCAATGTTCTCAAAGATCGCCAGCATAATGTACTACTATGTCCCAAGAGAATGCATGAGGTGACAAATCAACCGAGCCTCAACAAATATGGACCTGTCAACACATTTGATGAATGATAAGCATATTCCAATATTCAAAGACCATTGTGCAATATATCTTCCTACATTCATCCATTGCTACCCTAATCTACCTTTCAGATGTTAAAACCTATGTTTATAAAATGATGCCTGAACAAAATAACCATTATAGATCCATTACAGTACGGTTTCTGCTTCTCTTCTATTTAAAATGAGACAATTTGGTTATTAGCTAGAGTTAAAAGCCTAACAGTAGTCATAAAAGCAAACTGCTTTGCAATTCACAGTCCCAACACACTCTGCAGACGCACTCTGCAGGGTGCAAAAGGCTAATTGTTTTGAGAAGATATTTTTCTGTTCACTTGCCAATCTAAAAATTACATATGTATGTTTTTTAAGACATGTAATAGGATTTTATTTAGAAAATACTTGACTGCAATTCTATGGCGTCCTTTTATTTTATGTTTTTTAGTGTTGTTACTTGTGAAACCTTGAATTTAAATTTACATTAGGTGGCTAGTTGTTAAGATTAAATTTAAGTTAGTAATTTAAACATGCCTATATTTTCAACTTACATATTTATTTTATGATTCACGTAAATTATTTTTTTATTTGACCCTACGGTTCAACCGGTGACCCACAGCTTGAACCAGTGAACCAGTAACCCAGCTCCTACATCGGGTTTAAGGTGTTCAGGTTTAATAAATATGCCCCGAGCCCTAAAGTGTGATACCACAGATTATTTGGACTTATATATTGATCTGGACTATGAATGCATGGCTAGTGAGACTTAAGAATATTGATCTGGACTATGAATGCATGGCGAGTGATGGTCAAAACTTAGGTATAGTTTTTGGATAGGTAAGAATATTTTATATAAGAAAGACTACTTCATGAGGGTGTTATCCCCTTCCTTTTTTTAATTTTTGATAATTTGATTATTACAACAAGTGGATAGGAGGGTTCGAACCCCCAATAGAATTTGATTGCATCTCTACTGTGTTAGTCAATGCAACCCTATTATTGAATTTAATCAGTAAGCTATAGGAAAAAATATAAGTAATGTATCTAAGTTTTTTCCCAGAAATGATTACAAGTACTGACTACTCCTTTAGTGCTAAAAAATAAAAAATCAAGATTTTGAAAAAAATAGTATACCAATGAAACTTGCACAAAATATATTCATAGATATTGCTTTTTTCAATTCAGCCATGCCAATAATTCCACAAAGAAAAATACAAAAAAATAAATCTGCAAAATTTCCACAGTAGATCAGATAGAGCTCGAAAAATAGGAACATAAAAAAACAAAACAGAACAAACCCAAATCTAAATTTTTCGTAACAAGCTAAGAAATTGTAAATTCATTGCATTTTCCCGCACTTTCCCGAGAACCAAACAGATCAATCCACAAAAAAAAAAAAAAAAAAAAAAAAAAAAAAAAAAAAAGACAGAAACCGATCGCCACAGTTATACAAATCGAATTGGATACGAATAAAAAAAATACTCACAGAGATTGAGCTTGCTCGAGTTTGAATTTGATAGAAGAAGACGATGAAGAAGCTAAAGATGAAGATTTTTCGTTCCCAAATTAAAAAGTAAAAACCCTAGAAAGAAAATGTGAGAGATATTGGGAATTTGGGGAAATTGGCACGTGACTCTTTATCGATCCGATCGGGTTCTGTGAAATGACACGTGTCCTTTTTAATTTGGGGGGGGTGTAATTTAACTTTTTTACTGAATTAAACTAATAAACTGCGGACGTCATCAATGGTAAATATTGGAAAGAGACAAGAGAGGGATTACCAGATTAGGATTTAAGGATAGAGACCATGCAATTCTTATTTTTTTTATCCTTCTAGATTCTTTTTTTTTTTTTTAATAAAACAATAGAAACTAGTTTTCAATCCTTCTAAAATTTATTTAGAGGAAAATGAGAGGGAATGGAATAAATTTTTTACAAATTTTTAAATCGTTATTTTTATTAAAAGAGTAAAGAGATATGATAGGAATGTTAAAGAAAGAATTCATTTTCTTATTCTATTCAATTAAATTTCAAATAAGATTGTCAAGAGTTTTGTAATGCATTGGTATAGTTGGGTTCAAATCTCTTATCTTGTGTTGTTGTAATTATTGAATTATTAAAAAATATGTATTATTTTTGTACCGATCAGCTAAATAATAGGTCAATTTGTTGTTGAGATGTGTCCAAAACACATTTAATCAACATAAAAGATAAAACTAAAGTCTTGCTTACATAATTACATTGACCAACTTTGTTTTGTTTCATGCGAATATAGTTTTTGCAAATGAAAAAAACATGTAGCCATTTATTGGTCTATAAATGTAAATTTTAGCTATATGTTATAAATTTTGGCCAAATTGTAACAAAAAGTCAATTCATATATAGAGCCCCAAATGTATGTTGTCTTATTTTGTCAAGACTCTATATTGTCCTTCTCCAATAAGAAGGCCACATCTTACTTAACAGAAAGTAACACATGTCTATCTCTGCCACTATAAAAAGATGACGAAAGACCCACAGAAAGACAATCGATTAGAAGCTCCCTCTCTTTCTACCATAGAGGTTTTAACCCACCTTCTTCCATTCTCTTTCTTTGTTGATTTCATCTCTCTCTTTTCCCATTGTAAAAATAATATTGCATTATAATCATATTTAGAAAGTAGTTGAATACTCAACTGGCTTAGGCTTGTGGTATTTCTCTCTCCAAACAAAGAGGGTTTCCATTTTTAAAAAAAATATATTTATTTCATTTCACACTACATTTTTATTTACTAAAGTTTTATTTAATTATAATTGTGTAAAAACTTTCATATCAAGCTCAATTGATGTGTTAATGTCGTGATATTAGCCCAGTGTCTCTTACTAAATAAATCCTTACCGAATAAAAACTGTCAACACCATTTTTTTATTTCATTCTTTTGATTTAATAGACAAAAGAGAAATAATATTTAATTCATTTCCTCCTTTCTATTATTTTTTATTCTATCGATTTCTTTCCTTTCATTTCAAAATTATAGTACATTACCTTAAAAAAACTAAAATAATAACCACCACATACTTGTATGTTTAATCCAACAAATTAATAAAATAAGGGTCATATAGTTTTCAAAATATATAAGTTGGATATGAAAGCCTAAATATTAGTTAGCTTAAATACTTAACTATTTCATCAACCAATATTTAATCTTATATTCTATTTTCGGATGTTTCAAAAAGTATATATTATTAATTTATTGTTTACTTTGTTTGAAAAATAAATCTCTTTTCTATTTAAGTTTTAGAAATTTTTAACTTTTAGATTGATATGGAAATTGTTATCATTTAATCTGAAAGAGAGTCCATTAAATAATGTTTCATTAAAAAATTAGATCGACCAACAAAATGGCGTAAAGAGAATAATTAATAAATCTTACAAGAGGCTAGGAATACAATCTCATCATTAGCAATACCTTATCATACATTAACCCTTTTTCTTTTTTGACTAATCCTCCAACCTACTTTACTGGTTAAAAGCAAAATGTTTATCATTAATATTATATTTAAGTTTAACAAATAAACCCTTTAATTTCAAATTAGTGCAAAGCTTTTTTTTTTTTAGCAGCTTTAAATTAGCTTTTGTATTGTTTACTATCTCTTTATCCGCTTGAATTTGCAATTCCTGTTAAATATCCTTAAAAGATATCATTTAAGTCAGAAGTAGCATGCAACAAGATGGACCATAGGTAAGTTTTAATTAAAGATAATTCATCAGAATCCACTAGTTTATGAGACATGTTTAATCTAGCATTTTCAACCACAGAGAAAAAGAAGAAAAAAGGAGCATGGTGTGTAATGATTTCAAATTGGCGTAACATCATTGACCTGACATAAAGTGTATAATAATTGTGCTAGACACTCAGCACCAACCAAGGAGCATTGTGCTTCAAAGTTCATACATGGTTGTCTGGCTTTCTCTTGAATAAACTCCAAAAGAAAACACAAGTTCACAGTAAAACATGATGAATTTGATTTACTCTTACTTGATAATTAGAAATCTTATAGCATTGATAATGTCTCATGATCCTGCTGGAAAAATACAGTCAAATTATTCTCAGAAATTCGACTCTCACAATAACATCGTTCAAATTCAGTCGAGGCCCTTGACATTGGCTCTAAGGCTAAAACTTAAGTTTATATAACTGCACGGAGCTCTGCAGTGAGGAGCGCATGTTTCCTGTGCTGTGACAAGATGGAAGGCACTCTAACTGCTTGTATTCTTGACGCCAAGTCATTACTGCTGGATACTGTTTGCTGCTTAACTGCATTGAGTATTGTCTGCAGGATTTGGAGGGGATCCCCATGGCTAACAATCAAGACTGCACATCTGCAGAATGAACATTACTTAATTGGATGCACATTTAGGAGCACTATACTTTTTCTTTTTTGGTAAGAAATGTAAGTAAGACACATTGAAAGCTAAGGCTTAATTTGTTCTACTGATTCTTGGAAGAACACTGTATCAGTGCAGCTTGTTAAGTTGCTTTCATCCGTATAATATTATAATTATCTTGGCGGAGCAAGTTAAAGGAAAATGAGATGATGGTGTGTACTCCATGAAAATTGAGCAGATTAGTTGCCTATTAGTTTGCAATCAAAGTCATAACTTCATTTTTAATTCTTAATCTTTTAAAATTGTTTAGATGGGCCAATTTGCATCCGTAAACTTTGAAATGGATTTCTGAGATTCCAATTATTGAGCTCATTTCTATAATTTTGTCTCTGCATTGCCAATTTATTTGTTGATTTTCAATAAAAAAATGCAATGGACTGATTATTATTTCCAATGGACTTTGACAGATCTCAAGTCTACTTCTAGCAAGTAGCCTTGTAAGAGAAGCAGAGCTTCCAGCATAGAGGATGCTAGTACGATTATTTATCTAGGCAAGTAAATTTTTGTAGATTTTTTTTTTTTTTTTTGCTGGAAAACTAAAGATTGGTGAGTGGTGACTGCAATCTACAAAAATGAAAATCATGAGTAATGCAAACGTGGATGGATATATTAGTTACCCTTGAAATTCTGACTCTATAGTTGCCATAGCATTTGCAAGCCTAGAAGCAACATCATCAACACATTCTCCACCTTCTGGCCTCATGAATGGATCTTTCTCATCTAAAGCCCATATCTCTGCATACTGTTGTTAAAGAAAGAACAGAATTTTAATAAATACTTAATTGCGAATAGCATAAAATGGTATATATGTTAGCATCAGGGTTATAAAACAGTGGCATATTGTAGACTTCACCCAAATACTGATCGAACTTCAGCAGTCAATTATATATGCTATTATATTATATTATAATAAGCACCTTTACTTGCCACTTACTTTATCATGTGACATAAGTTCAAATGAAGGACCAAAGAAGCGTTCTCGAAGATCTTCCATCACCTGTCCAGTAAAATGTATTTTATGAACAATGCAAATAAAAGGCAAGAAGTGAAAAAGCTTACTAAATTTGATGAGCTAAATTAGTATAGAGTCTGCGAAAAAGCTCAATAATTATTTTTATAATAAGTATTTGAACCTAAGACATGCCCAAATCCCGCCACACTGTACCACCTATGCCAAGGCCCATGAGCAAACACTATGTTCAAAATATTGGGAACAAAATTTCCCAATCACATCTAATCCCTTGCATTTATCCTCAACAAATACTAAACTAATCTCAATAAGATATATCTTTAAGAGGGTGTGTGGAATAACCAACCTTACATTGAGGACCTTCAAATGGAAGATTCAACACTGATGCAACAATTTTAGCAGTGTGAGTTGTTCTCGAAAATGGAGAGTAACAAATGCGGACATTTTCAAGTGGTATGTTATTTTCCTTCAGCACCTGCACACATAATACAGTCAGCCTGCAAATATTTTCAAGTGGTTTGCGGACATTCATTTGGTGTGTAGAATGCTTAGATCAAACAATGGCCAAACAACAAGAGTCAACAAAATAAATCCTGCAACACCGATGCGTATTGGTGCTAGCCAGAAGCCATTCCTTTCCCAGTTCACTCATTCTCCTATAGCAGGTGCCTTTCGCAGGTAGATATTGATTTGATAGAGCTGCTAAATCTTGTTGATAATCATTTAAGTTCAGCAATGATCAGTGGTCCAAAGTATCTGACTAAGCCAAATTTAGAAAAATTTCAAGTAAAACAACCAGCCAAATTATACAAGCTTAAACATCTAACAGCAACATTGCATCATACAATGAAAATGATCTTAAGAAAATTTTATGAATTAGACAGTGAAAAGCTGAAGCCTGCCCACATCAGCCGCAAAACAAAAACATATAACATAGTTTTGCATCAAAAAAATTGAACTAGGTAAATTACACTTGCTTCAGATCAGATAAAAGGCAGTGGAGCATAAGAAGGATAAAGATAGACCTTAAGCAGGAAATCACAAATTACACACGACTACCTTTTGAAATAACTCTCCAGCCAACTCTGCTTGCTTAACACCTTCAGGCGCCAATTGATATTTAGCAAGCGTACCATTTTCCTGTTAGCACACTAGCCAGCAGTTAATAACTTCAAGTAGATCATATCACCAGAGAACATTTCCTTAGCCCTAAAGTACACCACTGACAAAACCAGTCATGGCATGAAAAATTCCACTCTGTTATAAAGAGATACAACTCAACTCAAATAAACCTCTGATTCCAACCATATGGGGTCAACTACATTTACTGCTTTTGTCCCCTTTTTTTTATATCCAAATGAACATCTACCACATATAAAGCTATTTTTTATTTTTTATAAAAGGGAAACTTTCAAAAGAAGGGTCCTTTGGACTTGCCTTTAGCTAGTAAAACCTATGGGCAACTGACACTTTTGACGGGCTAAACAGTTTATGCTCATGCCCAGGAGCACATATGAAGCTTTTTCCCTTTATTTCCAAAAGAAAAAGGGAAAAAGAAAGTTTAAAACTTGAAAACATATTTCTTAAAAAGAATCAGTTGTGAAATAGCAATTAGATATATAAAAAGTATAATGAGATAAAAAATTTCACAACTTTGAAGCAGCGTAGTGTACAACAAAAGTGTGTCAATGACTCAATTACAACTTACCACCCCAACCAATTATGAAGTACAGGTACTATTACTTTTGCATTTCTAGCATTGCCCATTAGAACATGAAGCCAAAACATGAGCTATATCACACAAAATTCACATCCAATTCAAAATGATATTACCATGTCCAAAGCATTACTAGTGTTATACAACTTAAGATTATGTCAAAAAATTAAAGACCCATGTACAAGAATCTGGCAGAAATGAAAATCACACACAAAATCGCAAAATTTGTATTGCAAAACATAATAAAGACTTAATTTTTAAAGGGAAATCAAAGTGGAAAGAGACGAACCAAGGAGGAGACAATAAGGCCTCTCTCGTTTGGAATGCTCTTGCCATGCCTCAGGACCCAGTATCTGTTGCGTGTAAACGACGTGGTTTCCATGGCCAATATTCTCAGTCTCAGTTCTTTCTCTACACACCGTGTAGTAGGAGGCTCTCCCTCTACACGCTGTGTAAGCTTTGGGTTCTGAATTTCCCTCTCTCTTCTCTTTTATAGTAAACCATTTGGGTAGTAGTGCTCAATAATTTGTGGTCCAGTGGGTACTCAATGAGCTCAATGGGTCATTAACAGAATTTAGAATTTAGGATCGTCGTCCATTAAGGGTGAGTTTGGTTGGGCTTTTTGAAAAAGTGTATAATGAAAAAGTTGAATTTTGAAAAAGTGCATAATGAAAAAGTTGAGTTTTAAAAAGCTGTCCATTAAGTGTATGTTTAGATACCAATAAAAAATTAAAATTATTTTACTATTTAACTTATTTTTACTATTATTTATAAATTTTAGTGGCACTTTTTGGTATTATTTATAGGCCTTACTATACTATTTTAACTAACACTTTCGGCAATAAATTTTTAATTTCAGCAAAATAAGCGGTATCCAAATAGACCCTAAAAAAAATAGTTTCTCCAAAATCGTCTAACAAGATGAAGATGCTTTCTCAAATATCGATTTCAACTGTCTCTTTGTACACACAATATATAACCGAGGACAATGAGATGAGTAGATGAAAGTTTATCAGTGTAATTCTTTTTTATATTTATGTAATTTAATAGTTGAGACTTGAGAGATCTGAGATTTGAAAACTAGAGATCTTTTTTATATTTATGTAATTTAATAGTTGAGACTTGAGAGATCTGAGATTTGAAAGCTAGAGATCTATTGAAAATATTTAGCTATAAGTCACACTAGCAATTATCACAGTCTGTCACGTCAAAAGTATGGCAAAAAGTTATAGAATATTTTATGGTCTAAAGTCATTCACAATTATCCAATGAATTGGCATCATAACCTATAGTCTTCAACTTCTTCTTTTTTTAAGTGTTGGTCTAGTAGAAATCCATTAAGTACAAAATAGAACGAACTTAGTCGTAATGGCCATAGCCATCCTAATTGAAAAAGATTTAGTCTAAATTAAGTCATTTAAGAAAGCTCAATAGTAAAACTACAAATGATCTGTGTGAATTGAGAGGGAGTAAATTAAATTTGGTCTAAAATTAACTTATTTTTAGCCAACTCTGCTCTACTCCCCCTCCCCCCAAAATCCAAACAAACTCTAAAGCTTGTTTAGACCCTCAATTCTAAAATTACGGCTTAATTACTTTTTGTCTACTCAACTGAGTGCAAAATAAAAGTAAATTAAGTGCAATTAACCAAGACTACTACCTAGTGCATGGGCATACATAATTAGCAATTAAATGCAAAGCACAAAGAGCAAAGGAAGAGAGATGTAAACACAAGATAACACGGCGATGTGTTATCAAAGAAAAAAATCGAAGTGCTCGGAGTAAAACAACCTCTCCATAGCCCTCTAAGTTGAATCAATCCACTAGTAAATAAGTTGCAGTAGAAGGATTACAATATAGACCCTTCAAGCCTAGACTACCCTCTGTACTTAGACCCTCCAAGTGCCAGCTACCAATGGGCTTCACTGAGCATTGTCTTCACTAGCTTTCTGGATCTCGCAATCAACTCCAATTGCATTAACCAAAGAATGGTTTCATCCAATGCTTCTCATGAGCACCAAAACAACTCACAACACTCAAAATGGGTGAGGTATGTGTTTGAGCTAAGAACCTCTCAAAGAGTATGGAATTAGAGAAGTAGGAATAGAGGAAAAGTAAGAGAAATGTGTAGAGGATTGTGGCTGTGCAATCTCTAATTCTCAAATAGATTTTTAGGGTTTTTTCTCTAAAATTATGCTTACAATTTTGTGGGTAATATGGGCTTATACAGTGTGGGTAAAAAAATGAGAAAAAGCACACAAACAAGCTAACGTGCATCTCGCAAGTTGGGTCGTGAGTTGGCCAAGTCACGAGCCACTCGCAAGATGCCATCAGGCACTAAAACTCCAGCTTCTAGCATGTACTCCTCATGTAGCCTTTCGTGAGTTGCTCCACTTGTGAGCCAGTCATGAGCAAGTCGCAAGTTGCTCTGTTCTTCACCAATTTCACACAACACTAACCCATTACATTGAATCCCACAAACATACAGGAGAAATGATTGAGGAAATACAATCAAATTTGACACAAAATTAAAGTCAATAATAACAAAAATTGAAAATCACAACTTTACAATTTACATTGCTACTAGAAGTCCATTTAGCTAGCAGATGAGTCACCCTTTCCATCTATATTAAGTCATTGACCCAGAAGGAAATGAATAGAATGAAAGGATGGGAATATATAACTCTTGGTATGTCTTTAACCATTTATTTTATCTCTCAACTTATACACTAGCAACTATCATTAATACCTCGGCATCGAACATATACTATTGTCTTTTTATAGATTGATAACACAAATTTTTTTTTTGGTGGAATAGAAATTCATTAAGTAGAAAATAGAACAAACTTAGCCTTAATGGCCACATCCATCCTAATTGAAAAATACTTGTTCTAAATTAAGTAATTTACATTGCTACAAGAAGTCCATTTAGCTAGAGACGAGTCACCCTTTCCATCTATATTGAGTTATTAAAGTACATCATATCACTATACATAACTTTCAATTTCATATTAACTTTCAAACTTATTGTTAAGATCCTAACTTTTTAGGACATATGTGATTGGATGTTTGGAACATATGTCAACATTTTATGTATTGGCTAATCCTTTGATAAAATGCACTTTACTCGTAATTAGATAGATCTAGGATGTGTTTAATACTTCAAGGATCAAGAGTTCAAATCCAAGTATTGAAGCCATGCAAGTCTGTTCAAGAATCAAGTAATGAAGTGCTGGATTTTAAAGCTTAACAGCTAGCATCTATTGAGGTTTAAAAGTTACTGAAGCCTGTGGCTCAACAGCTAGCTCGATAGATGGCTATCTATCGAGGTTTACCAAACTCAGTTTTTCAGAGCTGTTTTTCATCCACTCCGTAAGTATGTGTTTGGGTTTTCTTTTCTTACAACCCTAAACATATATAAGGATTTTAAGGGTTGTATTAGGTTGCACAGGTGAGAACACAATTGCACAAAAGCAAAATTCCTCAAGTGTGACTGGAAACCTAGTTTGCCCTAATTCTTGAAAAAGCTGTTGTGTTTGTACACCGCAGGGTTTTGTGACCGAGCAAATTTGTGATCTTCATCAGTTGATGAACAGAAGAACTTTGCAACCAACATCCTTCCCAAGTTGGTGATCAAGTCGCGTACTAAGATCCGCGCATCTTTTAGTTAGTCACGTACTGAGAACCGTGCAATACAATAAGAGATTGTCACTACAGAACAAGTCCAATTGGGTATTGGGGTAAGGGTTCAATTGTAGGTTGGTATAAAGTACTTTAATTCCTTTACTTGTAACCGTTTGTTTTGATAATAGTGGATTCTCGGGAGTGGTGACCTTAAAATCACCCGATAGGCTTTTTGCGGTGTAGGTCTTCCCCATTCGTAAACAAATCACCGTGTCAATTAATTTACGCTGCATAATTAGTTATTTGGTAATTTGTTTGTGCTACCATGCTCATTGTATGTAATTACCTAATTAATTTATTTAGCTAATTAATTGGATAATTCATTACAATGGGTCAATACATTTTTGGTCTATCATAACTAATCTTAACTGAATTGGATTGGTTAATTCTTGAATGCAAATAAATGAGAGAGCAGGTCACTTCAAAGGGACTTGGACTTCCTAAAGAAAAGAGAGGGAAAAAGTTTTGAGCTTGAAGTAGTTGATACTTTCTAATTGATCATACAATCCTTCTATAGCTGCTTATAAGCACTCAACTTGCAGCATAATTGTCTAACTAACTTGTCTAACCAACCTATAATTAGGCATATGCTCAATACCAATTTGTCACAAGACTAATTCAAATTGTAACAAGTATTACAACTAACAATCTATTACATCCATGTTACATCCAACTAACTATCGTTGCTGCATTATTACATGCTTATTTCAACAACTACAATGAATGCTTTTTTTGATAAGTACAATGAATGCTACTAGTTATATTTCTACTAACTTGGATCTCCAAAAACTAGCCAAATACATTGGATCAACTTCCACAGCTTCTTAGCAGTGATAGAAACTCTACAATAGCTCATTAGAAAAGACGTCACCACAATGAACTCATTCCAGCTCAATGGTCTTAGCACTTATGATATCTTTTTCATATTAGGAGCTATTTTGATAACCACAACTGCACCTCCATTCAAGAGGATTTCTTCATACTTAAGATGCATGAATGTTGCTATTTTTGGTATATGGGTGTAATTTAAGAAAAATAGGAGATGTCTTTTAGAAGAAAAGTCCAGCCTCATATTTTTACTAATAATTAGTTCTAAGAAATTCCATATAACTTCAAAGAATTTGTAAGTTATGTACAACTAATAATTACAATTGCAACAAAATTATAGGTAAATTACCTTTAAAAAAAGGAATTTCGAAAGTTATGAGCTTTACCTGGTTGTATTTTATGTATATTTGAATTCAATGCAACTTTAGACTTGAGGCTTATAACTGAAATACCAACCATAACCCCATAATAGTCACATCTCGACAGCTGGCAAATGTTCCAACTCCCAATCACTCTTTCACCCATAACCCATTTAAATGTTGTTCAAAACACCCGAACACACCCACCCAAAGCAAATCAGCTAGAAACCATCACAAATCCACCAAAAAAATAACAAAAACAAAAACAAAGGAAATCAAAAACAAATTTATATATATATATATATATAGAGAGAGAGAGAGAGAGAGACCTTGGGTAGCTAAATTTGAAGATTGTTTATTAATTTCACTAATGAGGACAGCAACTCAGCTATCCATGATTGAACTAAATTAGTGGACAGCCCTAATAGCACATTCAACTCAACAATAAAAAAACTAAGGTTGAACCTGAAAGAAAAATATAAAAATTAAGATTAAAACCACATTTGTCCTATCTATAGAAGGTTAAAGGGAAAGCATTAGTCATACTGCTAAAATCATATATATGCTTATGAAGGTATTCAAATCCAAAATATGTGTACAATAAATTTTAGGCGAAAAACCCTTTTTAGTCCCTACATTTTCAGGCGATTTCCACTTTGGTCCCTAACTTTTTTTTCCACCAATTTTAGTCCCTGTCCTGGAAAACGCCTATTGTTTTCGTCCCTGACGTTACATCAGAGACAGAAATTACACAACTGGCAAACGGCACAGTGCTAAAAGCTGACGTGACCATTAAAATAATAATAAAAAATGCCACGTCAGCATTTAAATTAAAAAAATTAATTTATTAATTTTAACTAAATAAAAAAATTAAAAACAGAAATTAAAAAAAAAAAACCAAACTTTGAGATCAAACAGTCCAATCTCCAAATCTAAGAACAAAGAAAGCAAGTCCAATCTCCAGATCTAAGATCAACCAAAGCTTAAAAACAAAGCTTGAACAAGAAAAAATAAGGACCCATTCCAGATCCAAGAACAAAGAAAGAAGAAAACACCCACAAAAAATCCATAAACAACCCAATCCAGTGGCGCCGTGGGTCTGGCAGTAGTGTGGATCTGGTGGCGCCGTGGGTCTGGTGGTTTCGGTGGTGTGGTCCTCTGATAGGTTGCCAACCTCGCCTCCGATGATGGGTTGCTCAAGCTCGTCGATGATGGGTTGCCAAGCTCGCCGATGATGGTTGTGATTTCTCGCCGATGATGGGTTGCTCAAGCTCACCGATGATGGGCTGGGTTTTGTGTGTTGGGTTGCTCCGATGATGGGTAGTCGTGCGATGGTAGTTGTGCGATGGTCGTGCCTCCAATGATGGGTTGCTCTAGCGACGACGGTGGCTAAATGTGGTAGTGATCTAGTTTTAGATCTGGGTTTTGTGTGTGTTTTGATATGGGTTTTGATCTAGAGGCACTGATCTGGGTTTTGTGTGGGTTTTGTGTGTGTTTTGCAGTGGGGCATGGATTGATTTTTTTTCTTTTGGGTTCGAATGGGTTGGATGTGGCAGTAATTTGGTGGGTTTTTTGTCGGTGTTTTTTTCTTTCTTTGTTCTTAAATATGGAATTGGGATCTTATTTTTTCTTGTTCAAGACACGATTTGATCTCAAAGTTTGGTTTTTTTTTTTTTAATTTATGTTTTTAATTTTTTTTATTTAGTTAAAATTAATAAATTAATTTTTTTAATTTAAATGCTGACGTGGCATTTTTTTATTATTATTTTAATGGCCACGTCAGCTTTTAGCACTGTGCCGTTTGCCAGCTGTGTAATTTCCGTCTCTGATGTAACGTCAGGGATGAAAACGGGAGGCGTTTTCCAGGACAGGGACTAAAATCGATGGAAAAAAAAAGTTAGGGATCAAAGTGGAAATCACGTGAAAATGTAGGGACTAAAAGGGGTTTTTCGCCTAAATTTTATAGAAGGGGTGAATGCTTTCATGGTTAACGTTTATAGAAGTGGATATGCATGCGGATTTGTGCAAATGTGCATGACAAATGCCTCCACACTGCATATATCAAAATGGTCACAACTGTGGGATGATACCTAACAAGTAGATATTCTTCTGAACTCATTGGGTCAGCAGTGCATATAAAATTGGAAGTCCTTTGAGATGAATTTCTAAAACTATAGGTAATCTCATTAAGTTCTTACATGGATCAAACTTAATTGATGCAACTTTCCTAACTCAAATAAAGAAAAAATCTTCAAACATCACATGCTTTCTAGTTTATACAGGACAAATCTGAAATATAATGACTGAAATGACAATTAATTAAGAGCTCCAGTGTAACATTGCCTAGCATCTCATTACCAAGGCACCAATAACAGTACCATTGGGCCATACATGCCAAGTATTACCAAACACAACATAATCGATGCTAGAAAACTCCCATATAGCATGGCAGCATGTCACTATACATATATCATGAGAAGAAATGCCAGTGCCACCAATAAATACTTCCTGACCCTGATATATTGCCAATATAATGGAAGGATTCAATTTACAAGTATGGCTTTTAAAACCAACCAATTTCTAATATGCTGTAACAACAAACTACTCCAAATCAAACAATCACTTGGAACAACACTTAGTCAAACTATGAACTCCATCAATAAAACATGAGAAAGATACATCATAAGAGAAGCTTCAAGATATATATGATCTTTTAAAAGATAGAATACAGGGGTAGATAAGGAAATTGTAATCAAAGAATCATGTGTAAAATAAAACATAAAATTACAGAAGATCAAATCTAACGGTGAAGTTTAGAATGCATGAATGAATGACTTTTGGTTAAATTCATCATTTTTATTCCTACTAGAGTTGTAGATTTTGACTATAAGATGATTGCAAAATCATATAATCAGTCAGTATAATTCTAGGTTTGATGATATATTGTTATAATTTTAAATTTTGTTCACAATAAGATTCTGAGGTCTTAGTTTTACTTTCTAAGCTAAGTTTATGTTGTAAGTAATGTCAAGAAATGGAAAGAAGACTTGTTTGAATAAAACATAAATTCACACTAATAGTCTTAACTTAATGTTATAAAAGGTGAAAGAGGCCCATTTTTTTACTGTTGTAATAATACATTCATTTCAATAATATAGAACTAATGCTCAACCCAAAAGGAAAATGCAAAAATAAGAATTGAAACCACATTTGTCCTTTCTATACACAATTGAAGTGGATATAGAAATTACATGGCACACATTGATAGATCAACTCTTTGCAAGGACAACTACATTCATGACATGGAGGGTCATCTTCAGTTTCCTCAACGAAAGTAGGGGGTGTTGGTGACAATCAAATGTGTAAGCCCCTCCAAACTTCAAATTTGGGTATTTCCCAAGAATACATTTGGGATGTGCATGATAAGTGCAATCTGTACAGTAGTAGAACCAATGATTTGAGTTTTGTTCTTCTTCACAAATATCATAATAATATTTACTAGAATCATCTTCAGATGTATAACTGAGAGTGAAGGAATGCTTATGTTGTTTGTGCCTTGTGGTTTGTTGTCACACATTTAAAGTCAAGTGCAAAATTCACAAGTGGTACGATGAAATACTAGATTTCTTCTATCACCACAACTACTACAACTCTGTGTAAAGCTTGTGTAGGAGAGGATGAGTCGATGCTTATGACCTTCATGGGTAAGGATTTCTAGGACCAAACTACATTGAACATCAATTTTAAAGTTGCACGTCACACAAGTGTAGACAAAACCATTGCAATATTGGCTATAGGCATTACACTTGTTACCAGAAGGTATCTTTGGAAGGAGGGTGAGTTGGTATTGATGAAGTAGGTGTTACTTTTTCATTAGTAAATTAGCACAAGATTTATGAAAAAGAAGCTACACTTGGCACAACTGTAAAAAAGGGGGAGAATAGCTCTTACACACCTGTCGCATTTTTCTTCGTTATTGTGAACCTCTTCATCAGTAAGCTTTAAGTCATGCTTGTGACTGAATTGTTCAATTTCTACGGCTATTACAGTTTCGTCCTCTCCCACTTTGATTTTTTTGAATTTGTAAGCTGACTCAATAGAATGATCGAGCTTTGCATCTTCGTTCTCCCCATCTTTAAGTTTCAACAAATTTATGTCCTCCCTATTTCTCTAGTCTATAGCACAATTAAGGTGGGCAACGAAATCGCATTTGGAGCAATAGTAAAGCCCATAGCTTATGTCCACTTTTTGAACACAGAGTAGATAAAATTGGGAGTCGAATTCATGCAATTCAAGAGAAGAATGGGTGACGTGGAGAGGGTGCTTGTGACGTAAAACTTTGAGTCTACGTGGGAATCGATAAGCACGCCTTCTAATGAATCCATAAACTGCATGTGTTACATGGATAAGGCATACCTTTGTCTTCTTTGCCACAAAGGTCGCAAGTGAACATGATCCACTTCCAAATGGATGTCAATGGATGTGTCGTGGAATTCAGCTTCCAAGGTGGGAGGTAAAGAAGCACATCTAACATGAAGGTTGAAGTCGCAATGGTAACACCAATAAGTGTATTCCCAGTTATGTACTTTGCAGATTTTGCACTCACCTTTTTGGTCAACGAGAATAAGAGGATGGATTGGGTGCAAGGGATGGTGCAACCCAAGGGGTAGTTCCGCACATGATTTGTGATGGTATCTCGCATTGCATTTTTTACAACTGTAGCTGGGACCCAATATTTGTTTGTTACACCTATAACAACTGTTTCCACTTCTGTCGTCTTGATTGAAGACCAAGGGATGCTCCAAATGGCAAAAATGTTAAAGCGGCTCCATCAAATCTTGTATGACATACACAGTCATAGATAAAATAACATCCAATTTGTTTAGAGAAAAAAAAAAATGTGACTTATTAATACAACAAGGGTTGGTACACTGAATCAAAATCTATATCATATAAAGAGGAAACGAAAGAGAGAGAGATAGAATTAGAGTTTTATCAAAATCCAACAATACCAATTAGATTTTGATGGGGTATGATAAAATACAACTCCAATTTCGTCCATAGAGATCGTCCAAGACAAGTAAGGTGCAAGGATGAGGCGTTGCACAGTCAAGTGAGGGCCTCAGGACGAGGTAAGCTGACTGAAGGGCCTCAGGATGAGGTAAGCTGACTTGAGGTTCTCAGGACGAGGAATTCTGGATGACACATTGACACTTGGAAAAATTCATGAGTGTGTAAAACAACTCCGTATCATACGTGTAACTCCTTGTGACCGTTACACATAAAGAATGTAACTCCTAAACAGTTGAGGAAGTTATATTCTAACACACACATCTTCTCAAATTAAGGGGAGGTTACAAACCCAATAACTACTCTTAAGACACTATATAAACGTTGATTCAGACCAAGAAAAGCTACGTTCTATGATTCCTAAAAAGTTGGAACTCAAAAATAATAGAGAGAAAACTGACTTTGTCATCGGAGGGTTATTAGCTAGCAACCTCAGTCACCTTTGATTACTGTTCTTTCTTTTTCAGGCCATCAAGACAATCGGTAGTCTTCTCTAATTTGAAGCATCCAGTCTACTGATTTTCTTCGCATCATCAGATTTAAAGAATATCGCATTTCTGCCGCTAAGCTTATAAATGATGATGATGATGATGATGATGATCGCTAGTTGGGGTTGTTGAATTTGGACCGATTTTTTATGTTTAATTGTAAGATTGATGAGTTGGGGATTCTAAGCAAAATATGGGTGTGAGTAAGTGAAGAGTGAAAGAGTGACAACTACATTTAAACAAAATCTTGCACATCAGGTGCTTGAGGTGGTTAATTTTGGACTGAAAATTGGAAAGATTGTTTGAAAGGTATGGGCCATGGAGGTGGTGCATTTTTATTGTTGGGTGACATATGGAGTTAGTGCTACAGTATCCCTAAATTTTAATAGTAATGTTTATTTAAATTTAAATTAATTATCATAAAAACATACTGTATCATTCTTTTATTTTTTAATTTTATAATAATTTAAAAGGAGGAAGCCAAGATTAGAAAGTTAAAAATATTGCGATAGATAGCAATTTTTTTTTTCTTTTTTTTATATAGAAAATACTTGTGTAACTTTTACAAAACTTTTTTTTCTTCATAAAAATGGTTTGCTAAACACACTATTGATTTTTATTTCTTTTCTACAATCATCATACTCACCAAATATTTAGATGATCTATCATTCTTGTCAAATATCAAGATACTTAGGTATTAAAGACTCACTCATTTACGAAGATCCCTTATACTCTTCTTTTTTTCTTTTTTTATTTGTATTCTAAAATATACTAAACGAATATCCTTATAGATTTAAGGATAAATAGCAACCCATTGTAGTGAAATTGTGTATTTGATTAGCCCATAATGGACATTTGATACAATTATTTGTAAAAAAAAAAAATATATATATATATATATATAAATAAAAAGATTGGTAACATTTGTGAACTAATGTCTCACCTTTAATATGAGACAAAATGAATATTTGACAGATATTGGTTCAAGTTAGTCTTTGGGTAGCTTTTACAAAAGTTATATTGTTCAATACTTTTTTTTGGGCGGTACATGATAATGGTTTGCTAAAGCAATTGTTGGAAAAAAATTCCTTTCCAACCATTATTATACTAACCAAATATTAAGGTGATCTATTATTCTCTTTTAATACCATTGTGATTGGACATTAGCAACTCACTTGCTCTTTATCTTTTTGTTGTTGTGTTCTCAAATATAAGGAAAAACTAACCTTTCGCATTTCATCCTCAGACTATTAAGTGCGATTCATTAGGTTCCCTAATTAAACAAATACAAGGCCCACGGCCTAATATACACTTATGGGCCCTTTATCCCTACATACCTAATTAATTTTCTTTAGTTTGAGTATATTTTAAGTTATTATTAGTTAATTTAACTTGTTTCTTTCAAAAAACTATACTTCCGTTTAATACTTTTGGTTCAATACATTTTTAGTTATTATTTACATTTATTTTAAGTTATTATCTACGTAATCATGCTTTGTCACTGTAGGATTTATTGCAAGTAGTATTTGAAAGGCATGAAGAATATTATGTTTGTCCACCCCCCTGTTCCCTTTTTCCATTTTCTTTCTTTTTGAAAAACTCAAGTATTAGATTGATGTGGTAAAAAAATAAAAAAGAAGCAGGATTACCTTCATAATTTAAAACACACTAAAAAAGGAAAGAGAAAAGGGAAAAAAGAAGAAGAAGGAATCTACGATCTATAAGAAATCTTACAAATATTTTTTCAATTCTTAATATTCTTATATAACAATCAAGAAAATATGAAACAACATCAACACAAAAATACTTTGAAAAAGTGGACTTCCTTTTCTTTACATAAAATCAACTCAATCAAATTTAAAAATTATGTGTACTTTGTTTTTTTGAAGAAGTATATTGTTCTTTCTTCTATAAAGGGGTTTACATAATTCAAATGCCAACCAAAGCATAAAAAGATTCAATGTCGTTATCTGTAATAATAATTAATAAAGTATATTGTTTTTAAAGGATTGAGAAGGACACTTCTTTTACTTTATGTAAAATCGACTCAAAAAAATTTAAAAATTATATGTACTACTTTGTTTGTTTGAAGAAGTATAATGTTCTTTCTTTTGTAAAGGGGTTTGCATAATTCAAATGTCAAGCAAAGCATAAAAAGATTCAATGTCCTTATCTATAATAATAATTTTTTTTAAAGAAAGTATATTGTTTTTAAAGGTTTGAGAAGAAAGACGATTAGACATTTGGAAGTAGTATTTGAAAGGCATCAAGAATATTATATTTGTCCTCTTTCGATTTTCTTTCTTTTTGAAAAACTCAAGTATTAGACTGATTTGATAAAAAAATAAAAAGAGAAACAGGATTACCTTTATAATTTAAAACACACTAAAAAAGGAAAGGAGAAAAGGGAAAAAAGAAGAAGAAGAAGGAATCTATGGTCCATAAGAAATCTTACAATATTTCTTCAATTCTTAATATTCTTTTATAACAATCAAGAAAATAAGAAAATACATTAACACAAAGATACTTAGAAGAAGTTGTCTTCTTTTTCTTTACATAAAATCAACTCAATCAAATTTTAAAATTTTATGTACTTTATTTTTTTGAAGAAGTATATTGTTCTTTCTTCTGTAAAGGGGTTTGCATAATTCAAATGTCAATCAAAGCATAAAGAGATTCAACATCTTTATCTGTAATAATAACTAATAAAGTATATTGTTTTTAAAGTATTAAGAAGGACACTTCTTTTCTTTATGTCGAATCGACTCAATCAAATTTAAAAATTATATGTATACTTTGTTTGTTTGAAGAAGTATATTGTTGTTTCTTTTGTAAAGGAGTTTGCATAATTCAAATGCCAAGTAAAGCAGAAAGAGATTCAACGTCCTTATTTATAATAATAATTTTTTTTAAAGAAAGCATATTGTTTTTAAAGGATTGAGAAGAAGGACAATTAGGCATTTGGAAGTAGTCTTGGAAACGCATGAAGAATATTATGTTTGTCCCTCCCCTTCCCCTCGCGTTCCCTCTTTCCATTTACTTTCTTTTTGAAAAACTCAAGTATTAGACTAATGTGGTAAAAAAATTAAAAAGAAACAGGATTACCTTCATAATTTATAACACACTAAAAAAGGAAAGGGAAATGAGGAAAAAAAGAAAAAACAAGAAGAATGAATCTATGGTTTATAAGAAATCTTAAAATATTTCTTCAATTCTTAATATTCTTTTATAGCAATCAAGAAAATTAGAAACAACATCAACACAAAGATACTTTGAAGAAGTTGACTTCTTTTTCTTTACATAAAGTCAACTCAAACAAATTTAAAAATTATGTGTACTTTATTTTTTTGAAGAAGTATATTATTCTTTCTTCTGTAAAGGGGTTTACATAATTCAAATGTCAAGCAAAGCATAAAGAGATTCAACATCTTTATCTGTAATAATAACTAATAAAGTATATTGTTTTTAAAGGATTAAGAAGGACACTTCTTTTTCTTTATGTAGAATCGACTCAATCAAATTTAAAAATTATATGTATACTTTGTTTGTTTGAAGAAGTATATTGATCTTTATTTAGTAAAGGGGTTTGCATAATTCAAATGCCAAGCAAATCATAAAGAGATTCAACTTCTTTATCTCTAGTAATAATTTTTTTAAAAGAAAGTATATTGTTTTTAAAGGATTGAAAAGAATGACAATTAGGCATTTGGAAGTAGTCTTTGAAAGGCATGAAGAATATTATGTTTGTCCCCCCTCCCCCCGCGTTCCCTCTTTCCATTTTCTTGCTTTTTTAAAAACTCAAGCATTAGACTAATGTGATAAAAAAATAAAAAAGAAACGAGATTACCTTCACAATTTGAAACACACTAAAAAAGGAAAGTGAAAAGGGGAAAAAGGAAAAACCAAGAAGGAATCTATGGTTTATAAGAAATCATAAAATATTTATTCAATTCTTAATATTCTTTTATAACAATCAAGAACATAAGAAACAACATCAACACAAAGATACTTTGAAGAAGTGGACTTTTTTTCTGTACTTAAAATCAACTCAATCAAATTTAAAAATTATGTGTACTTTTTTTTTTTTAAGAAGTATATTTTTCTTTCTTCTATAAAGGGGTTTGCATAATTTAAATTTTAAGCAAAATATAAAGAGATTCAACGTCTTTATCTGTAATAATAATTAATAAATATATTGTTTTTAAATGATTAAGAAGGACACTTATTTTTCTTTATGTAGAATCGACTCAATCAAATTTAAAAATTATATGTATACTTTGTTTGTTTGAAGAAGTATATTGTTCTTTTTTTTGTAAAGGGATTTGCATAATTCAAATGCCAAGCAAAACATAAAGAGATTCAACGTCCTTATCTATAATAATAATTTTTTTTAAAGAAAGTATATTGTTTTTTAAAGGATTGAGAAGAAGGATAATTAGGCATTTGGAAGTAGTATTTGAAAGGCATGAAGAATATTATGTTTGTCCCCGCCCCCCCTTCCGCGTTCCCTCTTTCCATTTTCTTTCTTTTTGAAAAACTCAAGTATTAGACTAATGTGGTAAAAAAATAAAAAAGAAACAGGATTACCTTCAAAATTTAAAACACACTAAAAAAGGAAATGAAAAAGGGGAAAAAAAGAAAAAACAAGAAGAAGGAATCTATGGTTTATAAGAAATCTTAAAATATTTCTTCAATTCTGAAGATTCTTTTATAACAATTAAGAAAATAAGAAAAAACATCAACACAAAGATACTTTGAAGAAGTTGACTTCTTTTTCTTTACATAAAATCAACTCAATCAAATTTAAAAATTTTGTGTACTTTGTTTTTTTTAAAGAAGTATATTGTTCTTTCTTCTGTAAAGAGGTTTGTATAATTCAAATGCCAAGCAAAGTAGAAAGAGATTCAACGTTTTTGTCTGTAATAATAATTAATAAAATATATTGTTTTTAAAGGATTGAGAAGGACACTTCTTTTTCTTTATGTAGTATCGATTCAATCAAATTTAAAAATTATATATATACTTTGTTTGTTTGAAGAAGTATCTTGTTCTTTCTTTTGTAAAGGAGTTTGCATAATTCAAATGCCAAACAAAGCATAAAGAGATTCAATGTCCTTATCTATAATAATTACTTTTTTTAAAGAAAGTATATTGTTTTTAAAGGATTGAGAAGAATGACAATTAGATCTTTTAACGTTATGCTATATTTTTTCATCCCTTTGGTATGTCTCTAACCGTTTTTTTTTTTATCTCTCAACTTATAGTTTTAGAATCTTTCACAACTTACCAACAAGTTAGTTTTCCTATTGGTAAGAGTATATGTTCGAGTTCCTCTGCTAACAAGGTGTTGACTATGGTATAGGTTCTTAGTATAAAAATAATTAGTGTGTATTTAGATACTGCTTATTTTGCTGAAAACTAAAAAAAATAAATTTTTTTTATTACTATTCATTAATGAAATCAGTGTTCATTGGCTTGTTTGCACTGTTCATGTCCTATAAACAGTGCAAGAGGCACTGGACTTAAAAAAAAAAAAAAGGCCCCAAACTCTAAACACAAACCAAATGGAGCTTTAGTATGCTATAATGATCACACCCAGATAAGAAAATCACAATGGGTTACCTTCTTTTAACCATTTTATTATTAGGAGAAAGGAATTCTTTAATCCATACAATTTCATCAATAACATTTCTAGCATACATAGCTAATCAACTAGCCACCATATTACCCTGCAATAAGCCTTATTTTTTATGCATTACAACTTAGGCCACATTAAGCTATTCATTTAAGGTAAAATTTTATCAGGAATTGAAAAAGTTGTCACCTGAGAAATTTTTTTCCCAAAAATGAATTATTATTGTATGCCCTTAGAGCACACATTAGCAAAATCCTAATTTTTATTATTCTTTTTGTATTTTTTTAAATCAAGGAAATAGAGTAATAAACTACATTTGAAAAAACAAAAAAGCACCTATAATTTCCTAGTGTTTATTAATACATTTTCTACAGAATCTTGAAAAAAAATGGTCCTGATAGAAATTAGAAAAAAAGAGTTTTTCCGGATTTTAATTTATTACGAGAGAGATTTTCCTACAAAAATAATGAAAGTTTCACATGAAAAAAGTCTCATATAATATTCCATGCACATTAAAATCTGTGAAAAATTAGAGTTTGTTTGTTTTCCCATCTCAAACTCATATTTTTATATTTTAAATAATATTATACACATATATTTACCCACACATATTTCAAAAAATTATAAAAAATTACAAAAATATCATTTCAAACTGCTCTACTAAATGCTCCTAAAAATCCTATGTTTTTTTTCCCAATAAACAAACGACAAAAACCCTTTCTTCATCTCTCATCCGTCTTTTAGTTTGATGACGTGGCAAAAAATCGTTTTTGTGTTTACACTCTAAAGTCTGTAATCTTCACAGATCACAGACTCATTAGAGTTCAATCTTAGATTCTACGCTTTCGGCTTTCCAAGGCACATAGCCCACAAATCTGCAGAGCTCAACAGATCGTTTGCAACACAGGCTTCACCGCATGGCTCTCAATCTCCGTCAAAAGCAAACAGGTACCTCTTATTCTCTCTCTCTGGATCTACTTCTTGCTTTAGATCTTTTTTTCCAATCTAAGAAATTGATTTGAAATTCCAACAATTAAACGAAAACCCATTTCGTTTCTCAGATTTTTAGCTTATATTCACTTAATTTCATCCATAAAGTTTGTATTTTTTAGATTCAGAAAAGAGATTGAAATGGGGTTTTTTTTTTTTTCATTGTTTAATGTTCAATTGGGTCTTAGAATTTTGGTTCAGAATGTTATTCTATGCATTAACAAAGTAACTGAAACAAAATTTGAGCAATTTAACAATAACCCATTTCATGTATGAGTGAATTAAGTGTGTTTATATATGTTATTGAGTTCGATCTGTACTATTGTTGTGGTTCAGAATGTATTATCCGAATGTTGAATCTGAACCAACCCCTGAACGCAACCGGTACTGCGAATGAAGAGGTGTACAAGATCTTGATCTATGATAAGTTCTGCCAAAACATCCTCTCCCCATTGATTCGTGTCAAGGACCTTCGAAAACACGGTGTGACCCTATACTTTCTCATTGACAAGGATCGAAAACCTGTCCATGATGTGCCTGCCGTGTATTTTGTTCAAGCCAATCAATCCAACGTTCAGCGAATCATTGCTGATGCGTCCCAGTCACTGTATGATAGTTTTCATTTGAATTTCTCGTCCTCTATACCTCGCCCCCTGCTTGAAGATCTGGCATCTGGGACTTTGAGTTCAGATTCAATTCAGCGGATTGCCAAGGTGCATGATCAGTATTTGGAGTTTGTGACATTGGAAGATAATTTGTTTTCGTTGGCACAAAAGTCTAGTTATGTGCAATTGAATGATCCATCAGCTGGGGATCGTGAGATTGAGGAGATTGTGGAGAGGATTGTTACTGGTTTGTTTTCTGTTTTGGCTACATTGGCTGTTGTGCCAATAATTAGGTGCCCACGTGGTGGGCCAGCTGAGATGGTTGCGTCAGCATTGGATCAGAGATTACGAGATCATTTGTTGTCAAAAAACAATTTGTTTACAGAAGGTGGGAGTTTTGTGAGCTCTTTCCAGCGGCCGATTTTGTGTATATTTGATAGGAATCTCGAGTTGTCAGTTGCAGTAGAGCATGATTTTAGGTATCGACCTCTTGTTCACGATGTTCTTGGATTGAGGCTGAATAGGTTGAGCGTACAAGGTGAAAAGGGTGGGATGAAGTCATATGAGTTGGATAGTTCTGATCCATTTTGGGTGGCAAATGGGTTGTTGGAATTCCCTGAAGTTGCAGTGGAGATTGAGGCTCAATTGAATAAGTATAAGAAAGATGTTGATGAGGTGAATAGGAGGACTGGTGGGAATGATGGGGCTGAGTTTGATGGTACAGACTTGATGGGGAACACAAAGCATTTGATGAATGCAGTGAACTCACTGCCTGAGTTGACAGAGAGGAAGCAGGTGATAGACAAGCACACCAATATTGCGACTGTTTTGTTGAGTGAGATCAAGGAGAGATCTCTTGATTCTTATGCAAAAAAGGAGAATGACATGCTGATCAAGGGAGCTATTGATCGGAATGAGCTCCTTGGTGTGCTTAGAGGGAAAGGGACAAAGATGGATAAACTGCGGTTTGCTATCGTGTATCTGATCTCTTCAGAAAGCATTAACCAGTCGGAATTGGAATCAGTGGAAGCAGCACTCAAAGAGTCTGAGGTCGATACTAGTGCATTTCAGTATGTGAAAAAAATGAAGTCATTGAATGTCTCAATGGCATCAGCAAATTCAGCTAGCAGAAATAACATTGTTGACTGGGCTGAGAAAATCTACGCTGTGACAGCTGGTGTGAAGAATCTCTTATCTAGTGATAGGCAACTGGCATTGACAAGGACAGTGGAAGCCTTGATGGAAGGGAAGCCGAATCCTGAAATTGATAATTACCTCATGTTTGATCCTCGTTCTCCTAAGTCAAGTTCTGGTAGTAGTAGTCATTTGAAAGGGCCATTTAAGGAAGCTATTGTGTTCATGATTGGTGGTGGTAATTATGTTGAGTACGGGAGCTTGCAAGAGCTTGTACAGCGTCAGCAGCCTGTCAGGCATGTTATATATGGAACTACAGAAATTCTCACAGGAGTGGAGTTTATTGAGCAGCTTACACAGTTGGGGAATAAGATGGGATTTGGGAGTAGCACTGCTGCTCCAAGTCATTAATATAGATGTGTATTACATGCTCTTTGAAGCTTGCAGTTTGGAAGCTTATACATGGTTGAGGAGGTCCTGTGGAAAGTTGAGATGCAATATGTAATTGAACATTAGCCTGAAGTTGACTATCTCAGAACAAATGCAGAAATTGTTGGACAATGCATTTCTCTCTTTGATTCTGAGGCAGGCATGCTGGTTTTGGAATGACTGTCTTTCTGGATCTTGAAGTATGCCTCTTTATCTTTCAACATAGGTAGTAGTTTCTTCCATTGAAGAGCTATATTTGACTTTATTGAATTAAGTTTCTGTGGTTAGAAAATATTCTTATACATGATTACTTGTAATCTGAACCAATCACCAATCTTCAAAATGAAAATTTTGCTTGGTCCATATTTTCTTATATATGTATGTTTTTAAGTAGTAATAATGGTAATAAAGGACAGTAGGTTATGCCCTTGAGCTGCAAGTTTTTTGGCAACTTAAATGTTCTAGTTGGATGCGCTTCACTCTTCTGCCTAATATTTTCAGTTCATCATACATTTTTCGTTGAAGTCTCAAAATTTGTTCAGCTCAAGAAACCTTCTTCAAACTTATATATATATGCAGTACAAAATTTGAAGCATCATCATTCTTGTCATTATCTTTGCTCTTTGGTTCTCCATTTTTCTTCACTATCGTATGTTTCTTCTGCAACTGCATTAGTTGTGCCATCAACTGGCAAACATCCGATTAAAATGGTCCACATATTATATATACAGAAATTAATATGATACATTGAAAAGGCATTTACTTCTGCGTTGTCACATTAAACACACCGAGTTACCAGATACCACCAAAAGAGTTTGGTTGAAAGTGATGCATACGCGAAGTCTTAGAGATCATTTCAATCAATGTGAAATCTGAATTGGCACAACATAAGAATTGATCATAAGGATTCATTCTACTTGGACATGGAAAACCCGCTAGCAAAGAAGTACAACAAAACATGAAACAACGGGAGGTGTTTGGTTATGTTGTTTAAACAACGGTTTTCGTTTTAAATAATTCATGTATTTTCATAACTCTTTTTCATCCACACGTCATTCCACAACGCTTAAACAATATTACTAGAACAACACTACCAAATGTTGTGAATTTTGAATCAAATTAAACCTTTTGAGGGTGGTATGGTCTTATTTTTTAATACAACAAATATTTAATGATGGCATCAAACTCTTGAATAGCAAAGCCATGCTTATGAAAAAGAGTAAGATAAATGTATTATGTATTGTTATTCCTCTACTGCCATATTTGCTTCTCCAAAATTAACAGTTCTGCCATAGGTAGTAAAACAGGTCATCAAATAGTGCAAAGGCTTCACCACTTGGCTGGTGAATTGAAGGGAAAACAGTCATTGCAATCAGATATACCAGTGTAATATGTACACGTGGAACAAGTTCATCACCACCACTACTACCCTTTTTTGATCAAACATAATAATAAGAAAGTTGTGAAATAATATAAACTAATTACAAAATATCACCATCACAATCAAATTGCAACGAAACTAAGTAAGAAGTAAACACATAATCAATCTAAAAACCATATGTTCTCCTCACCACATATATCTCTTGCTTGAACTCTATTGCAAGAAAGAAGTATTGCTACATCGTCTGCAAAAGCTACGAGATTGCCCTCCCCATTCTCATACTACAAAGTGACGATTTCACATTTTATCATCATGTCAACCAAAGATTGACATATATTTTGCTCAACTTATGCCATAATTTAAGGGAATTACGAATTCATCAAAAAAACAAAAAAACAAAAAAAAAAAAAAAAAAAGAAAAAAAAGAAGAAGGGAAAACATGAAAAAAAATCGCCTCCCATTTAGATCTCAATTTTCTTCCAATTTTAATCCAATTTTATTCTGTGATATTTAAAAAATCTAATAGTTCTCAATAAATCCATTAAATCCAAACAAAATCAAATATATCGCATGTCTCACTGGGATATATATATTTTGTAAAACAAACGTACAAATTGTATAATTACTAAACAATGATATTATTTTAAACAAGTGCCAAGATAACTTTGTACTTTTTAATACATTGAAATTATGGTAGCAACATATTTAATTGTGTGTTGATGGTACCCATGAGCTTACTTAAAAACCCAAATGACAATCCATTACAGGGCGTGAGAGGATGATTCCACAGTAGTTCGTTTTTTTTTTTTTTTTTTTTTTAATTTTTTTTATTTTAATTCTGTCTCAGAAAAACAGACAAATTTATAAAGATTCCATAAGATTTGTACTGATGACGCCTGCAACTAGAATCAACCCTGAAATTAGTACTTGTCCAAACTCCAAAAAAGGGTTAGAAAATTCTGTTGGGATCAAAAACATAAAAAGCCCACCTAAAAGGGGTATCTTTGCAAAAAAACCCACCTTTTTACTTTTTGTCAACACACTTTCTCTCAATAATGGCTCCTTCTCAATTCTCAACTCTTCTTCAACCCATATAGTCTCAGCTCTCTAACATCAAATATCTCCCAATCCTAACCTCACCCCAAGAGGCACGCACAAAACCCCAAAAACCCCACATGGCTCGTCGACACATCATCCCTCTCCTCAACCGCCTCACCTCCTCCTCCACGCGCCTCCCCCTCACGCGCTCCGTCACCTACATGCCGCGGCCCGGCGACGGCGCCCCACGCGCCGTGACGTTGATCCCAGGTGACGGGGTGGGCCCGCTGGTGACGAACGCGGTGGAACAGGTGATGGAGGCCATGCACGCGCCGGTGTTCTTCGAGAAGTACGATGTACACGGGGACCTGAGCAAGGTCCCGCAGGAAGTGATCGAGTCGATTAAGAAAAACAAAGTGTGTCTGAAAGGTGGGCTTAGGACACCGGTGGGTGGTGGAGTTAGCTCGCTGAATGTTCAGTTGAGGAAAGAGCTGGATTTGTATGCTTCGTTGGTCCATTGTTTCAACCTTCCTGGGCTTCCTACGAGGCACGAAAATGTGGATATTGTTGTGATTCGAGAGAATACTGAGGGTGAATACTCGGGTCTCGAGCATGAAGTTGTTCCTGGCGTTGTTGAAAGCCTCAAGGTACATTTTTTTTTTTGGGTTCAATTCTATGTAGTACAATCAAATTTTACTCTTTATGGTTGTTAGAAAGTGTTACATCTTGCTATGTGTCATGTTGTGATTAGAGCATTGTTTTCATGTGGACCCCATCATTGATGTTACTTTATATTACACAAAAAATTAAAAAATGCTGCACTAGCAGTCTAGCACTAATCGATAATGTTGTAGAGAGTAATGGTAGCAACATCGAATTTGTTACAACTCGCCACGTGGTGAGTTGTGATTGTTAAAGGTGTGTTTGGTCCTTAAAACTCCAATTTTGTGCCACAACTCGTCACGTGGCGAGTTGTGGTTATCCCCCCATCACACCTTTGACAATCACAACTCACCACGTGATGAGTTATAGCACAAAATTGGAGTTTAAGGACCAGTTTAGTAATGTTGTTCGTATTTTTTGGAAATACGTGTGGTCAAAAAGTGTGGAGAAATATGTGTAATGTTGTTTAAGTGTTAAAAATTGTTGTTCAAAATACACTACCAAACATCCCCTAAGTGTGCTAATTGATTTGGGATGTGACGAAAGCTGACATGAAGGTTTCAAGTTCAATCCTTTGCACTATCATCCTTATATAAAAATACAAAATGGGTTATTTGTTAGAGTATCATTTAAATTTAGGGGTCATTAGTTAATTTCTCTTTCTATGGAAAGAGATGGCTTTTAGGCTCTAATCCATTGAGCTCTAGCTCAAATTATATAGAGGGTGAGGTTGTGGGATCAAAACCTGTTGGATGCACAAAACCTTGGGCTGTCCAGTTAAATTATAATATTCAATGATGTTGCTATATTGGAATGCAGTACCAACAGTGTGGTCTTCACTACCAACAATTAAATTTAATCGCATGGCTTATTGATAATGTAACCACATGGGTGAAATTAAATGGGGAACCCAAGGTAGAGCTCCCGAGCAACTGTACCAAAGTCTTGCCCTTGATTAGAACCCCCTTATGGTTTTGGAATAATAAAAACAAATAGTTTGTATGTTTTTCATTCCAATTGGTGAATTTTCCAACTTTACGCAAATGAATATTGCTTTCCACACATCATTTTAACTTTAGGGTATGTTTGGAGTGGAGGAGGGAGATGGAGAAAGAGTATAGGGAAAAGAGGTTAAAATATATAGAAATTTGGTACATTCCGTTCACCTTCCTTTCTCCTCTCTTCTCCTCTCCCCCCTTCTTGCTGCACCCAAACATAGAGTTAGTTAGGCCTAAAATGGGGTTTAAAATTTAAGTTTCTAAGCTTCATAGAAGATGTAGTACAATAATCATGTTCTTGGATTTGAAATCATAAAGAGGTAATGAGTTTTGGCTCAAGGGCCACTTTTTTTTATCTTAAGATTGAGTGGAGGGTGAGGTTGTTGGTTCAAAACTCACCGGATGCATGTGAAATGTATGAGAAAAAACAATGATAACAAAGCCTTTGTCCCCAAACTATGGGGTTGGCTATGGACTTTAACTAGGCTAATTAGGGTTAGTTACATGTATTCTTTCATGTTGTACGATGTTATTAACAATTGTACTCTTTGTCACCTCTGTAAAATTAGAAATAAAGCCTCGTACCTTATTTTGAAGGTTAAATTTATATGTTATGCAACATGTGCATGTCACAAGGAAGAATTTGTCAATTGGAACAAACTGATGCATTTTAGCCCAAGGCATGGGGAGTTTTAGTGTTGGTTCCTAAAATTTGTAATTATCTATCTATCTATCTATATTGTGTTATTATTATAAAGGGATTTTATATAATTTGGGATTTGTTAGGTGATAACAAAGTTCTGCTCAGAACGTATAGCACAATATGCCTTTGAGTATGCTTATCTGAACAACAGAAAAAAGGTGACAGCTGTGCACAAAGCCAACATTATGAAACTTGCAGATGGTTTGTTTTTAGAATCTTGTCGGGAGGTTGCAACAAAATATCCTAGTATCAAGTACAATGAGATTATTGTGGACAATTGCTGCATGCAACTTGTTTCGAAGCCTGAGCAATTCGATGTTATGGTAAGTAACCTTGAGATTTTTTTTTTAGTTCTAATGGAAGCATTTGTTTATTATGACTTGATATTTGATATTATGTATCTAGAAGTTGTCATTATTACTCTAAAATTCGCGCTATATAAGTGATAAAATTTTTGGAGAACTATTCTTTTAATGGAGTGAGAAACAATGTTTCGTTAAGTACTAGATACTGCTGTATATATGGGTGGGACGAGCTTGACTTGAATTGAACGATTTGGTTTGGTTTGGTAACCAATGGTGTTGCAAGTTACAAGTCTTTTTGTGGTTGATATAGAGATGGTCCCTGTCTTTGAATTCTTATGGCTGTCAAGTTGATGCTGATGGATATTGGGTTGTTAATGCTTATTCAATAGAAATAGCAATGTACTTGTCTTTGAATTCTTATGACTGTCATGTTGATGCTGATAGATATTGGGTTGTTAATGCTTATTCAATAGAAATAGCAATGAAGTGGAAAAATATATCTGAACACGATTGAGCAATGAGGTGTTGGATTGGATGTTTTGAAGCAATAATTTTTCCCCTCTTGTTTATTATAATTATTGTTGTTGTACTGCTACTACTTCAAGTGAAAAGTTTATCAGATCCTTTTTTTTGGCTTGACCAATAGAAAAAAAAAAGAAAAAAAAGACGTTGGACCGAAACCTTTTGAGTTGCATGCACAATATCTGGCTTTGGCTTGTGGAGAATATCATACAGGTGCATATGTTCACAAAAGAAGTTTAGCCTGGGCTCAACCCTGCTGGTGAATAGTTTATATTTAAAGAATACCATATATAAGAAGTGATCTAGAGCCAGTTAGATTGTGGAGAATGCTTTATTTACAGATATGCAATAGCAGAGGTAGAAATCTTTACTAAAAAATGAATTGATTTGCATGATAAAATTTTTGAGCTGGACCTGGCTTGTGTTTTTTTGTAGTGCTCTGCTCAAGTATCCAAATAATCTGCTTAGCTTGATTAGTCTTTGAAGCTATGTGAGTTCAGATTTGTTGTTCTGATTCGATCAAAACATTGTTCCTTCTTTTACTGTATTCCTCAAATCATGTTCACTTGCATTTCGCCCTCATTGTTGATTTAAATTTCAAGTTCTTTGTGAAACTCTTGATTCCTTCCTTCCTTCCAAGGGCTTTGGGCACATTTCTTATAACCGTTTGGCCTGCTTTGTAATTAGCTAAGTCATGTATCTGGAGTCCTTTAAACCTTGGGCATTTGGTCTTCTACTTTTTCCTGGCCAGTTGAAGCTTTTGACCTTCCCAGCCACTGATGGAGTTTTTTTTTTCCGGCAGGTGACTCCTAACCTTTATGGAAATCTAGTGGCAAATACAGCAGCCGGTATTGCTGGAGGCACTGGTGTCATGCCTGGAGGTAACAATCATGATCTTACAAGTTCTAATTTTTTCTTTAATTTTGTGTTTCATGATGTGAACATATTAAGTTGGCCTCTTCATGGCATGGATCTGTTCAAGAGAGGCTGAGGATAACCATCTGTTGTTTAAATGTTTTATCTTACCGGTGTCTGATAAAAGCATATTCAACCAGAAAAAAAAAAAGAAAAAGAAGAAAAATGGAAGGATAAAAATCTTCTGAACTCTTTTTCTTTTGTGTCTCATTTGGTGATTGGTGACTGCAGGCAATGCGGGGGCTGATCATGCTGTGTTTGAGCAAGGTGCTTCAGCAGGAAATGTGGGAAAGGATAAGATAGTACAACAAAAGAAGGCAAATCCTGTAGCTGTGCTCCTGTCATCAGCCATGATGCTAAGGCATCTCCAGTTTCCTTCATTTGCTGATCGGCTTGAGACTGCAGTGAAGCGTGTAATCTACGAGGGCAAGTACCGAACAAAAGACCTTGGTGGAGACAGCACCACTCAAGAGGTGGTTGATGCTGTCATTGCTAATCTGGACTAATTGATTAGGAATCGCCACCATATTTCTCAGCCATCACCTGCCTCTGTTGATTCCACCCAACCATTCTCATGGTTTGATTTTATATATACAGTTTGTTCCACATACGACATCCTGCTTATCAGAAAGCGTGAGAGTTTTCTTCATACAATTTCTCAATTTGATGAAAGGTTGACATTGTTTCTCCTTTCCTATAAGGCCATGTAGTCCATTTTAACTCAATTTTGTTTGTCTTCTGTAATTTTATGCCCCAAGAGATTTCACTTTGAAATAAGAGAAAATTGTGCATTTGGTAAGTTGATGGCTTTGAGGGTTGATTTTGAGATACCTGGCTAAAGGGAGTTTTGGGCCTATCAACTTGGGTTCGAAAATATGAGGGAACGTAGCCCATTGCTCACTTTAATATAAATTGGAGGCTAGTGTTGCATTGTGAAAAACCACTTAGACACCAACTCAGCAACAACAGCTGGGCCCAAGCTTAGGAAAAGGAGGGTTGTGATAGGTTGACGACAAACATAAAATTTAGTCACTTTATAATGAATAGATCCATTAAAAATACTTGTTGGAGTGTACGTGCTATGTTGGAATACATATGATTGACTTCAACTAATTTCTTGAGAATCCATAAATGACCCAAAGCCCTTCGCGAAGCGTCAAATTTCATTAAATTTCAAAGAAAGCCGATAACCATCGAAAGAATGAAGAATAAACAGATGTGAGCATTCTAAACCAGTGCAGTGCAATTAATTATCACCGTTAAATTGTAAAAATATGAGGAAAAAAAAAAAAAATCATATATGGCTTTCCAAATTGTTCATCATTGCTACTGCGTGCCAAATATCAAAAAGTATATTATTGCAGATTATCAAACACAATGACTGAAAGATTGATTTGAAGTGGTTGGACTTTGAACGATCGAGTGTAATCTCCCAAGAGAAATTTGGCTCTCATATATCTTTTGGTCCTTAATATGGATGACAATCTTGTTATAGACTAAATCACAAAGGTAGCTAGGGCATGTGTTTAGAGGAACAAAATTTCTCCCCAAGCTAGTTTGGAAATAAATTATTTAAACTTCTATTATATTTTTATATTGATTGTGAAATTTGAAAATTTAACCGGGATTACATATATTTATTATATCCTTTATGCTTGAAAATTTCAAGAAGATCAAAGATCAATTGTTATGTTTGAAGAGTTTCTCACCAAATTAGTTTAGAGAAAAACTTTGTACTGTCTAGAGAGAGCAAAATTGTGTATAGATGTCCAAATAAATTCCTAGGCCTAGCATATACTCCTTTGAAAGACGCATATTTGTTATTAGCATATATATATATATATATATATATATAATTACAACATGTTGCTAATCCCGTAATTTGAACACTTTCTCCCCTAGACTCCCAAGCACTTTGTGTATGGGGAGGTGCCAATTCAGCTACAAGGCCTTTGGCTATTAGCATATATATTGATTCTAAGAGTCACATCCTTACTTAAAGACGGTTTAATTATTAGTCTCTACTGAATAAAAATCGTACGAATGTGAAGTAATAACATCCACTGGGTGTTATTATATCATGGTGTTATCGCCCATAACAATTGTACACTAACAGATTTCACTTACCACAACAGTCACATTTATTCTTCTAACTTAAGTCTATCCTTACCATAAAAGGCAACAAATCTCAAAGGTGTTCTTGTCTTGTGTGTTGTAGTACAAATAGTACTCTTTCTCTCTCCATCACGAACTTGGTTTAGGTCCAGTGTGTCCAGTGCATCCAGTGCACTAGACCTGGTCAAATGGTGACGCGTGTTCAAAAATGGACACATATCATCTCAATGGGTCCAGTATTACTGGATACTGGACCTAAGCTTGACCCCTTCATCACCATCTCCTTCTTTTTATTCAATTATTGCTTTGTGGTTATAAATTGGGCTCGTGGGGCAGGGGCGCACGACGGCGCGACGCCGGGCTCGCGACACCTGGGCGCGCGATGCCGGGGATCGCGACGCCTGGGCTCGCGACGCCTGGGCGTGCGACACCTGGGCTCGCGGCGCCTAGACGCGCGATGCTTAGGCTTGCGATGCTTCAGATCGCAGCGCTTCAGCTTGCGACGGTTCAGCTCACGACAGTTCAACTCCCACCCAGCCGGCGACCCTTCGCCTCCCACCCCAACCTGCGAGCCTTCATGTAATGCAAACACAAATCCAATTTGGGTTAGTGATCCTGAATCCCAAAATATGTTATTTGTTTTTTCTTCCTTTGATTGTTGATGGGTTTGTTCTTTTTTTTTTTTTTTTTGGGCTATTTATGATCTAGGATTTCATTGTGTAAATTTAGGATTTTTTGTTTGTGAGTTTTATTGATTGATGTGCTTTTGGTTGATCTATGAAGTTTTAGGGGTTTAAGTTAATGGGTTATTTTTGGATTGTGTTGTTATTTTGTGTTGGGGGGGGGGGATGATTGATAGAAATTTTGATTTTGAAGATTTTAAGGGTTATGGTGGTTGTTTCTATATTTTTTATGATGAGTTTGTTCTTGGTTCGGGCTTTGTGTGTCAAAAGTCAAAACTAAGTTAGAGGCTATGAATTTGTTCCCATCAAGATTGTTGCTTTGGATAGGGATCCAATAGTAATCACTACCTACTGGGTTGGATAGTTTGTGGTGAAGCGGTGGGAGCAGTCTTACAAATACAAAGTATAAGAGAGTCGCTAGTACTGAACTTCTGATACTATCACTAGTTGATTTTCAAAGATTTTGATCATAGATGTTAGATTTAGGGATGATTTACAATCATTGGCAATGCAGGTCTTGATTGAAGCAAGTAAAATAGGGGAAAAAAGAGAGAGAGTGATTTTTGAATTTTGACTATTGGAAGTTGAGGGGTAACTCAGGGGAGAGAGGTATGGATATAATCTTTTTTATTGGTATTTTTTTTTATTTGAGTTAATTTTTTTTTAATGATTCTAGTTCCTTTGAGTATTTTTGTTTAATGATTCTAGTTCCTTTGGGTATTTTTTTGTTTGATACAGTAATGGGTATATGCATTTTTGTTTAGTTTGGGTATTTGATATATACTGTGTAATGGTTGTGAAGAAATTTTCTTATATATGTACTTATCAGGTGTTGTAATTCTTTTAGATTTCTATAGTTCTTATTGTTTGGATGATTCTAGTTTTGGATCCTCACACTCTTGGTTTGGTTTCTACATCGATACTGGTGTTAGATATATGTAGCGTACAAGTGAAGGTGTAAACTTTGTTGCAGAATTTTAATCAAAATGGGAACCATAAGAATTTAACACTAGTATTGATGAGGATCATGATGGCACTGGTACTTTTCTTTAACTTTTGTACTTATAAATTTAACATTTTTTTTGCAGAATAGATACGCATTGTTTGCAGTAACTTTGGATTTTTTTTGAAAGTTGTAAACTTAGTATGAGCAAAGTAAGTAAATTCTAGTTAAAAATTTATAAAACTGTATACTTGTAATGTTAGAAATTTGATTTGTGGTAGTATGTTGTGTTGGAGTAAGCGGGTGGCTTGCGTGGTGTTATAAGGTGGTTTAAATACATATTGAGAGTGTTTTTTGTTTATTGCAAATGTGAATGAGTATTGTTGATTAGATGTAAAAAAATAGTATTTTCTTTGATTTAAATACTTGTAAAAATATATACTTGTGATGTTGGAAATTGGATTTGTGGTGATATGTTGTTATAAGGTGGTTTAAATATTTATTGGGAGTGTTTTTCGTTTATTGCACATGTGAATGAGTATTGTTGATTAGATGTGAAAAATAATATTTTTTTTTATTTAAATACTTGTAAAACTCTAAACTTGTGATATTGGAAATTGAATTTGTGATGGTATGTTGTGTTGGAGCAAGCAGGTGGCTTGCATAGTGTTATAACGTGGTTATAACATAGTTTATGTTTTTACTTTACGATTTTAATGTAATATTGTTTTTATATTTGTGCAGAATTCTTATTGGTGGCTTTTAGGGGATTTACTTTTGGCATTACTTGAAGACATATGAGGACATCTTCCGTTAGTTCTAATTATATTATGCTACACTTTTTGTATTGTTATAAAACATCTCAACTTATTGTATATGTTGCAAACAATTATTGTATGGAAGAAGTTTAAATTGGATACTTGTTTTATTTTTTACTTGTGGAATGTATGGATCTTTTTTTTTATAAATGTGCTGTTGAAATAAATGTGTTATTCAAATGTGAGGATTTAATAATGTAATGACAGGTTACAGGTTAATATCAAAGTCATGAAAAAATAAAAATAGAAAGGTGAAAATGCACTTTTGGTCCCTACATTTTGGGCTAATTCCCAATTTGGTCCCTAAATTGATTTCATTCCTAGGTCAGTCCCTGATTTTTAAAAATCGTTTTTAAAATAGTCCCTCCCGTCAACCCAGTGACAGAAAATGCTGAGGTGGCAAACGGAGGTCCTAACTGTCAATTCCGTTTATTAAAATAATAATTAAAAAGCTAGCATGTCCCACTTATACCCACGTGACCCCTCACGTGACACTGCCACCTCATCTCCCGCGAACTTAGCACTCACATGCCCCTCACGTGTTCCTGCCACGTCATTTTACCGCCCATTTAGCCCACACGTGACCCTCTCGTGACTGAACTGATAAACCACCTTCACTCTTCACTCTTCAGTCCTTCATCGAAAATCCCCAAATCCCACCTTCACCTGGGAACGAAACCCTAACAATCCCAAATCAACCAATGTCGTCTTCCCCAAACAACCTATGTCGTCTTCCCCAATCAACCCTAACAATCCCAAACCATTTCCCTGAAACTTGAAAGCCCATTTACCTTTAGCCATTTCCCTGAAGCCGTAAAATTCCCCTAAGAAAAACTCTAAATCACTCACAGACAAAATACTGGGTAAATCACTTAGACAAAAACCGTAACATGCCCTGAGAAAATCACTCACAGACACACACGAAGAACCCTAAATCACTCACAGACAAAAACTCTGCCTCACCCACGACAGAAAAACCACTTTTACCGCAGCTAATTAGCTACAAGGTGCAAAGCTATTTCTCTCTATGTGTGTATCTATTTATGTGTGTATGCCTTCGAAAAGGTGTGAATGTGTGTATATCTGTCTCTGTCTCTGTCTCTCTCTCTTTCTCTCTCTCTCTCTCTTACTTTTAACAATTTTTGTCTCTCTCATTGGTTATGGACCACATTTTGAGTGCTTTATTATGCTTTTATTTATATAATGTTGTCTGGTTGGTGTATTTTTCTGTTTGGCCTTTAAGGATCATGGTGGACCATGTGTGTTCCCTGTTATCAGTAAATGATATATGTTTTGGCATTGTTTTATGTTTAGAATATATAGAGTCAATGCATGTTTGACTGTTTGGTTTTTTTTTTGTCTTTATTGAAAAATAATGTTTTGTAAATAATTTTTCATGCATGCAGGATGGACGAGTCTTTTACCTTGTATGTGCATCATGGTGGACATTTTAGTGAAAATTATCAGGAGTATGTGGGGGGTGATGTGGGGGTAGTAGATGGTTGTGATCCTGATAAGTGGTCTAAGGTGGAAATTGAGTCCATCTGTAAAGATTTTGGGTACACATGTGTGAGTACGTTGTGGTACACAATACCTGGGGATGATGATCAGGAGGGTAGGATGTTCCACTTGATTAAAGATGACAACGATGCAATGTTCATGACTGGTTTGGTGGGGGGTCATGGACATATTCATGTATATGTCCAGCATCCAGTACATGATCCTATACTGATTAATAATGGTAATGGTGTGACATTGGACCTTGTTGTACAGCCTGAGCCTGAGCTTGAGCCTGAGGGGTACAGTTCTAGTGATGGGGAACCTGCTTATGAGGATGGAGATGACTTCTATCATGGTGATGATGATTTTGATGGTCAGCAGTACTTCTATGAGGGTGATAAGGATGATAGGGATGATAGAGGTAGGGATGATTCTGATTCTGATGTTGAAATACTTGGATGTAAGAGAGCTGGTAAGGAATCAGCTGTTGAGGAACCACAAGGGGATGGGGCTGTCACCACTGATAGTAATGAGAGTTCTAGTGATACTGAAATGAACCCCAACCAAAGGTATGTGGGTGAAGATAGTAGTGATAGCTGGGACAATGATATTGAGGCAACATTGCCAGATCAGATGGGGGCTGGTGTAGTGAACTCAGATTATACCAGTGAGGAGCTGTTAAGTCTGATTGAGTCATCATCTAGTGGTGATGAAAGGGTTGATGATAGTGACAGTGAGGGTGATGGTGATGTTGATGTTGCTCATGGACATGTGGATAATGTCACTAGGAGGAAGAAGTTTCCAGTGTTTAAACCAGTTTCTAATCCTGAACACATGAGGTTTGAGAAGAATATGTTGTTTGTTTCCACTAAACAGTTCAAGGATGCTATTACTGAGTATGCAGTGAATGGTGGATGGGGGGTGAAGTTTGTGAAGAATGATAAATTAAGGGTTAGAGCCAAGTGTCAACCTCCCTGCAAGTTCACAGCTTACATATCAAAGCTGCCAAGGGAGATGAGCTACCAACTTAAGACCTTGAACTTAGAGCACACATGTACCAGGAGCTACAAAAATCCAAGGTGCACTACCAAGTTCCTTGCAAGGAAGTTGATGAAAAAGGTGAGGAGACAACCTAATATAAAGCTGAAGGATATTCAAGAAGTAGTGCATGAGAAGTATGTGGTGAATATTAGTGCTGGGAAGGCTAGTAGGGCTAGGGAAAGGGCTCAAGAGTTTGTTGATGGGCCTTACACAGAGCAGTACAATCAGCTCTGGGATTATTGTGCAGAATTGAGAAGATCTAGTCCTGGTAGTACAGTTCTGATGAAGACTCACACTTATAATGAGGGAGACTTGGCAGCTGAAATAGATATACAGATAGGAGTGCCCTACTTTGAGAGATTGTACATTTGCTGGGCTAGGTGTAAGAAGGGATTCTTGGCAGGCTGCAGGCCAATAATTGGATTGGATGCTTGCCATCTTAAAACCAAGGTGGGGGGGGGGCAGCTGATTGTTGCAATTGCAAGGGACCCCAATGAGGAATATTTCCCCTTGGCTGTGGCAGTAGTGGAAGCTGAAACCAAGGATTCATGGACTTGGTTTATAAACCTGTTGCTAGCTGACATTGGTGACAGCAAGAGGTGGACATTCATATCAGACCAACAGAAGGTATTTCCATATTTTATGTTTGTTTATAACATGAGAAATATGAACAACAGTTGTATGTGATCATTATATACTTACTTCTTGTTGTTTGCATTTGGCAGGGATTAGTGCAGTCATTTGCAGAGAACTGGCCTCATTATGAACATAGGATCTGTTGTAGGCATTTGTATAACAATTTGAGGAAGCAACATCCTGGTCTCCTAATTAGAGAATTGTTTTGGAGAGCAGCAAAAGCAACTTATACACAGGAATTCGAGAGGGCAATGAATGAGATGAAAGATATTGATGAGGGTGCATACTTTTGGCTGAAAGGACACACCAAAACAATATGGGCTAGACATATGTTCAAGGGTGATGGGCTAAGTGATACTGTCCTCAACAATATGTGTGAAAGCTTCAACAGTAGGATCATAAAATTCAGAGAGAAGCCCATTATTAGCATGGTATGCAAATTTCCTATACTTTATGTATGTAGGTCTGAGTTATATATTTTTTAGCATGCACTAATACATGGATTGTTTATGTTTGCAGCTTGAAGACATTAGGTTGTATTTGATGAATAGGTCCCAACAAAATAGACGGAGTATTTTGAAGGTACAGTCTGAGTTGTGCCCTAAAGTATGTAAAAGATTGCATAGGGAGAAGATGAGTAGCAGTAAATGGTTAGCTTGTTGGTCTTCTCACACAAAATTTGAGGTTAAGAATGGGCTACAAAGTTTTATTGTGGACTTGGAGAAGTGGACATGTACTTGTAGGAGATGGGACATCACTGGTATTCCATGTTGCCATGCAATTTCATGCATATTCTTCAACAGGGAGGCAGCTGAGAAATACACCAATGACTGCTACAAAGTTAGCACATACAAGGCATGCTATGAGCCCATCATTGATCCCATTAATGGTCAGAATATGTGGACCCTAACTGGACTCCCACCTGTGCAGCCTCCAATAAAGAGAAGGCCACCTGGAAGGCCCAAGAAGAAGAGAGCAAGGGAACCCAATGAACCAAGAAGGGGTCATAGCAAGGGGTTGGGTATTGCCAAGAGGTGCAAGGCATGTGGGAAGATAGGCCACAATAAAAGAAGTTGCAAAGGTGAGGTTGGAGGGAATTCTTCACTGCCTACAGCTGGTGGTGGTGGTCCAAACAATAGAAGTTCTAGTCTAAAGCAGGTATAATACTTGTTTCCAATTTTTAATGTTATAATACTTGTTTCAATTTTTTAATGTCAACATCCTGGTTTCCAATTTTTAATGTTATAATACTTGTTTCAATTTTTTAATGTTATAATACCTGTTAGTCATTTTTAAATGTTATAATACTTGTTTCCAATTTTTAATGTTATAATACTTGTTTAATGTTATTATACTTCTTCACTACCCATAATACTTCAACCTGGTGGTGAGGTAGGGAATTTTTAATGTTATAATACTTCTTCACTGCCTATAATACTTGTTTCAATTTTTTAATGTTAACTTGAAACTATGTGTTGTTTATAGACAAGTGGAGGAGTGGCCATTAATGAGCCAAATGCACCAAGGGTGCCACCTGCCAAACAGACTGGAAGCAGTGCAACAACCACCAAACAAGCTACAAGCAGTGCACCCCCCAATAGTACAACATCCAATCCAAAGAAGAGAAAGAAGGGGAGTGTCACAAGTGAGACTTTGAATGCATCAAGAAATGCATCTAGGTACAGAGAAGCATTGAGGTTTGCTGAGAGCCAGTCATCTGTGCATGGACCAATGGGATAAGCTGGTGGAGACTGAGCAAATTCCATTTCTTTGAACTTTTTTGTGGTAGTTAGTGGCAGCAAAATTCCTTTTTGTTAGTTGAAAGTATATGGTAAATTATGACTGACTTATGTACATTTTGGTAGTGTTGAACTATGGTATCTAAGTTTGAGGTGCAATCACATTTTTGTTTTTGTTGTCTGAACAATGGCTACATTATGCAAAAGAAGTTGCAAATGAATATTGTAATATTGTAATATTGTGGCAGCTATGCTTATTGTGTGTTGAACTATGGCAGCTAAGGAGTATTGTGATTTGTGGTTTATTGTGTATTGTGATTTCTGTATGGCAGCTAAGGTGCTAAGCTTTTTGTGTATGGCAGCTAAGCTTATTGTGTATTGTGATTTGTGTATGGCAGCTAAGGTGCTATGCTTTTTGTGTATTTGTGTATGGCAGCTAAGGTGCTAAGCTTTTTGTGTATTTGTGTATTGTGATATGTGTATGGCAGTTAAGGGGCTAAGCTTTTTGTGTATTGTGATTTGTGTATGGCAGTGCTAAGCTTTTTGTGTATTGTGATTTGTGTATGGCAGCTAAGGTGCTATGCTTTTTTGTGTATTTGTGTATTGCAGCTAAGGTGCTAAGCTTTTTGTGTATTTGTGTATTGTGATATGTGTATGGCAGTTAAGGGGCTAAGCTTTTTGTGTATTGTGATTTGTGTATGGCAGTGCTAAGCTTTTTGTGTATTGTGATTTGTGTATGGCAGCTAAGGTGTATGGCAGTTAAGGTTTTTGTGCATTTTGGACAGATTCATGTTTGTCATATATATAGTGCACCTTACAGTGGTGCATGAGTTTTTCTTGAAAGATTGTTGGTCATGTATATAGTGCACCTTACAGTGCTAAGCTGTTTGTGTATTTGTGTATTGTGATATGTGTATGGCAGTTAAGGGGCTAAGCTTTTTGTGTATTGTGATTTGTGTATGGCAGTGCTAAGCTTTTTGTGTATTGTGATTTGTGTATGGCAGCTAAGGTGTATGGCAGTTAAGGTTTTTGTGCATTTTGGACAGATTCATGTTTGTCATGTATATAGTGCACCTTACAGTGGTGCATGAGTTTTTCTTGAAAGATTGTTGGTCATGTATATAGTGCACCTTACAGTGCTAAGCTTTTTGTGTATTTGTGTATTGTGATATGTGTATGGCAGTTAAGGGGCTAAGCTTTTTGTGTATTGTGATTTGTGTATGGCAGTGCTAAGCTTTTTGTGTATTGTGATTTGTGTATGGCAGCTAAGGTGTATGGCAGTTAAGGTTTTTGTGCATTTTGGACAGATTCATGTTTGTCATGTATATAGTGCACCTTACACTGCTCTATTGACTATTGAGACTTTTTGAATTTGTAAACCAAAGTGTATTCAAAAGGATGGAAAGTAAAGGTTCCTTAACAATGCTCTTGGGGTATAACAACTTGCCTGCCATATCTGAAGATATTTTAAGTATGCAGATCATGTTGCCAAAGGTTGTTAATTGTGATTTGGAATGGTGACTTGGGTTCATACAAAATTAGGTGTTTTACATGTGCTTCTGCTTGGGAGCACATCAGTTGTAAGTCCCCTCTTCTCTGTGGTGAATTGGTAGAAATTGATTTGGTTTCCACAATTATGCACTAGGCATGCTTTCATCTGTGCATGCAATGAAGGACATGTTTCTTACAAGAGATAGATTGGCTTAAGGGGGGTTTAGTGTGTTGTGCCCACTGTGCAGAGAGGCCATTTTTTTTTTTTTTGAGTAACTGCAAGTGTCAAGTATTTTCCAGTAGGCAGTTTGCACACAATGACTGAATTGGTAACTTTAGTACAAGTGTTAAGTTCATTCATTCATTCATTAAAACACCAGATAACATTGAACAATTTATCTAATTGAACATATACACTTTTTGTTCAATCCATGATAATTTCATTTCATTGAAACTGAAAATACAGATATAGTTTTCCATAAAATGCTTCACAAAATGCTCCACAAAATCACACCCATCTAACTGCATACACCATAATTTTTCACAAAATGATCCACAAAATGCTTCACTAGAAGCAGTGCAAAATAATTTCATTTCATTCAAACTGCATACACTATCTAACCCACCCATCTAAACCACCAAAACTAAAATCACACAAAGACAGATCCCACACATCAGCAATGCCAAAATCAGACACACTGTCAAACACTTCTCCCTCTTTTTGCAAGTTGAAACTTGAGCCTCGAGTTTGAGAATGGTCCGCCTCTGTTCTGGGATAAGGACTTTACCACGAGCACAAATCTCATCATCAACCCATTCAAAATATTTGCACTTCCGTCCAACCTAAAATTCAAACCAAATCAATCAACCCACTAAAAAAAACGAGTTAAAGAAAAAAAATTTGAAATAACTCAGACCTTACCCAGTAGTTAGGACACCCATAGAACCTTCTTCCTAGATTGTTATCTGTCCAGGACACCACTAGAACTGGTTTACCAGGGCTGGGGCAATAACACACGCGTGATGCTCTCCTCTTCAGGCTTGCTGAAGATGATGAGCTTGATTCCATCTCTTCAATGTAGTTTTTCTGTCGTGGGTGAGGCAGAGTTTTTGTCTGTGAGTGATTTAGAGTTTTTCTCAGGGGAATTTTACGGTTTCAGGGAAATGGCTGAAGGTAAATGGGTTTTCAAGTTTCAGGGAAATGGTTTGGGATTGTTAGGGTTGATTGGGGAAGACGACATAGGTTGTTTGGGGAAGACGACGACACGGGTTGGGGAAGACGACATTGGTTGATTTGGGATTGTTAGGGTTTCGTTTCCAGGTGAAGGTGGGATTTGGGGATTTTCGGTGAAGGACTGAAGAGTGAAGAGTGAAGGTGGTTTATCAGTTCAGTCACGAGAGGGTCACGTGTGGGCTAAATGGGCGGTAAAATGACGTGGCAGGAACACGTGAGGGGCATGTGAGTGCTAAGTTCGCGGGAGATGAGGTGGCAGTGTCACGTGAGGGGTCACGTGGGTATAAGTGGGACATGCTGGCTTTTTAATTATTATTTTAATAAACGGGATTGACAGCTAGGACCTCCGTTTGCCACCTCAGCATTTTCTGTCACTGGGTTGACGGGAGGGACTATTTTAAAAACGATTTTTAAAAATCAGGGACTGACTTAGGAACGAAATCAATTTAGGGACCAAATTGGGAATTGGCCCAAAATGTAGGGACCAAAAGTGCATTTTCGCCAAATAGAAAATAAGTTTTAGTGACGGATTTTTTCGTCACAAATATAGCAACAAAAATTTTGTAAAATGTTGCAAAATTTTGTAAGAAATGGTTTTAGTGACGAAAATTTTTGTCGCTATATGTGCCTGGATTTTCTTGAAAATAGTTTTAAAATTCGTCACTATATACACCTAACATAGTTTTAGTGAGGAAATTATTCGTCACTAAATATAATTTAATAAACTCAGGTGTTTTTAGTGACAAAATATTTTGTCACTGAATAGTGTTTTTAGCGAGGAAAACATTTTCGTCACTAAAAGTTTTTTTTTTTAAAAAAAAAATCGGACTTTTAGTGACGAAATTTTTCATTGCCAGGACTTTTAGTGACGGGGTTTCAGCGACGAAATGAGTTTCGTCACTAAAAGTCCGATTTCGTCACTAAAGGTTCTTAGTGACGAAAAAATGGACTTTTAGTGACGAATTTTTTCGTCACTAAAAATACATTTTGTTGTAGTGGGTGGTGGTGAGTGGATGTGGTGGGTTTTTGGTGGTGTGGTGGGGCGGTGCTGTGAGAAAGAGAGAGACAGAGGAGAGAGAGGAAAAATAAAAAATTAGTGAAAAATAATAAAGAAAGAATATTTAAATGAAACTGTAAAAAAAATAGAAGTTTTGATATAGGTTGTGTTGTAAAGTGGTATGTTATATGTTATAAATGAGAAGGTAAATGTTAAATTTTTTACAATGTTTGATAAGAATGCTCTAACAAAACTACATATCGACATTAATTCTCTCTCTCTCTCTCTCTCTCTCTCTCTCTCTCTCTCTCTCTCTCTCTCTCTCTCTCTCTCTCTCTCTCTCTATATATATATATATATATATATATATATAAGCAGAGATTTCATATTAGAGAATATGAGGTTGTACCATATGTCACATTCCTTGAAGTTCTCTTTATTTAGGGTTCTAAATTAATAAAAGTTTGCATTTATATTAAAGTATTAGTTCATTAAATTAGCCAATAGAGTAAATACTTATATTAATTGTTTATAGTTGTGCATTAATTATTTATATCAAATGAATTTGTATGATTATTTTTATAAATTCTATATAAGAGATAATTTTTAGTTGGAATAATAATAATAAATTTAGAATATGACATTCTTACTCACGTCTAGTTGCTTTGACAACAATTGACACAATAGTCATAAAAAATTAAATATTTGTGAATTCACTAAAATAAATCTTAGTCTTTTAAATTTCTTAACTCCTTTCAGTCACATGCAATATATATATATATGTGTGTGTGTGTGTGTGTGTGTGTGTGTGTGTGTGTGTGTGTGTGAGAGAGAGAGAGAGAGAGAGAGAGAGAGAGAGAGACATTAATATAATTTTTCTACGATTTATATGAGAAACAATGGATATATGCATTTTTTAGTAGGCACGAAACATGCTTGTCTAAAGTAACCACTATATCATGCAATTTTCAATTTGTGAACACATATATGTAGTGTGATTTCTATTTTGTCTATAAAATAACTAAAGATTACAATTTTTAACAAAGAAATTTATTCAATTTTTTTTTTATACATCGATAATTTTGGGGATATGAATCATGAATGTCTCCGTTGAAAATTGAGGTGCTAATCAATTAACCTATAAGATTCTTGGCAAACTTATTGAAATATTGGAGGAAACTAATAATAAATTGCATCGCACATCGTGTAAGAATTTAGCTAGTATATATTAATTGAAGTGACATATTTTGATTGGACTAGTTGTCATGTAGTAGAAATATTTATTTATTTATTTATTTCTTTTCACTAAGTTTACACTTAAGGGCCACATCATTTACCGAGATGAGTAATAGATCTATATTGAAAAATATACAAACATTAAGGATGAAATGAAAATTTTTAATCATGAGGAACGAAATGAAAATTTTTAAACATGATGAACAAAAATGAAAACTACTTCTAAAGATATAGAATCAAAAGTATAATCTAGTCTAGAATAGGATTGGACAAATGTTGATTCCTCCAAATTGATTAGCTAAAAAAAAAAAATCACTAATGTAATTTTTTTCCTTTCTTTCATATATGGGCCAATATTTCGAATTAGTGTGGTAGGTCGACTGATTGTAATATCAATAGATCCTGAATTCAACCATTACATTGTTAAACAAGAAGAAAAATTAGTTGAATTATGGTACTTGGATTCATTTTCCAAGCTTTTCTCTATGAAAGGAAAAAATAGGACAACTGTACTTGGTATTATCCACAACAAATACGTAAGAAGCATCATATTGGATCACTTTGGTGCTGAACCATAAGGAAAAATTACTCAGTTTTCTGTTGAATTGAAACGTGCTGCTTCCATTGTAAGTTAGAATTTTTGCAGTAGACACATTTCTTCCATAGTGTAACAATTTTTTGTCATTCATGTTACAACATAACTTTTGAAAATTTTGTTTTTACCCCATATCATTCTAACTATCAAACTTGAATAACTCTTAGAAGATCAATCAACCTTTGGACTTCTTTTGTATGATCTCCACCACATAGGCATGTTTGCTTCTAAATCTATGAGAAGTCAGTGTACACATTGACACAAGGTCAAACAAACAAAGGATATCTTTGTTTTTAAGCTCAAGAGAGGGCTCTTTAGGTTTGAAATGGGATGTCAGCCCTCTTGGGTTTTAAAGTCTTGCATCAAGGTGTATATATATATATATAGAGAGAGAGAGAGAGGTTAAAAGTCAACAAAAATCCTTCTTCAGGTAAAATTAGAATTCAATGTTCCGTGATCTTGCTCAAGTGAATGTGGAGTTTGAGTTAGGTGAAAACTTTGTCTGACTTATTGTTTCCTTTAAACCAAATCCAAAATTTACTTGAGCAAAATTTTCAGTTTTTGAAATCTTTCTTCAATGCTTGACTTATTTACCTAACTGTTTTTTTTTTAATAATTTTTTTTGCTGAGAAAATGTTAGAAAATTTTATTAGGATAATCAAATTTAAAATTTTTTTGACTTAACCTAACTTGAACAAATTAACGTTGTTCCAACCATATTTGATACATATATACATTGTCATATGAACTTGCAAACATTAAATCCTAACATCTTTCTGAACATTGCAGTTGGTGTTTGATTTCAGTGCAAAGAGTATAATATTTAGTTATGATGCTAAAAAATCACCCATGAAATTTGTTAAAATTGAAGAAGGAAAGCACAGTGGAATTGAAGAAGGAAAGTACAGTGGGATGAGCAAAGTAAAGAATAAACTAGCAGGAGCAGGGAAGGATCGAAGGAAATCCACATGTCAGAAAAAGAAGATGCCAAGTGTCAAAATATGATTTGTTGTATTAGAAATCAGTTAGTTAGTTAATTAAGGAGGGAAAATGTTAAGCCCCTGTTTTCTATGTATATAAACAGTAATTAATAATTATTTGTCACAACTTCTTATTCATTTTCTAAATAGCAATTTCAAATTCTTCAATTTCTTTTCTCTCTCTTTCACTCTGTTTTACAAAATTGAGTGAGAAGTTAATCAATGTCACCAGAGGTTTTATGTCATTTCCTTTGAATATTCCTGGTTGAAGGTAACCAAAATAATTAATGAGACAAGATAAATTCTTGCATTACAAATTCTTCCAATAAGTATTTGTTTAAAATGACTCAAATACATTAATCTAAAATCTTCATTTTCATTCAGGATCAAAAGGAGGCATTGACCATGTTGAGGAAAATAGTAAAAGAGAAAATGAATTCACCTGGAAAACATGAAGATATGCTTGATCAAGCCATAAATAACATGAATAAGGAGAAATTCTTATCAGAAGATTTTCTCGCCTGTTGGGTTTTTGGGATCTCATTTGCTACCTTTGAGGAGATTTCAACAGCATTATCATTAGCTCTTAAGTTAATTGCGGACAATCCAACAGTTTTACAGCTGCTGACTGTATGTGCATGTAGAACAAATTTCTTTTAGCACTTAATTTTTTTTATGGTAATGTTGATACATTGATGATATATCAAATATTAGGCCGAGCACAGGGCAATTCTCAAAGCCAGAAAGAATCCAAATTCCATTCTCACTTAGGACGAATATAAGTCAATGACTTTTACCCTTCAAGTCAGTTCCAGAATCTGAAAATATTCCCTGTTTTTGGTGTTAGAGGATTCCAATTATCTCATAAACATAAACATTTTGTTGTATGAAATTACAGGTAATCAATGAAGTTTTTCGGATTGCAAATGTTTCTCCTGGTTTACTACGAAAATTACTCAAGGATATAAAATTTAAAGGTACACTTTGGAAAAATTCTATGAATAGTATTTTTTAAGGAAAATTTTAGGAGAATAGCATGTGACTGAAGTTATTTAATTATGTAGACACTTTTTGGAACTTGAGTTCAAACCCAAAATCAAGTTTAGAAAACTTGAGTTCTAATTTGCTATACAACGTCAGATTGCCATGCAATCTAAACTAATTGAATCTCGAGCTTGATAAACTCAATTTTGGGTTGGAAGTTGGAATTAAAGTTTGACAAACTCGAGTTCTAAAAAGAAGTTACATAACTAAATAACTTCGCCTTCGTTAAAAGGGTCTACCTAAAATTTTCCTTAAAAAGTACTATTTAGTAAATTTTGCCTATGCTTTCAAATGCATATATTTGGTTTAGTGTCTTTATATTCGGTTACAAACTGTAAGTGATTGGCTAAATGCCTATCAGGATATACGATTCTGGCTGGTTGGACCATTATGCTTGTAAATTCTGCACTTCAATTAAACTCAAACACTTACAAGGATCAACTTGCTTTCAATCCATGGCGGCATGTAATAAGCAACCTTACTAGGGTAAAGAGAAGACTTAACCAGTTATTATACATGCTTTTTTAATTCCCCATACTATTGCTTTTAATTGATATGGAAATATCCTTGACAACAATTTTTTTTTAATGGAACCATGATCTTGACCCATCCGTTGTATCAAAGAATTTCATGCCTTTTGGAGGAGGAATTAGACAATGTGCAGGGGCAGAGTATTCTAAAACGTTCATGGCTATCTTCCTCCATGTCGTGGTTACCATATAGGTAATTTGTTCCCCTTCATAGTGTCACTTACATGGGGCTTGGGCTTTTGCCACAACAGGATGATCACAAACCTCGTTGTGGTAGGATATTATTTCCTATTAGTGACCTCTTAAATTTTAATTTATATTTAGGTGGACAAAGGGTCAAGGGAGGAAAAATTATTGCCCGATCGTCCTATTTTGATTTTTACAGATGGCCTCCACATTAATTTTTCTAAGAAGAACGATATATAATTAAAAGAGTAATTGTCATGGAGTAGACTCAAGGGAGCCGATCTCGTATCGAAGGATGTATTGGTCTGATCAGTGGAACGATGTATTTCGATACTAGTCAATAACGGTATACCGTTTCGGGTTTACCTTTATTTTATATATATATATATATATGTGTGTGTATATATATTATAATAAATATAAAATTTTACCATAAAACATTATCTCAATTCTGAACAAATTATTCATGGTTTTAGATTTTAGCATCAATTAGAAAAAAAAAAACACAACATAAAAATAGAAAGCTTAATTGTTCATTGCATACTAAGAAAATAAATAATATTAATAAGTTAATGTAAATAAGTTACCATTTTGTCATTACAAAAATTCAAAAATTACAAAAATAAAAAAAAAAGTTTTTTTTTTGTTTTGTTTTGTATCGGCCAGTATTTAAACAGGTACGAAATGATGACATTTCAATACCGGTATACATACTGGTATGGTACCTATCAGCTGGTACGACCGGTACTGGTGTGGTATTGACCACCTTGGATACTTTGAAATTCTATCACATCTAAAAAAAAAAAAAAAAAATCCTATTTCATGCAAAATAACAGGATGTTCTATATTGAGATGAAAATTTCCAGTTTCACGCAAAATAATTAGTTACTCTATATTTTATTTTTGGTATTAAATATTAATGTTTCTCTCTCTCCCTCTCTCTCAATGCATTTGATGTATGTGTAAGAAAACATGTTTTGTGTTTCAATTTATGTGTTTTTTAAGAAATATGTGAACTTTTCAATTTTAATAAGTTGTTCCTAAATTTTGTTGAATTTAAATTTCATGGTAAATACTTTTGGATGAGATTATTTGAAGAGAAGGATTTTGATTTAAGTTTTAGTTTAGAATTTAGATTTCTTTAATAAGGTATTTGAAATATACCATTTTTTTTATTAACAAAATTAGGGTTTTGTTTCAAGTTCTTGTTGAGTTCTATTTAACAACAAGGCAACGTAATTAAAGTGAAGAATTGCACTACTCTTTTTTTTTTGATGAAAAGGATTACACTACTCTTAGGAAAAAAGAAGACGTATTGAAGTATTGATGTTGAATAAGATTGATTGTTTACACAGGTAACCCTCCTTTTATATATAAAAGCGGATGTTGTTTTGTCCAATAAAATCCAATTATCCTACCATCATTATCACATGTAATATAAGTGAACAACGTAATTTAATCAATCCTCAATACACAAGTTTTTTTTTTTTTTTTAGTATTATAATTCGATAAGTATAGCAGGAGAGAGGGGATTTGAATTCTGTATACTTTGGAAATAGGGGTGTCCACGGGTCGGTTCGGGTCGGGTTTGTGCCCAACCCGCAACCGACCCGATGACATCGGGTTTCCGGCGAGAAAACCCGCCGCCGACCGCAAAAGCCAACGGATCTAGTCGGATCGGAGCTGTTTGATTGGCGGTCGGATCGGTCGAAGCCGACAATGATGCCGCCGGAGGTTCCTTTTGGTGGTGATTTGTATTTCTCGTCGGACCTTTGTCGGATTTATTCAAAACTCACTAGATCTGAGTAGAAAAACATCAAATCGACCCTGGATTTGTGCAAAACTCGTGAGATCTGAGCAAAAAAAATTCAAATAGTCGCTGGATTTATGCAAAACGTATGAGATCTGAGCAAAAAAAGTCTCGTTCGTCGCCGGATTTGAGCAAGGCCCATCGAGTTTCGCCGGATTTGAGCAAAACCCATCATATTTTCATCAGATCTAAGCCTTATTTGAGAAAAATCCACTAGATTGCAGCTGGATCTGAGCATAAACGACGAGATCTAGCCAAATCCAGTGGAGATTTCATGGATCTAGCTGAAATCTTGCCGGGAAAAGCTATGGATCTCGGTCGGTTCGGATTTCTTCGGGTTTTGGGGAGAAGATCCGAGACCGAACCCGACTTGTTCGGAGTCTGGACAAACATATCCGCCGCCGACCGCCGGAGTAGTCGGATCGGCCGGCGGTCGGCTCGGATCCGGTCGGATTTACCGGTGGGTCGGGCCACCGGTTGAGTTGGACACCCCTATTTGGAAATGTCAAGTAGCACCAATCAATTGAATTACAAGACTTTTAGCCTCAATATATGAGTTAAATTTTCTACTTTTTAAACCACTTTTCCTAAGATTAATATGATGTAGTTACTAATGCCACTAAAATATTAATGGTATACTTGAGGACGAATTAACGTTAAAATCTCGAGATTAATTAACCCCTATTACACACTTTGTTGAGGTAATTTCTCTGACCCCTCCTAAAAGGATAGACCATTGCATTATAGAGTTATAGTCCTCCACTTATGGTCCCATGGTCTGTGCCTTGGGATGAGACAAATCCAAATGGAAGTCTAGGTGGGCAATTCATGCATGCAAGTAAAGCTTTCAATTATTGGCTGGAGACAAGGAGTAATAAGCCATTTGTCGGTCATCCAAATGGACTGGAACTTATATGGCTACGTGCAAAAATCTACACCCTGCTTATGTATGAACTCTTGATTGGATACCACAATTTATCTAGCTATCTCATACTACAAATCCGATCCTAGCGACATGTCTATTTTTATGGTCAAAATTTACATTCTATTTATGTGTCAACTCCTAATTGAATTCAACATTTTCATATGGGTTCATCACATGTACTTAAAAATGCTGAAATCTAATTAAAAGTTGACACATAAGTAGGATGCAGATTAGGTGTGAGAAGCAGTGTGTTTTTTGTATCACTAAAAAAATGAGACAAAGGGTTTCTATTTAGATGAGTTGTTGAATTTTTTGGTCCATCTTAAAATTTGTCTGTTTCATCTAAACATTAGATTACATCAATCCTGGTAAGGAAAATTCTGATTTCCAGTAATGGCAGGAGTGCTGATAAGGAAAATGTAAATCCATAACGCTGGGAGTTGCATGTATCTGACCATGGATGTATCTGACCATGCATGTATCACACGTAAAACACCATCTATATCAGCAAAATATAGGGTTAATTTTCTGCATTCCTTATTTAATTCCTTTCAAATCCAACATTTATCTGCAGACTTTTTCATTTCTAATATCACATTCATTTCTGGAGTGGGATAAATAGAGCGAGAGCTTTACCAACAAACCACAACTTGCTTCAGAGATTTCTACGCAATCTTAACCATGTTCTATACAAGAAATGAGTTAGAAATGTGGATAGGAGGATTGTGTATTGTTGCAGTGGTTGTCATATATTTGACTTATTGGCTAAACAAATGGAGCAATCCAAAGGGCAATGGAGTCCTCCCTCCGGGTTCTATGGGCTTACCCATTATTGGAGAGTCCTTTCAGCTGAACGTTCCCAGTTACTCTCTAGACGTCCACCCATTTATCAAAAAGAGAACTCAAAGGTAATATGCAACTGATTGTGTGTGTTTTTGCAATATTTAATTTGTATGAATTTAATTATATATGTATCTTAAATGGATCTTTCATGTATTAGCTAGCTAGAATCGGTCACATATATTCTCTTTTTCTATTCTATTTTATTTAAAGTCATACTTTCTATTACTTTCTTGACTGATATGCCATTTTTCAAAAAGAGAGCTCAAAAGTAATATGCAACTTATAGTGCGTGTTTTTGTAATATTTGTATGAGTTTAATTATACATGTATCTTTTATATTATATATATATATATATATACACACACAAACACACACAAAAATGCTACAACAATAACAACAATAAAACTTTAGTACCAAAATTTGTGAATTGGTTATGGATTTTCAATAGGTTAACTAGGATGGGTCACATGTATTCTTTTTCTCAATTTTATTTTATCTGAAATCATAATTTCTATTCTTTTTTGATTAATATGCCATTTTTTACTACAGATATACACACACACACATATATATATATATATATATATATATGTATTTATTTATTGACTGCAATGAAACACTTTCTCTCTTCTTGTTGGGAACTACAACAGGATGAGAGAAGATTGAGTACCATAGGAATAGGAATCATATGTGATAGTGCGATACCATTTGTGACAGAACACCGCTAATATTCCTCATTTTTTAAATACAAGTCCAACTCGTGGGACTTAACGTACACCAGCTCAACATCTTCGTATTCTAAATTCATACACAAACCTACACAATTCGGAATTTTTTAAAAATCATTTTATTTATTGCTGGTCAAAATTAAAGCATGATCTTGTCATCTCACTTTGGTGGCAACTACTCCCAAAAAAAAAAAAACAGTAATGGAAAACTTTGTTACATACACATTGGCTTCCTATAAAGGTAACTTAAGGCTTTGTTTAGTTAGGAGAATTATTAAAAAGTCAACTAATAGAAAATATTTGTATTTTCACCATGCGTGTTTGGTATGAAGGAAGGAAAAAATGTAGAAGGATAGAGAATAAATTACTATTATATCTTATTACATTATAATTCTGTAACATAATAGTGGAGAGGTAAATTTGTAATTTTCTTTTCAATGTTAATTCTTCTCCCATTTTCATCCCAATTCGGATGGAAAAAAAATGGTGAATCCGGATGAAAAAACTCCAAATATCCCACTTTCTTTCCTCTCCATTTATACCCTAACCATTTTTGTTTTCCTTTCCCCCTTTTTTTATATATTTATTTTCTCCATTTTTCATGGTTTAAAAACCAGACTAATCAAAGAATTGAAAAAGGGTTTGGTTTCTAATTTTCACAGTTGAACTACCGTTTTTACAATTTTCACTAGACTTAATTAGAATCCAGTTCTCGTATGTTAAATCGATTAAACCAGCCAATTGGATTCAATTTTTAAAACCATGCCCTTTCAACCCAACCAAACATAACATAAAGACTTAAGAACTTTGATGCTTCATATTACTGATGAGACAAGCCAACTAACCTTTTTTTTTTTCCTTCTTAGATATGGACCAATATTTCGAACTAGTTTGGCGGGTTATCCTGTTGTTGTATCAACAGATCCTGAATTCAACCATCACATCGCTAAACAAGAAGGGAGACTAGTTGAATTATGGTATTTGGATGCATATTCCAAGATCTTCACTATGGAAGGTGAAAGTAAGACAACTGCACATGGTCTTCTCCATAGATACTTAAGAAGCATTATTTTGAATCACTTAGGTGCAGAGGCCCTTGAGAAAATGTTGCTTTCTCAAATTGAAGAATTAGTCATAAAAGCTCTACAAACATGGTCAAGTCAGCCTTCTGTTGAAGTGAAACATGCCGCTTCTGTTGTAAGTTCCAATTTTCCTTTGTATAGACTAATTTCCTCAATGTAAAAGGATCATTTTCATTTAAACTGGATGCAATTCATAATTTATATTTAATATTTTAATTCTAAAAGTGTATATAGTCTATTATATTTATTTATAAAATAAAATCTTAACCGTGAAATACTCTCTCAAATTTCAGTAAAATGGAGATCTAGCGTCCTGTTCTTCTAGGATATTGTAGAATTCGTTGTCTTCAAATTATAACATATCTATCTTTGCTGGACATTGCAGTTAATTTTCAATTTCGGTGCAAAGCTATTGATTAGTTATGATCATGAAAAATCACCTCTGAAAATGAGTGAGACGTTCAATAATGTTCCAGGAGGTTTTACGGCGTTTCCCTTGAACATCCCTGGCACTGCATATTATAAATCTTTGAAGGTAATCACAATAATGAGAAAAGATAACTTTTCTAGGAGAAGTATTTGTTGGAAATGACTTAGGTAAATTAATTAAATCTTAATTTTGATCCATTAATTAGGATCAAACAGAGGCAGTGATCATGCTGAGGAAAATAATAAAGGAGAGAATCAATTCATCTGAAAATCATCATGGAGATTTCCTTGATCAAGCCATTAATGACATGGACACGGAGAAATACTTAACAGAAGACATTATCATATATTCACTTTTTGGGCTCTTATATTCTAACTTTGAGTCCATTTCATCAATATTAGCATTAACTCTCAAGTTGCTTGAGGACCAACCTAAAGTTTTACAAGAGTTGCAGGTATTTTATGTACATGTATAACAAATTTCTTTGATCACAAAACCTATTTTATGTGTATAGTAATGGTGTAAGTAGCATTGGTGATGTATGATTGACTAGGCGGAGCACGAGGCAATTCTCAAACGCAGAGAAAATCCAAGTTCCACACTCACATGGAATGAATATAAGTCGATGACTTTTACCTTTCAAGTCAGTTTATACAATCTCAACGTGTTATCTCTTGGGGGATTTTAGAGGATTCCAATTATCTCATAAGCATAAACATTTTGATGTGTGGAAATTACAGGTAATCAACGAAGTTCTTAGGATTGCAGCTGTTTCTCCTGGTTTACTACGAAGAGCACTGAAGGACATTGAATATAAAGGTATATTTGCTCTCAAATGCATATATTTGGTTAAGTAGCTTTCAATATATCTGGTTACAAATTGTATATAATCGGCCAACCGCTTACTAGGATATACAATTCCGGCTGGTTGGACCATTATGCTTGCAAATTCCGCTCTTCAACTAAACCCAAACACGTACAAAGATCCACTTGCTTTCAATCCATGGCGCTGGAAGGTATTTAGTAAGCAAATTTTCTAGGGGAAAAAGACGATTCAACCAGTGCTTATTACACACTCTCCTTGACTTTTTTTTTTCTTTCTTTCTTTTTAATGGAACTAGGATCTTGACCCATTGGTTGTATCTAAAAATTTCATGCCTTTTGGAGGAGGAATTAGAAAATGTGCAGGGGCAGACTATTCTAAAGCGTTCCTGGCTACCTTTCTACATGTTTTGGTCACCAAATATAGGTAATTTTCTCCCTTAGTACTAAGTCTTACTTGTGCTATTGCCCCCACAAGTTAGTGGCTAAATTATGAACCAAAACAATTTTATAATTCAAGATTATACTAACATTCAAAACTAAATTAAAATATGAAAAACAAAATTAGCATTATACAAACTGAAATCTATACGTGTACTATCAAAAAATTTAAAATTTCAAGTGGGTCATGGGCCTCATGGCCCCTTCGTCATATTGTAGTTTCTTCCTTAACTATGACCAAGACCAAGTTTGTGGTAGGATATATAATACATATTAGTGACATCTTGAATTTTTTTTTTTTAGATGGACAAGGCTCAAGGGAGGAAACGTTGCTCGTAGTCCACTTCTAGGATTTGCAGATGGCCTCCACATTCGTATCACTAAAAAGAGTAGTTAAAAAACATTCTTATTTCTTGCAAAATACTGGATCTACTAAAACGAGAAGTTCCGATTTCACTAAAAAATAATTGGATACTTATCCAAATGTACCAATATTATCTTGGGTTAGAATGTATCTTTATTTCATGTGCTTTTATCTCTCAAAATTCCGGTTTGGAATGTATTTAATGTGTGTGAGGAAGGATGTTATCAATTTGAATAAATTGTTCTTAAAGTTTGTTGAATTTACTAACAATTCATAGAATTTGAAATTTTAGTTTAATTCACTATAATAAAAAATGAAATATAAAAAAAAAAAATTTACTGACAAAATTTATAGATTGATTTAAGTGTCACTAATGTGTTGTGGATTTGAAGTGATTATGTTTAATTTCCATCAAGAAGAAGAAGAAGAAGAAGAAGAAGAAGAAGAAATAGTTAGGTTTAATATGTTATTGGAAAATTTATAACACATGTATTTTTGTTGGACCAAAATCCTAGAAGCATAAATATGTCATGTGTGGTAAAAAACTTTATATCAAGCAATTTATACATATAATCTAAATAAGTTGAGTTATTTTTTAGCTCTTTAGTTCTTCAAAGTGTCTTTTTGTATCGTCTTGAAATTTTATTTCTCTAAGTTTTGTATCGTATTATGAGAAATTTTTTTTTTCAAAAAAATCTTTTTCCATTAGTTAATCAATTAATTGTATACTTATTAATGACAATTTTTTATTTGAAATGGTTGTAAGTCCTGAATTGATTTGAAACTTAAAAAACTCAATTGAACCAAAATAAAGTTAAAGAACTAGAATAAATTTTAGTCAAACTTAAATGGTAAAAATTAACACCAATAGCTATAAATATTTTTAAAAAAAAGTTTTTAAGTTGTAATTCCTACATTGGAATTGTGTCTTTATATTAAATCCTCGTTCTCTCTTTTTGTGTCCACGTGGATTTGTTTCTAAAAAAAAAACATTAATCAAGGGACTGACACTGGCATTATTAGTTTCTCTCTATAGAAAGGAATGTAAAAGTGAGAGATAATGCAAAATTTCCTCTGTTTTGCTTCCTCCCAAAAAGAAAAAGGTACGGTGGTTGAGTTAAATTAAGCACGCACATACCCATTTCATATACAAGGCCAGAAAATGCGGTACAGCCAGTGAGCCAAAGCACGAGAGGGTCATCTTCTGGACTTCTCTCAGTGCGTTTGTTTGATTGCATTTCTAAAAATGCTTTGAAAAATATTTTCTAGTGATTGGTTGTATTCTTAAAAATACTATAAAAAATACATTTTCTATTTGTTGCTTACATTTTTCACATTTTCTCAGCTTCCAAACAAATATAAAATATCATTTCTCCTGGTAGATAAACACAAAAGACACAAAACCCACAAAACAAATTCATCAAATCTGGTCAAAACAAAACCGTTCTCAAAACAAAACCATTCGATCAAGGGAAAGGGAAAGGTAGATCGAGAAAGAGAGAGATCGGTCATGGGTGGGTCATGGGCAACGAGACTGGTCCAATGGCGGCAGACTTTAGGCGGTGATGCTATCTGGGGTGCGATTTCACGGCGCGATCTCGGGCGGCGATGCGATCTCGGCGATGCAATCTAGGGTGCGATTTCACGACGCAATCTCGGCGGGACGATCTCGCCAGCGCGATCTTGACGGTGCAATCTCACGGCTCGATCTCGCCGGTGCTAGCTCAAAGGGTCTCTACTCTCTCTTCTCTTTCTCTCTCTCTCTCTCTCTTTGCACGTTTGAGTCCGAAAATAGTTTGAAATGAAAATAGAAACGTAAAACAATTTCCGAGTCAAAGCCTTTATTTTACGATCAAAAGAAATGATTTTTCGAAAAATTCTATTTTCCATGCACAACCAAGCACCCGGTGAGGTGTAAAATGATTTCCTGAAATGGTTTGAAGCCAAAAGAAATGCAGCCTCAGACTCAATGAAATAGTAGAATAGTTGCACCTCATCATATTTGCCTCTCCCAAATCTATCTATATATTACTAAAATTTGAAGCGTAGCATTAATATTGCTATACTCACATTGAGCCACAACATTAGTCATGTCATCATTTTTTGTTTCCAATTTTTGTTATATATATATATTTTAAACATTTTCTCATTTAAAGTGACTTAAAAACTCCATTATTTAAAAATTAAAATATCTTTTAACCATTATTTAAAAATTAAAATATCTTGTAACCATTATTTTTATTATTGATTTATCAAAACTCTCCCTCCCTCCCTCCCTCCCTCTCTCTCTTTTACCTATTCACCTCTCCACTACACTATTAAGAACAGAACTAGGATTCCAAGTGAACAGGATAGGAGTATAAGTAATTTTTATTTATTTATTTATAAAACTCCAAATAAGCATTTATTTAGTGTTAACAAACTATGAACAAATATACATAACAAAATCATTGTTTCTTAATACATTACAATGCAATCATCTATTAACAAACACAACGACACAAATCAAATAAGAATTATGTTTATATTATCTCACAAAAGGACTAATTGTTGTCACTAAGGGCACGTTTGGTAGACTGTAATAGACATTGTAATGTAATAAATATTCCTATGGTATAACTATTCGGTTGTTTGGTTATGTTTTTATTACAATGAATGGTTATTCCTTATGAATAGCTATTCTTCAAAATGAAGAATAACTATTCCTTATCAAAAGTGCTGAATATCTATTCCTTCACCTTATGTAATAACTATTTTAAAAAGTTTCCTAAAAAGCCATTAGTTGTCACATCTTCAAAAGGAAAGAAAATAAATTTTCCTTATTGTTAATTATTATATCTATTTTGAACACCCTAAAATAAGTGTATTTTAGGAAATTTGACTTAAAAATTATTTAATTACACCTTTTTTTTATACTCTACTAAATTGTGGATACATATTTAGAATTCTATTCCTAAATAGTCACCAAACTAATGAATAGTAATACTTATTACATTCCAACTCAATGTATTCCTTGTAATACTTATTCCTATTCCCATGTAATAATCATTACATTGTACCAAACGTGCCCTAAGTAAAGACAAATACAAGAATGTAGGTGATATGCATAATATTTTAATTATAAATTGAATAGTTCCCAATTTATAGATTTCTTAGTTATAGCATTATAAGTTATCAGTGTGACATATTTAATTTATTACGGCTTTGTTTCCATCTCAAAAATAGTTGGAGTATTTCCTAAAAAAAAAAGATTAAAGTTGGAATACTGTATTAATTAGAAATAGTTAGAATTAATACAATATATAAATTTTCCAAGCACATGGTCCACTCACCGACTCCGCTCACCCACTGTTTTTTGTTTTGTTTTGTTTTTTTATTTTTTTATTTATTTTTTTATGAATGAATCGCTCACCCACTGTTACCCCACTAGACCAACACTATATAAATTTTTTGTAAAGTTTTTATTAAATTTTGTGGGTTTGTTTGAGCTTACACGTGGTTTTTTCGGTTTTATTTGTGATGCTGTTTGGGTTAGATTTTGGTTAAGGGCCAAGACTAGAGAGAGGGGGGCCCAAATTCTATTTCTTGAACCCAAAGCCCAGATATACATATTGGGTATCTAATAACACTTCCATTTTTTTAATAGCGAAAAATGTTATTATGAGTTTATCACAGATGGCTAGAACTTTCTCTCTCTCACATACTGTAGCTACTAAAATAAATATTTTATTTTTGATAAATGTTTATTCTTCATTATTATTAAATTACCAAATGTGCTGTGTTTTGTTTTGAAATATCTTAATATTTTATTTTGAGCCATATGAAGATGTGATCTAAATATTTGGACGTTTATGCTAGATTTTGTAGTAACAAAAAAAAAAAAAAAAAATTGAATATACTTTTTGAAAAATTACTCACTTTTTTAAAAGTTTTTACGTTGAAACAAATAGAGCACAAACATTTTAAAAATATAACTCTTACTAAATCTATAGCTGAATATTACCAAAATTTACATTTCAAGAATAAGTAGGAAAAAGAAAATCTATAAAAGATACATAAATGAAAGATGTTAAAGCTGTCAAGTTTCATTGCTCTTTTATTGATTACACCAATAATACTAAAATGATTTTACTGAACAAGTGCTCGATCTCTCTTACATATATGGGCAAGAACACTATTGACTAGAGAGGATAGTGAGCAAACCACCTATTAATCATGGCAAAACATTCCTTAGGCTTGTACTCTGGAGTAGTGTGGCCCGCTCCCTACACAAAAGCAAGGCATGTAATGGAGTTAGCTTTTGTAATTACTTGGGTACATCATTAGAGAAAATGTATATATTGATTGGAATATCATTCTTACCTTTACAGTTACATATGTCAACTGACCTTTTTTATAATAAGATAACGTCGTGTACCTACAAATTGTAATGGATATGAGATAGTAATGAAGTTTAGGATTGAAAACAACTTGATTTACTTCAACTTATGGTTTTAGAAAAAAGTAGGTGGCTGAGATTATAAAAGGTTCAAGTGGAAACCAACCCTGCAATTTGTCCATCAACAAACCATGGCTCCCAATCAGTGGCAATTGTCAAATTTAGAGACTCTATCCATGCATACGTAGAAATGTGTGGAATAATCATGTCATGATCATCACTGTGTATAGACAAAAGAAACAAAAATCAGTGAAGTGTCTGATTTCAAGGGAATGAAAATGATAAGTATGAGATATTCGAATTAGTTTCTAGAGATGTGATTCCCAATTGATTGTGTTACCTCTTGCAGTTAATGGAAATGACTTTTTAGTGAAATTTCTTTCTATGAACCAATGAGTATTAAAATCTTTTTCTTTTGAAATGCATACATTTCATTATTAGATTAAATAGTATAAATCTAAAGATATATTCAATGTCAAATCATTTAAAACTTTAAATAACAGCATTTTCATTGTTAGATAGAGAAAGGAAAATCTTATCTATGAAATAAACTATCACCATTTATGTAAATTAGGTTATAAAATAAGGAAATTACCTGTAAATCAAAATACGATACCCTTTCTTGATGAGGTTTCGATGGTATTCAAGAGTAGAAAAGACATCATATGTGTAAGATAAACTTCTATTGCACCTTACCCACTCCCTTATGGTTCCCTAGTTGTCATACTTGAAATTTTTGGTAAAAATATTCATAATCTTGATACCTATTATTATTTTTGGTAGAATTGTCATACCTCCCTAATGTGAAGAGCTCTTTGAACAGTTTCATTATTGGCCCAAATGTAACAGGGTATATAGTTATAACTCTACAAAAACAGAAAGCCAGTAAAAATTAGCCAAAATTGTACATGCTTAATTACAATTATGATCCCCACACACAAAAAAATATTTACCCGGCACCATGGTTCAGGAACTTGAGTAAGAGAAAGGAGATGAATAGCATCCTCTCCGAGAAGGCTTGCATCCAACTTTGATCCCACTGGTTTTGGGGATGTCAAACTACATGTAGGTTCCAATATATGTGGGCTATATATTTTTTGGGTGCACTGAAAATTCAAATGAAAAATCAATGTCAATTCCTATAAAGTTTGGTAAAGAGAACTATTATTATAAAGCCTTAGAAGTTAGAAGTGGTTGAGAGCTCACTCACATCTGTCACTGTATGAAGATCATTTACGCATAGTGTATTGTTTGGATCAACATTTATATACTCGCCCTTGCAATTCGTTTTGGTTGACTTGATATTAAGAGAAAAAAACACACAAACACTAAGGAATTTGATTCGGTTAACCCTTTTGCATTGAGAGCGCAATTGAATTTCATAGTAGAGCATATGTAAGCTAGCAAAAACACCTCAAATTGTTTCTGTGATATAAGTGCCTTCATGTAAGCAAAGGGGATTCTGGAGTTGTAGTCGTCATGTGGGGTTGTGGTTGGGTTACCAAGCACATATCCCTGTATCCAATTCAAAGAAAATTTACTTCAACAAAACTCTAAAACTACAAGGCATTAATAAACATGAATTATCTTAAATAAATTTAAATTTTCTCAATTCTAATGTAAGTACTTACTTGGAGATTCATAGCTGGCTTAACTCCAGCTTCGTTACCTATAGAAAAACCATGCTTCATAAGTGAAAAAGAGGTAACACATACTTCAAACGTAGTAATAAAAAGTAATACACAAAACCTTTCAATTTATCAAATATATGGAATTATATGACTAGTGACTACAATTACATTGGATATTTTTCCACCTTAAATTACATTATCATTTGCAACGTCCTTGTTAAACTTTATTTGTGTCATCAAATTTTGGTAATGACATATGCCAAATAGGGATTGGCTTGAACTTAATGGAAAATACAAATTCAGCAAACAATTCCTCGTGCACAGGAAACCAAATTGACCTTTCCGAGTTGGATCGGTTTTGGTTGTTGTGGCGAAGAAAAAGTATATGCCCAGGTTTTGATTTAGGGCCCGTTGAGTTGTCGAACAAACAGCCTTTTACCACAGCATTTAATATTTATCATCACATTGCGATGTCTCACTACAAAGTCTCACAAATATCCATCAAATTTAATCTTAACTTCCACATGCATAGTTGCATACTATTTTTTTTTTTGAGGGGATAGTTGCATACTACTTGATTATAAATAACGAGCACAGCTTCTGTCCAATGCCTTTAGTGCACTGCATTTGCTGTGATCATTACTCGTATCCATTTTCGAGCATGTGTCATGATCGAAGTGGGTCCAATGTCACAAGACACTGGACAGAAGCCACACCCATAAATAGCAACAACAACCCACATGGGTTGATTATATTTCATATGACAATGTAATGAGTAGAGGTGTGCAAAGATTAGATTGGGTTAGGTTGGACAATTTTTTCAACCCAACTTGACCTTATCAGGTCGAGATAGTCTTAACCCATCACAGATGTAGATATTAACTTAACCCAACCCACATGGGTTGAGTTGGGTCGGGTTTGACTGCTTGGTTGAGATTAAATATTTCATCTCTTGTTCAAAAATGGGTTTTCTTCAATTATTTAAACTATTTTTTCAATAAATTATTACAAATCGCATATTATGTGCAAATTGAATTCCAAATTTCCAAATTCATCAAAATTATAATTTTTAAAACACCAATATAAATCAATAAGCTAATGACACACACACACACACACACTCAAACCTACAACTTAGAGAATTAAATACTCAAATTTAAAGTTTAGGAGAGACGTTAAAATTGATGATATTAGTATAAGGTGAAAAATATAATTTACATAACAGTCATTATGCTAATATTAGTAATGATAAGAATCTTCATTCACAGAAGTTACCATTGGATATTTTCTGAACAATAATTGGGACAAGAATTCCCGAATAAGAATCACCAGCAATGTAGAGTTGATTTTTGTGGAATGCTGGATGAGCCAAAAGCCACTGTGTCACAACCCAAAAGATCAAACAAATTTTGGCATTAGCATTTGCATGTTTAAATTCCTTGAATTAAGTCACAAGGTTGAGTATTAAAGATACCTTAAACCCAATAATTTAGTCCAACTAAAACATGCCTAGCAAACCCAATAAGATGATTTTTTTTTTTTGGGAAATAATTACAATATGCTGTTGACTCTATAGAGAACTTTTTGTTACCTAAACCCCCAACTATTTTGTGCATAAATATGTGTCAATTAAGTTATAAGACTCTTATCCTAATAAAATGACATAGATTTACAAGTAAAAACACAATAACAAAAATGTCTAGCACGCCTATTTAAAAATAACTAACATTTAAAGGTTAGGCAAAGTAATCTTTTATTTTTGGCTCCTTTGTACACGAACCCAGACTCCTCTCTCTCTCTCTCTCTCTCTCTCTCTCTCTCTCTCTCTCTCTCTCTCTCTCTCTCTCTCTCTCTCTCTCTCTCTCTCTCTCTCTCTCTCTCTCTCTCATTTAAATATATACCTAGAACAACAAGAAAACAACACTCCGATCTACATCCACAATCATCGAATAACCAAAAAGCCCAAATTTTCATCCAATTATAACGAAAACAAAAATATTCCAGTAGTAGTATTGGGTCAAACCAAAATCTCGAGCATGGTCATGATCGGTGTCCTCCCCTCCTACAACAATGATGAGGTGGCCCATGGTTGTGTCAAATCAAAAATTTACATATATGATGTCACTGGTGTGGTGGGTGGATGACCACAAAGGCAAAGGGAACTGGGAACTTATTAGAAACAGTGAGGTGGCTATGCCTATGCCAAGTGTGGTGAAGCATGAAGGGCGGAGAGAAAGAGAGCGAGAGACTCCAAAAGAAATTTAAAAATCAAGAAGAAAATATTTTAATAAAATAAAATCAGAAATGATGAATTAGATGTGATTTTATTATATATATTGATAATTTAATAGTTTGGTGTGATTTCTACTTAAGAGTAAGCAAAATAGAAGAAAATAGTTTCTTAAACTAGGATTATGTGTTAAAAAAAATGGCAATGCTAATGCATAGACTCTAATCATGCATGATAGAAACCAAAACCCAAATTGGGTTTAGCCCAAATTTTATGGGTGATTTTTGTATTTTAGGACTATAAGAGTATTTGCACTATACAATACAAACTAGAAAAATGTCTCAATTTACCGCTGCACCCCTTTGATGCAATTGTCATTCTACAAGTATAAAGGTTTGTGGGGGTATGGGGAGTAAGGGCCGAAGTCTCTAGGAAGTTAAAAATATGTACAGTTGCAAAGTTATAATAACCATATAAATAGGTTACTGTAACTTTGTATATTATTATGATAATTTTTTTTTTCTCTTACCTCTTGCCTCATCAAATTCTCTTTCTATGAAGATAATAATAATAAAAATAATAAAAAATGATTATTTAAATAAAGTTGAATGTATAATAAACATTAAAATAGATAAAGAAAAAAAAAATTGCAACTATGATGTGACAGTTGTATTAAAAGAATATGATTAAGTTATTGTCATAGAATTATTGATTGCTAGTATTCAGGGACTCTCTTACCAATCATTCTAGCATATTTAAAATATTCACACAGTTGGCTAGTAAAATATTTTATAGTTGAATAAAAAATTTGAGGTTCAATCTTTGCCTACACCAAAAATTGATTGGTGTCTTAGTCTGATGATAAAGAATTGTTATAAGGAGTAGGTACCATAAGTTGAAACTCTCTCTCGAAACATTACTCACACTGTTCTACCAATATAAATACAAAAGTCAACTAAAATATTAAACAATTAATAATATTATGTATTTTGCCAAATAATTTTCACTTGAGTTAGTGAATGCTCTTTTTGTTTTCCAAAACAAAATATTTTCCCTTATATCTGAGTTTGTTCTCTCATACAACAAAGTGAATAAATGTTAAATTCACCTTCCTAAGAAAAGAATAGGTTTGTGCTGCTGATATGGTATCAGTGATGCTATATCCTTCCCAACTTCTCGCATATGAGAATCCAGCGCCAACGGGTGCATCAACAAATATTATATTCGCAAGCTAGAAAAGAATCGACATCAATTTTCAAAGCATATATCAACCACATAATTAGCCTTTAAAATATAGAAAACAAGGAAACCAAAATCTTAGACCTTTGTCCATGAAAATGGATTCAATTTAAATGTGGGTGAATCCCTACTGGAATTGACAAAGTCAAATGACAGTGGACCTACAAGAAAGTATGGAACCAATCAAATCTCTTATTAGAGCATCTCCAATGGTGTCTTTAAAGTCAATTTTAGAGAGAAAACACCCCAAAAACCCATTCTAACAGCTTCTCTATCTCCATTTTTTTTTAAGAATTGCTACAGTACTTCTCTACAAGTAGAGAACACTGTAGTGTTTCCTGTTAACAATTCAAACATTTTTAGCTATTTTAATAATCAGTTGTTGAATAAAAAAATGTTGGAAGATGTATAGTTTTTTAAAAAAGAATAAATAATGAATAAAGAAATAATATTTAAATGAGATAGAGAAAGGATATAAAATCTGTTGAAAGATGTATTTGAAAAAGTAAATAGGTAAAAGATAAATGTCAATATTCATTGTCCAAAAAATACAAAAATATAGAGAAGCTGCTAGAGATGCTTTTAAGGAGAGAGTATATAAAGAACTTACCAAGCATCTCTTGGCCCAACGATACTAAGAGGCCCAAGATTTTTTTTTTTTTTTTTTCTCTCTCTCTCAAATTCCTTGAGGCATAAGGTTGTACATCCAACTCACCAATATAATAAAACCTATAAACCCAAAAATTTGAGTTGGTTTTCCATGGGTTGAATTTTTAGAATTGGTTGGGACAAGCTAGCTTTGATAATGACATGAAAATCATAACAAGACTAATCATCTCTCTCTCTCTCTCTCTCTCTCTCTCTCTCTCTCTCTCTATATATATATATATATATATATATAAAGTCAAAGCTAAAGAGAAAATTCATTGGATCTCCAATTGGAGTCTACTTTTATGTTATGTATTTCATCCGGTTTTCTTAATTTTGGTATAACTATTTACCACACTTCAAAAATCAAGGAGTCCAATTTAATTTTCTTAATTTTTTTGTGCTGAGTTATTAAGTGTGAAATTCATAGAATCAAAATCAATAAACCTTAAAAGAAATCACCATCACTGATTCTTTGTTGTTATTATTATTATTATTATTATTATTATACAACAGTGTTTGGACAAACTAAAATTGAGAATTTCATGAATTGCAATTTAAATTATTTTTTTATATAAAAATATACAGACATTATATATAAACTTGGTAAATTTTAATATGAATTTAGTTATACTTATTTATAAATGTATCTTATGCATATGCATAAGATTACAAGCTAGTTTCAAATTATGGGTCAAAATCCTCCAAAATTACTAAGGTAAACTATATGTGAAATTCCTAAAATAGAAAGACTCCATTTCACAATTAAGACTTTATTTCCTAAATTTAGAAATTTACCTAGTGTCACATTGATTGTTTAAAATGTTAATTGGTGTAGCACTAATTAAGTATACCTTTAAATCTGTAATGTTTAATCTATTCTAAAATAAGTTCATTTGATTCATCATTTAGCTTTTTTTTTTTTTTTTGCTAGGTGAATATAGTGGAGGGTGTCGCTGTCTGGTTCTATTTGGCTATCAGTTGAAACTTGTCATGTCATTTGCAATTAAATATACATTAATGAATTTCTTATAATCCTATATATTCATTGGAAATTAATTAGATTGGCTTTTGACGCTTTTTTAACGTTTAAATAGACATTGATTAACACTGTTTTCATATATATTTGAAAATGTGCAAAAGTTAGGTATATTGCTTAGGTAATGTTCCTTAAATTCTCTTTTAAAATTCTACCATGTGGATTTTTTCTCATAGGACGAAAGTATATTTTTTAGCTAAGTAATCACATGACTAAATCTTAAAAGAGGAATCTAAAAAATAACGCCTAAGATACTGTACCTAAGTTTTGTCTTTTAAAAATTAGGGTAAATTGCAAATTATACCCCTGGAGTTTAAGGGTGATTAGATTTTATATTTTGACGTTTTAGAATTTGGATTTTACTCCTTATATTTTAGAAGAGTTTAGATTTTACTCCTTAAAGTTTTGGGGTATTTGGATTTTACATTCTAAAGTTTTAGAATTTGGGATGTAAAATCTAAACAACCCTAAACTTTAGAGGGTAAAATCCAAGTTCTGAAATGTCATGGTGTAAAATCTAAACACCCCAAACTTCAGGAATCAAAATTCAAAATTTTAAACTTTAAGGTGTAAAATCTAATCGCCTCTAAACTTTAGAGGTGTAATTTACAATTTATTGTAAAAATTATTAATACTACCAAAAAATACAATATACTCGTTTAAAAATCGCATCAGTGAATTTTTTCCCCCCTAATAAACGAGAGATCAGTGAAGTTTATCAATGAACTATAAAGGATCTTATTTCCAATACGTTATTTTCTTAGCTAGCCCGAATTGATGTTGACCTCACTCAAGCTTTCATCTTCACATGACGACGTCATTAAAATGTTGAAACTTCCAAAAGTTTTCTTAGATATTATCATCAACAACAATACATCAAATTTTAGTCAAGAAGATTATCTTATTGTTTAAGAAATATTGAAACCATAGCATTGGCGATAGCGAAAAATTTCCACAAATGGGGTAGAAAATGATTACCTTTTACTAAGTGTTATTTAACTTTTTTTTTAATTCATTTTTAAAATGTACCTTTTACTAAAGGTCCCGGGTCAACGTGTCTATGACAAGGGTGAAGTCAAGATTTTGGTTTAGAAGGGACAAAATTAAAAGACAACATTTAAAGTGAAATTAATCTAAAAAATATTAATTGATAATAATACCAAAATAAATAAACAATTATAAGAAAATAAATATATTTCATATCATTAAAATAAATAAACAACAATAGCCAATTCATAATTATTACAAAATTTATAACAAAAAGTTTACAAACTGATGTGGTAAAAATGTGATTAGTGTTATTTAAATAATATAATAAATAAATGTTTGTAATTATTTTTCGTGATTAGTGACATGCCAATTTGTAAGATATAAATAGTAAAATTTATAATATCTCTGGCATCATTTAACAATAAAATACTACAAAAGTATCATCAAGGGTGAAATAATGATAGAAATTAAAAAAGAAAAAAAATTGTGGAATAAGTGTCAACCGTAGACAAGATAAAAGTTTACAAGATTAGTAAAATAAGTAAAAAGGGAATATGATTCAACATTTGAGAAAACTTTTTTTTACATTCCTTATTTTTTGTCTCAGAATTACTTTCAAGTTTCAACTAATTGGGAGTCAATTTTTTCCTTTCTTTTTCCTTTGTCAGAGTCCCTTGAGATTACAATTACATTTACAAAGAAATTTTAGGTAGAGTCGAGGGGCAGGTGGCCCCCCTCGCCCCCCTCTGGCTGCGCCACTGGTCTGTGGATTATGTGTGACGACGGTAATGCGCTTTGCAAAAAACTATGTTCAATTTGTAAAGCTTGAGATTGCGTTTAATCAACTAGAAATGCCAAGCCTTTCTTCTTTTTCTTTTATGGGAATATTCATACGTACCTATTTCATATACTAGGCTAGTAAAAGATGAACAACCAGGACCCCCGGCGAGCCAAAGCATGAGCGGATCATCTTTTGGACTTCTCTCAGACTCAATGAAGTGATAGAAAAGCTGCACATCATCCAAGCCTCCCACTGCTATGTACCTGGTAGGACACAAAATCCGTGACTTTCACTCTCACATATTCCATTATGTACCACATGATAAATTGGCAGTAGATATGAAAGAGAAGTACAAACTCTTGAGTCTTAACACTTACCCAGTTTCAAGTTTGAAAGGAAGACTACCAGAGTAGCCAGGTAAGGTTTCAATGATTGATTGAGACTCAACAATGGCGAGGAAAATAGCTATAACAAGTACGCGTGACAACAACTTAGTCATACATTTGTAAGCTGGGTTTGGTGTCAGAGGTGTTGCCATGCTTGGCTTAGGCTATCTCCCTAAGTAAACACACCACACCACTAGTTAAAAATTGGTTGGAGTACTGGGGGCTCGGCCTTTCTTCTTCGTTTATAGGCCATTGAACAAACGGTAAAATATATTTTTCATGCTTTTTGATATGCAAAATTATAAATTTTTTTTATTCAAATTCTGCTAACAGTTTATTTTTGATTGATAGCATGTCTAATCCACTCAAATTTGATTTTGTGGATATTCAAATTTGATTGATAGCATGTCTAATCGTATTTAAATAAGATTTTGTCAATATTAATTTTGAAAGGTTTTCAGTTATGCTTTGTTTATTACTAGTAAAAATTTATCCAAAGTTATTTTTTGAGATTCATTTACTTTTTAAATTTTTCTCTCTTTTTATTTTATTTTATTTTATTTTAAGTTTTTCATATCCAAATAGATTTTTTTTTCCTAGTAAACGTTTATATTAGAAAATATTTAAGAATAACTGAAACATGATCTACAATAGAAAATTTTAATTCAACTAGAATAAAATAAATTTTAAAGTATATATATAGCAATAGAACCTAATTTATAAAATTAAACAAAAATTAAACAAAACTGTACAAATAAGAATTTATCAACTACAAGTTAAAGGAGATGCTTAGCAAAATAAAAAAGGTGTGCATACCTTAAAACATTTAGTTTTTTTTTAGTTGATTGTTTACTATACAAGTGTTCATTTGCCTACAGTTTAATTTTTTTATCTTTTAGTTTTTATGTACTATTTTGAAGATCTCATTTTTTGTTTCGCTTTTTTTAAAGTACAAGTATATTTTAACATCTTTAAAAATATATATATATATATATATATATTTTAACACACTTTCAATAAAAAAATTAAATAAACTAATATCAAACACACAATAGTATTAAGTACAATACTAATTTAAACTACAAAAAAAAAAAAGATACAGAAAGGAAAAGTATAAAACTAGATGTCACGTGGAGGGCTGTGCTAACATGATGAATATTTGATATGTCATACTAACTGGAAAAGAGGAAAAGTACTCAAGAAAAAGAATTAAGATAAGGTAGAAAATGTCTATCCACTTTATTTGTTTTGGAAAACTGGGCCTAATTTTGTTTTTTCACCTTCTAACTCTAATCGACAATGCTTTTTTTTTTTTTTTTTTTTTTTTTTTAATATTTAGTACTTTTAACACATACACGGAGAGAGGAGAGAAAGTTTTTTAAGACAATGCATTTTATTGGTCAACAAGGGAGCCTTAAATTATTTTTTCTAAGCAAGAGGATTTTCATTAAAATTCACATTATGTAAGAGAGATAAATATAATATATTTTATTGTTTAAAAGAGGGGGCAATTTTTCAATATTTGGGGGGTTGAGTGTTAGGATATGTGCCCTTAAATCTTATTGTATGACATTATGTATGACATTATGTATGACTCAATATTGTGTTTAATAAAGTTGTTTATTTTTATCTAAAATAATGGTAACATGAATATTTGGACATTATCATATAGTCCATGAGATGCATAGTATGTGATTTATGTGAAAAGTCACAGAAAATATAAATCACAAGTTCTTTGTAAACTCAGAATTTATAGTTCGTAGTCAGTGATGAAATTGGGCATTTCATCTGCGAAGACTATAACGTATCAACTAAGATGATTTGTCTTGATCATAGAAGTGGTGATTTGTAGTTGATATGTTAATATGTTAATATGTTTAAGGGTTAAGACATATTGAACTGGACCGTTGTGAGATTTATTATCCTCCTAACAACTGTCAAATGAATAATAAATCTCACAACTTTTATTTGTATGAACTCTTAATCCTGAGAGAATAATGAACCTAATTATGATGTGTAGGTTCCTTTAATATATCATGAGTGGGATCTAAAGTAACGATTAAAATCTTAGTATGTTGGGCAGCCACATTTAGTATTGATGGAACATATATTCTCAAGATGGAATTCATAATCTCTTAACGGAGATATAAAATATTCCCTTGAGATAAGTTTAATGGGTTTGGTTATTCACAAAGTTAAGCCTAACTGCTTTGGTAAGAAGTTACCAAATTTTATATTTATGAAATTGGATTTCATAAATATATGATGAATAATTTTAAAGGATTAAACCGGGTACTCAAGGATAAGATGTAGTAATTTTTAAAGTGGCAGTTTATATTTATAACTTTGTATTACTACGAATATTTTATGAAAGGGTTGCGTGTATAATAAAGTTTTGGGATATAATTTATTAATAAGGCCTAGAGTGCAATTATATTTATATAGTGGTATTAAATATAATTAATGGTAACTTTGAACTTGTCAAGAGTTGGCGGAAAAGCCCAAGGCTCATTGGAGCTAGTGTTTTATTGGTCCCTTTTGGTCCCACTCTAAGCCACATACTAAAACCTAATTGGAAAGGCCTAATAGGCCGGCCTAATTAGATAATCAGTTAGTTATAAAGGGAGAATCATACATAATTTTTAATTAATGAAAAAGAATCGTAGAGAAAAAAGAGAGAGTGTGAGACACACTTTCATTCTCCCTTTGGAAACTGATTGAGAGACCACACATCTTGGGCGTAAAGTGGAATTGGAGTGAAGATTAAAAGCTTTCCCAAGTGCTTCTAATCTTTTTTTTGAATTTTTCCACACCAAGGTACGCTATCTTGTACTTAAATTCTAAAATTTACATAGTGCATATTATCAATCATGAATGAAATACATCCTTATTTGTTGCTTCCGCTGTGTGTTTTGTATGAGATACAAAACCAGATTTTTTTTTCCAACAATTGGTATCAGAACCAGGTTTTCATATCATGATTGTATAATGTGTGATTAAATTTTTAGAATTTAAGAAAACCGTTATCTTTATGTTTTTATATTTCTGCATAAAGATGTTGTTCTATAAACCTTGTGTGCATTGACCAATATATGCGATATATTATTTTTGCATTACACTAAGAGTGCATAGCTGGAATGGAAATTCAATAGTGCCGTGTCTTGGGATATGGTGGTTATTGAAATGGGTTAGTTATAATTGCATCGTTTGACTTCATTCATTGCATGGCTTGGACCACGGATTGGCCATCTTGCAAGAATTGTACTGCTTGGTGAATTTAAATGCAGGGATTGGTTGCCACATGCATGAGAAGTATTAATGCACTGCTTGGTTTAGCATAGGAAGCCTTGGTGGGCCACGGTTGATTTGCCCTTAATGCACCACTTGGCATGAAATAAACCAAGTATTTGTCATGTGTTTTTTGAAAAGTTAAATTCGTATATAGGATTTCCACAATCTGACAAAGATATATATAATCCGTATAATATAATATAGTTTTATAACGTAAAATATATATATATATATATATATATATATTATATTATATATGTAATATATTATAGTTTTACGTTACGTTATATATATTTATATATATATTAATGCTAGGATAATGAAATTTATTCATAATAAGATTAGGATTATGTTTTCCAAGTGTCTAGCATTATTATGGTTCTTGACCTTAAAAATCTTTATTTTTAAGATATCTAGTGGGAGAAAGATACAAGGGTTGGATCTTACGGCCTTCATTGTTGGTTCATAATAGTGTGAAATATATACTTTGTCTTTACCCCGAGCTTAGCATTCCATACGGAGAGTATTTATTTTATGGTCCTACAAGATTGAATTTCCTGATTTATAGTAGTTTGATAAACACCTTGTCTTAGTTTCGAGCTTTGCATTCCATGCAGAAGGTGTTTTTATCATGGTATTACAAAATAAGCTTGTTAAAGGGATGAAATATGACTACACATGATTCTAGACAATGGTATACACTAGACTAAGTTTTATAGTATCCTCTATGCTGAGTTCTTGCTATTATTATTACTTAGAGGCTAAATGTAAAACGGCATATTATTAGTGTTTGATAAGAGTTATCATGATAGCACTAATAATGAGAGTAGTTCTCAATCAATCATAGTATTTAATGTTCACTCTATGCTGAGGGATATTAAATATGGGATTGGGTTGTCATTACATATATTATTTTATGGTTTTATTAAGATTCCATATTATGTGCTTATATGCTAAATTGATAATGTCCAGTTTACTTATTATATTCATGTTTATTATTTTCAGATTTAAATCATGGCATCATTTAGCCCACTTATTGCTATTCTTAATTAAAACAAACTGACTGGATCCAACTATGTTGACTGGAAAAAGAATTTGGACATTGTTCTTACTGCTGAAGAGCACAAATATGTGCTTACTCAACCATGTCCTAGCTTTTCTTCATTAGATGCTCCTCTTGAGGAAAAACAACGATATGATTGTTGGCAGAAATCTAATGAGATGGCCAAGTGCTATATCTTAGCATCTATTTCAAATATTCTACAGCATCAAATGCAAGATGTAGAACTTGCTTCGAATATAATGCTTAGTCTGAAGGAGATGTTTGGTGAGCAAGGCTGTTCTACAAGGCAAGAAACCATGAGGCAAATTTATAATACCAAAATGGCTGAAGGAAGTTCAGTGAGGGAGCATTGTCTTAGGATGATTGCTAATCTGAACACATTAGAAGTTTTAGGTGCCGACATTGATGGAGAATCCCAAGTGGATATGATACTCCAGTCACTACCGGAATTATTCAAGGAATTCAGACTCAATTATAATATGAACAAAAAGATTTACTTTTTGTCTGAATTAATGAATGAGTTAGTGGCTGCGGAAGGCACCATTGGTACTTCTAGTGTTGAAGCCAATGTGGGTGAAGTTTCTACTTCTCAACCTAAGTCGAAAGGTAAGGGTAAGAAGAAGAATAAGAAGAAGGACTTCACTAAGAAAGATAGTAAACAAATTGCCTCAGGGGTTGCCGACAAAGGAAAGAAAACCAAAGGAAATTGTTTTCATTGTGGTGAGAAAGGACATTGGAAGAGGAATTGTTCAAAATTCAAAGTTCAAAACTGCCAAGAATAAGGGTATGAAAAGTTCCTTTCTTCTTGAAATATGTTTGGTACAAAATCCAACAGATTCTTGGTGTGTGGATTCAGGTTGTACTAGTCATATCTGCAATTCTTTGCAGGGGTTCTAGGAGATTAGAAAGTTGAATGAGGGAGAACTATTTCTTACTTTGGCTGATGGGAGCAAGATTCTGGTTGTAGCTGTTGGAGTGTTTAATTTATGCTTTAAGTCTAGAGTTTTAATATTAGAAGACTATTTGTATGTATCTAATGTTCGTAGGAATTTAATTTCTGCAACTTATTTAGGTAAGCATGGATATTGTATTATCTTGAAAGACAATGTTGTAATAAAGAAGGATAAAATGTTTATTTGTTCTGGCAATATTGTGGATGGTCTTTATATTTTAACTTCTGATAAGCATAAATTATATAATTCTGAATTAGATAATAATTCACATGTGAAATCATTAAAGAGAAAGTTTCCTTCTACTAGTGAAACATATCTTTGGCACTTGCGTTTAGGTTGTATTAATTCAACTAGGATTCAAAGACTAATCAAAGATGAACTCTTACAGCCCATGAACTTTGATGGTTTTCCAGTTTGCGAATCTTGTTTGGAAGGTAAAATGACCAAACGGCCTTTTAATGCAAAGGTTAGAAAAGCCCAAGATTTGCTAGAACTAGTACATTCAGATGTATGTGGTCCTATGTCAATTCAAACAAGAGGTGGCTATGAGTATTTCATTACTTTAACTGATGATTACTCTAGATTTAGTTATGTGTACCTAATGAAACGGAAGTCTGAAGCCTTTGAAAAGTTCAAAGAGTTTAGGGCTGAAGTTGAGAATCAATTGGGTAAGCGCATAAAGGCCATTCGATCTGATCGAGGTGGCTTATACCTTCTTGGTGACTTTAAGGATTACTTGATTGAAAATGGGATTATATCCCAGTTGACTGCACCTGGAACTCCACAACAAAATGGTGTAGCAGAAAGAAGGAATAGGACTCTTTTGGATATGGTTAGGTCCATGTTGAGTTATTCGACTCTACCAATTCTTTTTGGGGATATGCCTTAAATACTGCAATGTATCTTTTGAATTTAGTACATTCGAAGTCTGTTCCTAAAACACTTGTAGAGTTGTGGAATGGGCGTAAGCCTAATATGAGACATCTCTACATTTGGGGTTGTCCAGCACATATGTTAAAAGGAAAGTCTGACAAGTTACAGTCTAAAACAGAAGTGGTTTTCTTTGTAGGTTATCCAAAAGGAACTGTTGGAGGTTTATTTTATAGTCATAAGGATAATAAAGTGTTTGTTAGCACAAATGCCAAATTCTTGGAAAATGACTATTTGAATAATTTTACTCCTAGAAGTAGAGTTGTCTTGGCTTAAATGAATGAAGCTGTAGTTGACCAACCAATGGATGAAACTAGGGATGATGTGGCTGTATTAGATACACTACAAGATATTGCTCATGAGATGTCTAGTACACAGGTGCCTCATTATAGTGGGAGAATTGTTCGGCCTTCTATAAGATTTATAGGTTTGGGAGAAACCTATGAAGCTATCTCAGAAGAGGCTGAATAGGATCCTTACACTTATGATGAAGCCATGAATGATATAGATGTATATCATTGGATCTAAGCTATGTAATTTGAATTGGATTTTATGTATTCCAATCATGTATGGGATCTTGTAAAGGCGCCTAACGGCATCAAACATGTTGGTTGCAAATGGGTTTACAAGAGGAAGAGAGGGATGATGGAAAGATTGAAACCTTTAAAGCAAGACTAGTGGCGAAAGGGTACACACAAAAAGAAGGCATTGATTATGATAAAATTTTTTCGCCAGTAGCCATGCTTAAGTCTATCAGAATTCTCTTATTTATTGCTCCTCATTATGATTATGAGATTTGACAAATGGATGTCAAGACTGCATTTCTTAATGGCAATCTTGAAGAAGAAATATACATGATGCAACCAGAAGGATTCATAGTAAAGAACTAAAAGCATATGGTATGCAAGTTGAATAGGTCCATTTATGGACTTAAGTAAGCATCTAGGTCATGGAACATCATATTTGATCAAGCAATCAAGTCATTTGGTTTTGAACAAAATCTTGATGAACCATATATGTACAAAAGACATCAAGACAAAGTAGTAATGTTCCTAGTGCTTTATGTTGATAATATTCTACTCATTGAAAATGATGTAGGGGTAATGTCATCGGTTAAAGTTTGGTTGTCTAGCCAATTTGATATGAAGGACTTGGGTGAGGCTAACTTTATTCTAGGGATCAAGCTTTGGAGAGATCGCAAGAATAAGATGTTAGGCTCATCACAAGCTGGATATATAGATAAGGTTCTAGAATGGTTTAGCATGCAAAACTCCAAGAAAGGATTGCTTCCTTTTAGACATGGAGTTCCTCTGTTTGAGGACCAAAGGCCTAAGACTCAAGATGAAGAAAATATGATGAGACAAGTTCCTTATGCTTCTGCAGTAGGAAGTCTCATGTATGCCATGCTTTGTTCTAGACCAGGTATTTGTTATTCAGTTAGCATGGTCAGCCGATATCAATCAAATCCAGGACCAAAATATTGGCAAGCGGTAAAGCATATTCTCAAGTATCTTAGGAGAACTAGAGATTATATGCTTGTTTACCATAGTGAGAATTTGATTCCCATTGGCTATACAGATTCAGATTTTCAATCGGATCTAAATTTCATAAAATTCACTTTAGGATGTGTTTTCACCTTGGGAAGTGGAGCCATAAGTTGGAGGAGTGTTAAGCAATCTTGCATTGCGGACTCCACCATGGAAGCCGAGTACGTTGCTGCTTGTGAAGCAGCAAAGGAGGCTGTGGCTCAAGAAATTCCTTTCTGATCTTGGTGTTGTAAGAATGGAACAAGTTCCCATCACATTATTTTGTGATAATAGTAGAGCGGTTGCACAATCCAAAGATCCAAGAAATCACAAGAAAGGAAAGCACATTGAGAGGAAGTACCATATCATTCGAGACATTATTACTCGTAGAGATGTTGTGGTAGCAAAGATTGAAAGTTCAAATAATCTAGCAGATCTTTTTACCAAAACCTTGCCTCAAAGGACCTTCGAGTCACATTTAGAGGGAATGAGAGTTAGATTAGTGCACAATAATCTTTAGGGCAAGTGGGAGATTGTTAGGATATGTGCTCTTAAATCCTATTGTATGATGCTACGTATGACATTATGCATGACTTAATGTTGTGTTTAATAAAGTTGTTTATTTTTATCTAAAGTAATGGTAACATGAATATTTGGACATTATCATATAGTCCATGAGATGCATAGTATGTGATTTATGTGAAAAGTCACAGAAGATATAAATCACAAGTTCTTTCTAAATTCAGAATTTATAGTTCGTAGTCAGTGATGAAATTGGACATTTCATTTGCGAAGACTATAACGTATCAACTAAGATGATTTGTCTTGATCATGGAAGTGGTGACTTCTAGTTGATATGTTAATATGTTTTAAGGGTTAAGACATGTTGAACTGGACCGCTGTGAGATTTATTATTCTCCTAATGACAGTCAAATGAATAATAAATCTTACGACTTTTATTTGCATGAACTCTTAATCCTGAGAGAATAATGGATCTGATTATGATGTGTAGATTGCTTTGATATATAAAGAGTGAGATCTAAAGTAACGGTCAAAACCTCAGTATGTTGGGCAGCCACATTTAGTGTTGATGGAACATATATTCTCAAGATGGAATTTATAATCTTTTAACGGAGATATAAAATATTCCCTTGAGATAAGTTTAATGGGTTTGGTTATTCAGAGAGTTAGGCCTAACCACTTTGGTGAGAAGTTACCAAAGTATATATTTATGAAATTAGATTTCATAAAAATATGATGAATAACTTTAAAGGATTAAACCGGGTACTCAAGGATAAAGATATAGTAATTTTCAAAGTGGTAGTCTATATTTGTGACTTTGTATTACTACGAATATTTTATGAAGGGGTTGCGTGTATAATAAAGTTTTGGGATATAATTTATTAATAAGGCCTAGAGTGCAATTATATTTATATAGTGGTATTAAATATAATTAATGGTAACTTTGGACCTGTTAAGAGTTGACGGAAGAGCCCAAGGCCCATTGGAGCTAATGTCTTATTGGTCCCTTTTGGTCCCACTCCAAGCCACACACTAAAACCCAATTGGAAATGCTTAATATGCCAGTTCAATTAGATAATCAGTTAGTTATAAAGGGAGAATCATACAGAATTTTTAATTAATGAAAAAGAATCGTAGAGAAAAAAGAGAGAGTGTGAGACACAGTTTCATTCTCCCTTTGGAAACTGATTGAGAGACCACACATATTGGGCGTAAAGTGGAATTGGAGTGAAGATTAAAAGTTTTCCCAAGTGCTTCTAATCTTTTTTTTGAATTTCTCCACACCAAGGTACGCTATCTTGTACTTAAATTCTAAAATTTACATAGTGCATATTATCAATCATGAATGAAATAGATCATTATTTGTTACTTCCGCTGTGTGTTTTGTATGAGATACAAAATCAGATTTTTTTTTTTCAACATTGAGGCCATTACCTTAGTTGTCTATAGTGTTAACCAGACACTCTCTTGACTCTTTTACAATGTTAAAAATAATATATATGATTATCTGACTAAAAAAGAGTGAATCTTACTATCTTGTCAAAGAAAAGCATATCCGATTATCCCAAATTTTTGCATATTTATTACAAAACTAGCCTTATTACACGTGTAGGGCCAATGGACCTAAGGTATGTGTTGGGCCGAACCAAGAGTGCTTATAGGGTTAAAAGCCCAACCTAACAGTATGGGTGGTCCTGAGGACATGAAAGGGCCCACCCGTGAAGTAACGTAAAAGAGGAAGGAAGCCATACCTGGGTAAAACATTTTGAGGCATGATGTCTGAGGATGGGAGTATCCTCGGCCATAGGAAGCCGAGGACGAGAAGAATGATCTGCCAGTTCGAGGGCATCATTACTGAAGACTCAGGGCACAAAGACAAAAGAAGTGAAGGAAAAGGAGAAGGAGAAGGAGAAGGAACATAAAATATCTAAGGTAAAACTACTACCACCGCATTGAAGGCTTTGCAACTACTTCTCTGGTTGCATTAATAGAGAAGTGACACCTGAGTATTAGAATTCAACCTTAGGGCTACCGCCAAAGACATTGGTGGGAAGGTGATGGGACAAGTATCCAGATAGAGCATTTGATCCACATGTGGAAGAAAAAGGAGAGGGAGGAAGACAATATAAAAGGAAAACGGTAGAGAAAGAAAGGGGGGGGGGAGACACTTAGAGATGTACAAGAGAGAATTGTAAGAAAAACACTAAAGATTGTCCTCGACATCAATATACAAGAGAGTTTTTACATACATACAGTTGTTATGCATGTGTTTTGTGATCTAGCTTAACTTTGATGTTATCCTACATCCCTAGTACTAGATTCGAGGCCCACTCTCTATAAATTCATTGTTCTGGGCCCTTTGGGATGGTTCCTTTGGTACAACTGAGTTCCAGCACCTTTTGTGTCCTTACAATTGGTGCTGTCTGTGGGAAATCTTTTGTTTTAGCACGGATAACGTGATGGAAAGTTCAGATCTACACCATGCAGAATCCTTGGGGTCCCAACACGAAGATACCTTCCAGCACTTGAAACAGATAGAAGATCGGGAGCTCCCTGTGGCAGAATACTCTATGAAGATGATGCTAGGGCCATGTAGAGAGAGATTGACCACTTGAAGAGGAAGTTACGTCGTGCGAAACGAAAACGAGCGCCCTCTGTTTCTGATCCTTCCTCTGATGACTCCCAAAGTAGTGGTTATAGGCCTAGGTTAAGAACCCCTCCTAGTGAAACTTTCTTATATGAAATGAGAAATCTTCACGACAAGGTGAGCAAGAAGTTTCCTTCCAGGGGTTTGGGCAGTGATGCCATGGGAAAGGCACTGCACCAACTTTCCAAATCACCTTTCACGTGTGGGATCGAGAAAGGAAAGCTTTCTCGCCATTTTACACAACCAAATTTCACCATTTATAATGGCCAAACAGACCCAGTGGAGCATGTGAGTCATTTTAACCAGCGCATGGCAGTTTATTCTAAGAATGAAACCTTGATGTGCAAAGTCTTCCCCTCGAGCTTAGGGCCTGTTGCAATGAGGTGGTTTAATGGCTTGAAGGCAAATTCCATTGATTCCTACATGGAGCTCACGATGGCATTTGGATCTCGTTTTGTTACCTGTAGTAGAGTACCTCGGCCACTGGATTCGTTACTGTCCATGGCCATGAGAGAGGGTGAGACCCTGAAAACTTACTCAGATAGGTACTGGGAAATGTTTAATGAGATTGATGGTGATTTTGATGAATTGGCAGTTAACACTTTCAAGGTCGGCCTTTCAGTTGAGCACGACTTAAGGAAATCTTTGACCAAAAAACCCGTGAAGAGTGTACGTCGGCTCATGGATCGTATTGATGAATACAAGTGAGTTGAGGAAGATTAGCAGCAGGGTAAAGGGAAGATGAAAGTTATCCCCCAAGAGAAGAGGGATTTCAGGTCGGAAAGGTACAATAACAAGTGGTCACGGATGGATTTTGCTGGCCAGTCTAGGTCGGCCCCTTCTTAGATAGTGAATGCTGTGTTTTGTTAGTCTGTGCAGCAGGTGTTGGAAAAAATTTGTCATGAACCATACTTTAGGTGGCCCAATAAAATGATAGAAGACCCACCCTATGAAACGTAATCAGAACCTCCATTGCAGTTATCATCAGGACAAGGGTTACACCACGGAAAACTGCAGGACCTTATGAAATTATCTAGATTAGTTGGTCAAAGAAGGGAAGTTGAGACAGTTTATGAACCGGCCTAATGGGCAAGGCACATAATCTGGTTCGGTGAATCAGAGTAGCAACACTTTAAGACCTCCGTTGGGCACGATAAATATTATTTTCGCTGCTCTAGGTCGGACTGGGTCTTGCCCTACCAGGGTAATGTCAGTTTTGCGACTTCCAACCGAAGACCTTAGTTCTGAGCCAAAGAGGGTCAAAGGGAACCCTCCACCCATCTTGGGTTTTTCTGAAGAAGATAAGGCTGGAACTATCCAGCCACATGACGATGCACTGGTTATTATGCTGAGAATAGGAGGCTATGATGTGAAAAGAATCATGGTCGACCAAGGGAGTGTGGCTGATATCATGTACCCGAATCTATTCAAGGGGCTTAACATGAAGCCTAAAGATCTCACAGCTTATGATTCATCGTTAATAAGTTTCGAGGGGAAAGCTGTCATTCCGAAAGGGCAAATTTGGCTGCCCGTGCAGTCAGACCAGTAGTGGTGGATGTAGATTTCATTGTAGTAGATGCCTATTCCCCTTACACTGCCATTATGGCAAGGCTGTGGTTGCATGCCTTAGGTGCCGTTTCTTAAACCTTGCATGTTAAGGTGAAGTTCCTATACGGGGATTCAATTGAAGAAATAGTCGGCAGCAAGTCTATGGCAAGACAATGCATAACGGTAGCAATTACATATCAAGCCAGGTAGGAGTCCCAAGCCTCGGCTGGAAGAAATTTGTAGCAGTTAACGTCTTCGGCCAAGCCAGAAATGGCTGAGGTCGAGGAGCCTATGTGCGAAGAGTTCGAGAAGATACTTATTGCTGATGACATGGAGAAGTTTTTTCAGGTGGGAAGCCAATTGCCACTCTAGGAAAAAGAGGAATTGGTTATGTTTTTGAAACGGAACATTGATGTATTCGCATGGAACGCTTATGAAGCTCTAGGGGTTGACCCAAATTTCATTTGTTATCGCTTGAATGTTAATCCAACGGCGGTGCCGAGGAGGCAACCACCTTGGCGCTCGTCCAAGGAGCATGCTAATGCTGTTAAGGAAGAGGTACTGAAGCTCAAAAAGGCAGGTGCTATCAAGGAGGTGTTTTATCCAGAGTGGTTGGCGCATACAGTGGTAGTGAAGAAAAAGAATGGGAAGTGAAGAGTGTGTATGGATTTCACAGACTTGAATAAGGCTTGTCCCAAAGACTCATTCCCAATGCCCTGCATAGATCAGCTGGTGGATGCTACTGTAGAGCATCCTCGGTTAAGTTTTCTAGACGCTTTCCAAGGTTACCATCAAATCCCTTTAGCTTTAGAGGACCAGGAGAAGACAACTTTTGTTACCCCCACAGGAAACTATCACTACAAGGTGATGCCTTTCGGCATAAAGAATGCTGGGGCTACTTACTAGAGAATGATGACGAGGATGTTTGAACCCCAGCTGGGAAAGACAATTGAGGTGTATGTGGACAATATGGTGGTCAAGAGTAAAATGATCTCGACTCATATACCAGACTTGGATAACACCTTTCAAATGCTGAGAAAGCACAAGTTATGTCTTAATGCATCCAAATGTTCTTTTGGGGTAGAATCTGGTAAATTCTTGGGCTACATGGTAACACATAGAGGAATCGAGGTCAATCCCGCTCAAGTCAAGGCAATCAATAGCTTATAGCCACCTCGGAATCCAAAAGAAGTACAAAAATTGACCGGAATGATTGCAGCTCTCAACAGATTTATCTCACGATCCGCAGATCGGTGTAGGCCATTTTTCCAGTTGTTGAATATTTGGAAGGGATTTGAATGGACAGAAGAGTGTGCCATTGCTTTTCAGCAGCTTAAGGAATATCTGTCATGCCCACCCATTATGTCTCGGCCTGATGTTGATGAAGTTCTATTTGCGTATATCACAGTGGTTGATCATGCTGTAAGTTTGGTGCTGATACGAGTTGATGGAAAGATGCAGAAACCAGTCTATTATGTGAGTAAGTCTTTACATGAGGCCGAGATGCGTTATTCACCATTGGAAAAGGCAATCCTGATTGTGGTGCATGCTACACGTAAGCTCCCCTATTACTTTCAATCTCATACAGTGGTGGTCTTGACTCAGCTCCCTCTCAAAGTAGTGCTATGGAGTGCAGATTACACAAGTAGGGTTGCTAAGTGGGGAACCATTTTGGGAGCTTTTGACATCAAGTATATGCCTCGCACATCAGTGAATGGTCAGGTGTTAGCTGAATTAGTCGCAGAATTCGCTGAGCCCACAATATAAGATAATGCCAAAAGCATGGACATTGATGAAAAATCAGTTGGCGTGATCACGTGCAAAGAACCTTCAGTATGGAATGTTTATGTTGATGGGGCTGCAAATCAAAGGGGATCCGGTGTAGGGTTGGTAATTATAACCCCAACGGGTCTTACGCTGGAAAAGTCCTTAAGATTAGGATTTTCGGCCACTAACAATGAAGCCGAATATGAGGCTTTAGTAAAAGGAATGGATATGGTTCAGAAAATGGGTGGAAAGGTGGTGCAAATGTTCTCGGACTCGCAACTAGTTGTAGGCCAAGTAGAGGGAAAGGTGGAGGCTAGAGATCTGAGGATGCAGGAATACCTAACTTAAGTCAGGCTTTTACAGTCCAAATTCGAATCCTTTACCTTGTTACATGTTCCTAGAAATAACAATACACATGCTGATTCTTTGGCCACTTTCGCCACGTCCTCGGCACAAGGTCTGCCTCGGGTTATTCTTGTCGAAGACTTATGTAAGACTATTAAAATCAACGGAAATATTATTCAAATTCATTAAATTAGGGTAGGGTCCAGCTGGATGGATCCCATCATGTCTTTCCTTAAGGATGATGTCTTGCCAGAGGAAAAGACTGAGGTGGATAAGGTGCATAGAAAGGCACCTCGGTTTTGGTTGTCCGAGGATCAAAAACTGTACAAGCGATCTTTTTCAGGGCCATACTTGCTATGTATACATCCTAAAGCAACAGAGCTACTTTTAGAAGAACTATATGAAGGATTATGTGGAAGTCACATAAGAGGGAGATCTTTAGCTTACAGAGCTCTAACACAAGGGTATTGGTGGCCGAATATGCAACGAGAATCTCAAGACTATGCGAAGAAGTGTGACTAATGTCAACGGTTTGTGCCCAACATCCATCAGCCTAGAGGTGTGCTTAATCCTCTAACCAGTCCTTGGCCTTTCGCACAATGGGGCTTGGACATTGTGGGACCCTTCCTAAAGGCGCCTGGGAATAGGAGATGGTTGATTGTGGGCACGGACTACTTCACCAAGTGGGTAGAAGCTGAGCCCTTATCCAACATTAAAGACGTTGATGCGAAGAAGTTCATTTGGAAGAATATTGTCACTTGGTTTGGAGGTCCTCATGCTCTTATCTCGGACAATTGTTTGCAATTTGACAGCAAAGCTTTCAGACGATATTGCTGCGACCTCGGCATAACTAATAGATACTCTACTCCAACATATTCTCAAGGAAATGGGCAGGCCGAGGCAGTCAACAAAGTTATTGTCAACGGGCTCAAGAAGAGGCTTGATGAGGCTAAAGACAGATGGGTGGAAGAATTGCCCCACGTGTTGTGGACATACCAAACCATACCACGAAGATCCACGGGAGAGACACCTTTCTCAATGACCTATGGCACTGAGGCTGTAATTCCTTTAGAAACTGGATTCCTGACGATGAGGACAAGCTCCTTCACTTCCGACAATAATGACAGGTTACTAGAGAGGAGCTTAAATCTAGTCGAAGAACGGAGGGAGAATGCTATGATCCAGTTTGCTTGCTATCAACAAAAACTAAAACAAGGACACAATTCTCATGTTAGGTTAAGACCACTTGCTCCTAGAGACTTAGTATTGAGGATGGTTTTGGGTACTGCCAAGAATCCAGCATGGGGAAAGTTGGGACCCAACTGGGAAGGACCGTACCGCATTACTTCAGTCTCTGGTATTGGGGCTTACTATCTTGTAGATCTAGATGAAAGAGTTGTAAATCATCCTTGGAATGTAAGTTACTTACGAAGGTACTACTATTAATGAAAGGCATTTCTGCCACTTTTGTTCTATTATTGTCATGATGCAGATGATGTTATGTTCATGTTCGAAAGTATCAAACAGAAACTTGGTCATGTAGGTTCCTCGAACCACATACCTTGTGAAAATTGATATCAATATAAATTGTTAAACAAAACCAGGGTTACGCTTGATCCTCGGATCATCTACCTTGGGAAAATTAACATGTCAATATAAATTGTTAAACAGAACTAGGGTTACGCCTGATCCTCGGATCATCTACCTTGGAAAAATTAACTTATCAATATAAATTGTTAAACAGAACCAGGGTTACACCTGATCCTCAGATCATCTACTTTGGAAAAATTAATATGTCAATATAAATTTTTAAACAGAACCAGGGTTACGCTTGATCCTCGGGTCATCTACCTTGGAGAAATTAACATGTCAATGTAAATTGTTAAACAGAACCAAGGTTATGCCTGATCTTTGGATCATCTACCTTGGGGAAATTGGCATCCCAACACTATGTGTGGAGTAAAAGCTGGATTATTTAGAACCTTCAGACCATACACCCCATGGAAATTGGCATTTTGCCAAGTTACCAATAGGTATTTGATCATGAGGGATTCCTCAAACTATGAGCTTCATATAACTTCATTTTTGTACTAGTTGTTAGGTATATCCTTCGAGTTGCCCTTCGTCCAAATGTAAATCGTTCCAAAGAATTCAGTTTCCCTCATCCTAACATCTTTTGTGCGTTAGTACGATGTTGATCCTTGAATATTGTTGACACCTCATTTTGCAACCCGCATTTAAACTCACTTGGAGGGTAAAAGGGTAATTTCACCTTGGAAATATGCATCTTGATTTTGGTCATTAAATCCTTAATCTCATTTCACCAAAATGATCTTGATGTTGTAACGATCAAATCGATTAGTTATAAGCCCTAATCAGACCATCAGATTGAAAGTTATCATCAAATCAAGTTTTAATGGCCGAGATGCACTATCACAAATTGAGTCCGACCTTATGTAATTATGAACAATTGATTCCAATTGGTTATAATTATAATCAATTTGAAATTAATGATGTGTCATAATTTGATTGGTTGGGACTACATTTTATGGTAAGGTTGCATACACCTAATTAATTAGATAGTTAAACATTAATTATTCAATGAGTAATTTGTGCAATTATCTTTTAATTAGGGTAAATTTGGAACTAATTAGGTCTGAAATGGGAGTGATTGGAGCCTATTAATGTTAATTGGAAACTAATTTAGGACCTATTAATGTTAACTGTGCTGAAATCATTTTTCTAAGAAATGACCTCTGCTCACTATTTCATTGATATCTCTCAGAATATTTTGAATCTTTGAATGAGGTTAATTTTCCCACAAACTAGACATCCGGGGCTTCAATTTGAGCACAAGAACGAGACAATTCCGATCAAAATTGAGTCAGATATGATTTTTCAAAGTTGGCTCTACAAGCTGTTACAGTAGCTACGGGAAAACCGAATTTTGGCTTGCTCCTTACTCCCACCAATCTTTCCATTTAATGCACCAAATCTCCCTAAAGGCTAAAATGAGGTCTAGGTTCATGATTCTTTGTCAACCCTCATTAATGGCCTTCCATTCATATTTCATCCACCACTACTATATAAACCCCCCCTCTCCTTCATTCCAAGACACGGAAGAAACACCCCTCTCTTCTCCTCTCTTGAGTTCTAGGAAGTTGAGTAGTCTTGTCATATTTTGGTCTTCTTGAGACTCAAAGTATTGAGTGAGACTTACTCTTCCTCTCCTAACTCTTCTTTTCCCCCACCCATAGGACCTCCTTCAAGAGTCTCCTCATCCACCATATGGATCTTGCATGAAGGTATAATTTCTTTCCCTAACTTGTTTTTTGTGTTGCCATGATAGGAATTTAGGATTAAAGCATTATAGTAACTGTTTAAATTCTCTTAAATATCTTTGAATGTTCTTAAATATTCTTATGTGTTCATCACATGTTCTTGGTTGTTCATCACATGTTTATACATAACACTAGTTTTAATCCTAAATTCACATCAAAAATATGAAAAACATGTTTGTTTCATAATTCTTTCAAATCTTTGAATCTAGGATATCACTATCCACACATATTCACTAGAATTCATTTTTCAATCCAAATGCAATGCTTAATAAATTGAATTAGGGTTCATCACATGCATACACCTTAAATTCAACATGCCAATTGATTGACATATTGAATGATGTGATATAAATGTTGGCCACCATAGTCTAGAAGACCGGTTTCACCGGGCAAAGTGGGTGCCTAACACCTTCCCACCTTGTAACATAGCCTCCGAACTTAGATCAAGAGTTAGTAGATCAAATGCTTGTCCATGTAATTTTCAATTTTTAGATTGTAACTAGGAAATAAAGTCATGTACTTTTTCTTAGATTGTATCTAGGACCAAAGCCATGTAATTTTCCTATGACCAATGTAAATTCAATTGAAAATTAATAAAATGATGAATTTTTCAATTTCGGTTTTCTTATTTTTCCAATGATTAAATAAGTGGCGGCTCCATTGTAAAACCCTTAATCTAAAGGGAAAAATATAACTAGTCGAATCTCCATTTTGAGAGACAATAACACGACTCCACCTATTCACGTGGGTTTGGCCCACACTCATTATAAAACGGGCCGGGGGCGCGGTCTCTCACAAATATGTTTTAACTAAGTTGGTCCTATGTATGATTTACTTTTAAGGGTCTTGTGCATTGCAAGAATTGAATGCAAATCCACGAGCATCACTTAAAGCATTTACAAGTATAGAAATCTTACAAGTTTTATTATCTTTGCTTGTTTACTTGTTTAGAACTATCAAAAAATGTAAGGGGCATGAATTACTTTCTATCATATAAGTAACAGGTGGAAAGGCATGCTGTCAGAAAGCACTACACAAAACTGAAATATGATTAATTGTTCCTTTTCATTAATTGAAAGTTCGTACAAATACATCCACAACTAGAATGTTGGATTGTACCAAAAGAAAACGAAAATGAAACTTAGATGAAAATGAAACTACAATGAAAGGGAAACTAAAGCAAAAAAAGAAAAAGAAAGGGGAGCTAATCAATGCTATGCCTTCGTTTGGTCTTTGGGATCAGCAGTGGCTACAACTGATGCCGAGGATCCTTCAGTTGTATCCTTGCCCTTCGAACCTCCCTTGGGGACTATGGGCAAGGTCGCCAACACGATTTCCAGAGTGCCGCTAGCCTTTGAGTTTGGGTGCAACCCTTTAGGTTCGTCGGGAAGTTGCACCTCCTCATGCACTACCCCTTCTACCTGTGTTGGGAGTGGATGCTCAAGAGAAGCAAGGTCCGCGGCAGCTCCGCTAGGTTGTGTTACGGCCTTGGAAGAACCGGCATCATCCTTGGAATGAGGAGGAGTGGAGGCTCGGATGGCCGGGGGGAAGTAGGCATTTTCTGCCTTCCAAAGAGGAGAGGAAGCATCAACCCCAGCTTGGGACAAAGCTTCCTTCCACACTTGAAGGCAGTAGTCCCTACATACCTCTGGCACTTGAGTTTTAAAGGTCTTGGTAGTTTCTGCCACCCCCACCTCATAGCCACTTTGCTCAGCCTGGTCAACTACCTCTTCGGCCTTTTGAGCTTTGGCGAAAGCCTCTTCCTTGGCCTTTATGGCTTCTTTCTTAGCCTCCTCTGCTTTCTTCAAATCTTGATTGAGGCCTTCGATCAACTTCTTTGCTGTAGTAAAGTTCTCGTTGGCCTGCCTAAGCTGCAGTCTTTGATCCTCGGCCTGCATCTCGATGGTCTTCAGCTGGGCCTCTATAGCAAATCTTTCGCTCTCCGCTTTACTTAGGCTAGCCGGGACCTCCTGCAGTTTCTTCCCCTTTAGCTCTAGGATCCTCTGGGTGTGATCAAGCCTCATTTCTCCAGCCCTAAGGGACTTGTAGGAATTGGCCGCGATTTCTTCTGCTCTATGCGTAGATTGAACAACCTGCATGCAAAGTGTGATAAGTCATTGGCATGCAAGCGCAATTATCATCAAACTAAAAAAAGAAGAAGTATAAATAATAATAATAATAAATAACATGTGTAGAAAGGGGCGTTTAATTGAAACCCTTACCATAGCAAGTTCTTTCTTCAAGATCATGAAGACGTTCTGATCCCTCATTCTCCTGAGCTCACCCATGTCCTCGGGCAATAGAAGTGCTTGCTCCAAAGCATCTGCAACACATCGGAGCCCCTGATGGAGGCATCGGCAGTGACTGCTTGATCGTCCACAGTCATTTGGGGGGCCCAGATAGGTGCATGTGTGACTGCATGAGGCTCAACCTGCCTTTCCGACCTCGTCTGTATGAGACGAGCATGTTTTCCTCCCTTTTCCTATTCTACATCCTTGGTAGGGAGATCTCTACCGCCTTCAGCTGCCTCCTTCCCCTTGTGTTGATCCCTTTTCTTTTTATGATCAGTGGAATCGACGCGTTGGGATTGGGTTGATGGAGGGAGAAGGAGTTTTAGTGGGGGAACCTTCTTAGTGCCTTTGTCTTTAGTCTTCGCCTAAGGCACCTTAGAAGGCTCCTGAACTCCTACTTGAGCCTCCAGCTTATCTTTGAGGCTCTGTTTTGGCCTACGTTGGATACCCATAATTTCAAGTTGTTGGTCGGTGTACAATGAGGTTAGTGGGGGCATGCCGAGGACAACAGTTTGGTCTTCAGGTGATGGAAGCCGATCAAAAACTTCGAATTCTTCTTTAGAATCCGAAACTTCAATAATCTCTTCTTCTTCTTCCTTTATGAATGGCTGAGAGGAAGAGCCTTCGCCCAGTGTGGGTAGTGCCAAGGAGGTAGTGAGGGGAATGCCTTCAGGTACGAGTCGTATTGGTTCGGTGATGAGAATGCCTTGCGGAGTGGGAGCACCCCCTAGAAGTAGGAAGCCGTCAACCGCGACACTGATCTGGTGCAACCGAGGATCTTTTGCCTTGATTACGCACTTCGGCGCTTGAAAAGCTGTTGAGATCGGATCTTATCCAAGGATTAGGTGCGCTGCTAGAAGTAGATCGTCCGAGTGAACAAACACCTCGGCTTTCAAAATCTTGTCTAGGCGAGTAAAGTCGACAAGATGAGCGTGACGAGTAATTGCACGGCGATCTGCACAATTATTGAAAGAAATAATAAGGTAAAAGCAAAGAAAAAATATAACAATAACAAAAAAAAAAAAAAAATAGAACTAATGCTGTGCAGGTATTCACCTGGTTCCCCCTCCCTCGTCGGACAGGGGAGACCGTCATGCCAATCCCCGGATACTATTAAGAAATCCCTATTTAAGCCTTTGTTGGAGTGAGGGAGGTATTGAATCAGTCTAACCTCTGCGCATCTAGACTTTAAATAATACCCTTACCCCTTCAGATTGTGAAGGTTGTAAACCCAGTTTACGTTGTGATGGGTGAGTCCTAACCCCATTTTGTCATTTAGGGCGTCCAGAGCACCTAAAATCCTGAACATGTTTAGGGTGCATTGGGTAGAGGATAACCTAACCACTCTAAGATAATCCCTAGTAACCGGTCTCATGGGGATTCTCATCCCCCCCCTCTATGAAAGCTATCATGGGAATCACTACCGCATCGGTTTCCCTCTCAGTATGCCACTCTCCCTCCTCGCAATATTTAATGGACACACTCTGTGGGATTCCATATGTAGCCTTAAACTGCTCTATTTTCTCAGCACTGTCTACTAGGGGTGCGAACCTACCTATTTTCTAAGAAGATAGGGGAAATATGGCGAAAGGGTTGAGAAGTTTAGATGGCTGAGGAGAAAAAAAAAATAAGAATGATAAGAAAGAAAGAACAACAACACAGCAAGCAGAAAGTTTGGAAAAATTTACTTTAAAGTGATAAGGTCACCTCGGCTTAAATCTTGGAAGGCAATAAGGCGCGTGTAGAGTGCAAAAGTGGCTAGATTCGTTATAAAAATTTTGAAATAAGCAGAGAACATTTAAATTAGCAATATTTATATAGCTGAAAGTCATAAAGCGGGAAATCTCTCGCTTATGCCCCTACGCAACGCTCATCCATTGGATAGGCATCGCGTGGTTGAACGTAGGGAACAAGGAGCCGCCAACATTTAATTGGAGCATGTTTTGCATACCGAAACGTCAGAAGCATGTTGTCCAGGGTGCATGTGTCGAAATCCTCATTCCTCATATGGAAGTAGAAACGAGGATCTCGAGGGGATATTGTAGGGCCAATGGGCCTAAGGTATGTGTTGGGCCGAACCAAGAGTGCTTATAGGGTTAAAAGTCCAACTTAAAAGTATGGGTGGTCCGAGGACATGAAAGGGCCCACCCGTGAAGTAACATAAAAGGGGAAGGAAGCCATACCTGGGTAAAACATTTTGAGGCATGATGTCCGAGGATGGGAGTATCCTCGGCCATAGGAAGCCGAGGACGAGAAGAATGATCTGGCAGTTCAAGGGCATCATTACTGAAGACTCAGGGCATAAAGGCAAAAAAAGTGAAGGAAAAGGATAAGGAGAAGGAACGTAAAATATCTAAGGTAAAGCTGCTACCACCGCATTGAAGGCTCTGCAACTACTTCTCTGGCAGCATTAATGGGGAAGTGACACCTGAATATTAGAATTCAACCTTAGGGTTTCCGCCAAAAACTTTGGAGGGGAGGTGATGGGACAAGTATCCAGATAGAGCATTTGATCCACAAGTAGAAGAAAGAGGAGAGGGAGGAAGACAATATAAAAGGAAAACAGTAGAGAAAGAAAGAGGGCGGAGACACTCAGAGATGCACAAGAGAGAATTGTAAGAAAAATACTAAAGATTGTCCTCGGCATCAATATACAAGAGAGTTTTTATGTACATACAGTTGTTATGCATGTGTTTTGTGATCTAGCTTAACTTTCATGTTATCCTACGTCCCTAAACCTAGATTCGGGGCCTACTCTTTATAAATTCATTGTTCTGACCCCTTTGGGCTAGTTCCCTTGGTACAACTAAGTTCCAGTACTTTTTGTGTCCTTACAACACGCACTTCGCATGTGATGAGTCTTTTTTTTTTGGTTAGTGGTCTTATTTTGCAGAAAAAAAAATTGTGTTTTTTTATTTGATATATATAATTTTAATTTTGAAAATTTAATTTATAAGTGAATAAATTTTAGCCAAAAGAAAAAAACTCTGTATTTTTATTTTATATATATATATATATATTAATTTTATTTTGAGAATCTAATTTATAAGTGGATAAAGCAATTTGAAAATTATCAAGAGAGTGACCATATTTTTAAAGCAATGTTTTAGTAGAAGTTAAAGTTGCATTTTTACCGAATTATCCTTTAGTTTTGTCTCTAGTTAAACATAGGAGTGTAAGAATATTTTTGAATTAAAAAATTAAGAATCCAAATAAGGGAAGCTCCTTAAATAATAGTATAGATAATAATTAGAAGAACCTACTTAATGTAAGGGCACTAAAACCTTAAAGCTGTCACTATCTTTTTTCTCTTCCATCTCTTGGCTTTCTTATAGTTTCAAACTTTAGGTATTTCCTATCAATCCAATAATTTTTTTTATATGAGATAAAAATTCTACTCTAACATAATTTAAGTGTATATGTGTACGAAACACTCTTCAAGAGACTTGAACATTGACCCTTGATGGACATGAATTAAGGATCAAAAAAATGAGTAAGGACAAACTAATAATTGAAAGGGTTGAATTTTTTTGTGAAGGGTATGAAAGGAGAGAAAGGAAGAGTAAAGAGAAATGCTCCTTAATATATATCTAGTAGTTTATCTCACTAATTACATTGATTATGGATTTACCGTTCAGGTGAGAGGATGAAACATTATTTTTAGAATTTTGAATAATTTAGAAGGGGCGGGGGAAAGTAATAAAACTCAAAAGCTCTTTTTAACAAAATGTATTGAAATTCTTTTCTAAAACTTATTTCTTTTCTTTTCTTTCTTTTTTGGTACACAAACTTTTTCCATATTTGTTATTATTTTTATTGAGTATTGTGATTTGTGATTGAAGAACAAGTCTAACGATACAATTTTTAATCACTTGTTAAAGGGGCAAATTGTAAGTGGTTAAAAATTTTTTTTTTTTTATTCTTATAATTCTTTCGAACTATAATTATTTAAATACTACGAGGTATCTTTTGAGTTACAAAATTGTTAACGAAAATAAAAATCATGTTAATATGGTGAGCTCCTGTAAAGTAATACCCACCTCTCATAGTTTATCATCCCAGCCAGTGGTGAAAAAGTTGTCTTTGTCATTGGAGGCTAAATTCATTTAGGAAACTCAAAGCCATGTATTTCAGGTTCTCATGAAAGTTATGTTGTGGATAAATTCGCAGTTGACTTTTAGGAACCACCCTGGTAGAGGTAGTTCTGAGTGGTAGGAATTTGTCACACTTCGATGGCCTATGTTTTTTTTTTTTTTCTTTTGTGGGGGGTCATCATGCCAATACGGTAGAACGTCTACATCTCACCGTGGACAAAAATTTGGAAAACTTTTATCCAAATCAATCCACAATCATTTACAAAAATAATTCTAGAGAACCATTCGCAAATAAAACTCTGGGAGTTACTCTTTGTCTTCCTCTCTTACTTAATACAAGAAAAAAATTATGCCGGGTCTGGGACAATTGAGTGAATGAAAGCAAACAATCCAACACAATTTGAAAATGAAGGAAAAAATAGCATATGTAAATATCACGTGCTCGTGGAAAAAGTGCATGCTGAAATAAATATCATGTGCTGCAGGATTGATCTAAATCGGCTTTGGCTCAGGAGTCAGGAACCACTACGGTACGTGTAGATATTTGGTAGATATCTAGATTTTATAACAATTGTTTAGATATGCATGTCTGGAATCTATATGACAAATACTGTACGTCTAGACAAATTAAATGAACCCCTGCCACATGTATACCTATTTAATTAAATCTAACTTTTCTTATTTCTATTACCTAACATAAAATAATCCAACACCTCCTACTCAGGACGGAGTCAAGATTTCAAATTAGGAGGGGTTGGAGTCTATGCAAAAAAAAAAAAAAAAAAAAAAAAAAAAAAAAACCAAAACAAAAGCAAAAAACAAAACAAAAAATCCAAATAAGCATCCATATAGTTAGTGATGACTTTAGAAATTTTTTTAAGGTTGTCATTAGGAAACTTAAGTTATGTGAATAAAATTGTAGTAATGACGTAACTTAGAACTTGTCTCTGAAGGGACCAAATATAAACGAGATTTGTATATATATTATATTCATAATTTATATAATAGTCTAAATTATAATGTAAATACCATTCAATATATAAGTTAATTATTTTATAACTCAACATTAGAATCCAAAAAAAATAGTATTATTTTTTGAAATATCATCATGAATAGATCAAATAGTTTTTAACTTACTTATGAGATTAGATTCAAAACAAAATTATAATCCATTAAGTACTTAATGACTAACATATAAAAAAATACTAATAAGTTAAAGTAGACAAACAATTCTTGAAATTAAATGCATTAAAAAAATCTAATCAAATAATGATTTGCATATTTTAGTGTTTTATTTTTTATCTTATATATTTTTATCTATTTTAAAAGTAGATTATTATATTTATATATATATATATATTATTAATATGTTATATAATAATATAATTAATTTAATAAAAATCAAGAAAAGAAGAATCGAGAAAAATCATACTTATCCCAGTATACCATACACGTGTGTGGTGGTAAAATAAAAGAGAAACAAAAGAAGAAAAAAGAGAGAGCAAACTACTGGAACTAAAACACGTGGACCATGGTTGTAAATCTAAACCTTACACATGGATTATGGTTGTAATTCTTAGAGCAATTTAGTCCGTAAGTAAAGACTAGCCTCATCAAACGTGCTTCGTATGCGATGAGGCTTATTTATTTATTTTTTTTTATAGTGTCATAATTTTTCATTCAGGTTTAAATGTTTTCTTATTTATATTACGTATTTAGAACTACCAATATAATCAGGAATATCATGAGGTTACCTTCAAGAAAAGAACTAATATTACATGATTATTTGTAG